>CM040469.1:4376519-4393382 GCA_022758105.1 Pangasianodon gigas | reverse complement strand
AGAGACCTACACAGAGAGAGAGAGAGTGAGAGCGAGAGATACACACATACAGAGAGAGAGAGAGAGAGAGAGATACAGAGAGAGAGAGAGGGAGAGAGAGGGAGAATGTATATTTATATCTATTTCTTTATATTTCTGTGGTTGTTCCAAGCTTTGACAATACAAATGTTCATACACTATATGGCCAAAAGTATATGGACACTTGATCATCACAGTCATATGATATGTAGCTCTTCCCCAAACTGCTGCCACAAAGTTGGAAGCACACATCTGTATAGAATGTCTTTGCTGTAGCATTTCAATTTCCCTTCACTGGAACTAAGAGGCCCAAACCTGTTCCAGCATGACAATGCCCCTGTGCCCAAAGCAAGCTCCATGAAGACATGGTGTGTGAAGGTTGGAGTGGAAGAACTCGAGTGTCCTGCACAGAGCCCTGACCTCAACCCCACTGAACACCTTTGGGATGAACTGGAACACCGACTGAACCCCAGACCTCCTCACCCAAAATCAGTGCCTGACCGCACTAATGCTCTTTTGGCTGAAGGAGCACAAATCCACACAGCCACGCTCCAAAATCTAGTGGAAAGCCTTCCCAGAAGAGTGGAGCACATTCCAGTGTAGTTTAGATTAGATTCAACTTTATTGTCATGGTACAGAGTAAAAGTACAGAGCCAGTGAAATGAAGTTAGCATCTAAGAAGCACAAATAGCAATATGTCTATATATATGTGCAAGGTATGAGGTAGAGAAAGTAAAGACCAGATCAGTGCAAATGACAAGGTGTACAAATATAGAAGGTGCACTGTACAGAGAAATGAGGTGTATATATATCCGGTGATGAGGAGGTGACCATACTGATCGCATCATATAGTAATTAGTCAGTAACGTGTAAGGAGGCAAGTTGAGGTTGAGGTGTAAGGGCAAGTTACTGTGGTAGTGCAAATGACAAGAGTGATTACACCATCATGGCAAAATAAACAAATAGAGGTGTCTCCGGTTCCCTCCACCCAGTAGCCAGATTGCTCTAAGTTGCCCCTAGGTGTAAATGAGTGTGTGAATGTGTGTGTGTGTGTGTGTGTGTGTTCCCGCCTCACACCCAGTGCTCCTGGGATAGACTCCGGATCCACCACCACCCTGACCAGGATAAAGCGCTTAGTGAAGATGAACAAATGAATGAAAAATATATATTTAAACAAAAATATTTTTTAAAAAGACAGTATGCAGAAAATAAAAACAAAATACAAATTTTAATTGATTAAGAATTCATTTAAAAATGCATTTACTCAAAAAGCAAAAGAATTGCAAATATATAAACATCAATACAACAATAATTCATATTATAAGAAACAAGGAAACATTAATAAAAAGCCCAACATATTCACTACTACTACTACTACTACTACTAATAATAATAATAATAATAATAATAATAATTTTGTGCATGCAATTGTTAATACAAAACAGGTTTCAGCCATTAACATACGTTTAGCCCATAAAACATTGAAACTAAAAAAGAAATCAGGTTCCTCTCCATAATCTTAATTATTAAACATAATAAAAAAAAAAATTTAAAAAGAATAAAAACTGTAAATATTAATAAGAAAAAAAAGAGTAATAAAATACATTTTGGGAATATATAAAGTCCAACAATAAAATTATATATATAATATTAAAATATACAGTATATTTAATAAACTTATTATAAATATTTGATACCATATTGCAACATTTACATAATATTAAAAATGTAAATGTGAAATATGTGCCAGACACTTTATCTGACAGAACCACAGTGGTATAACAATTGCAGTGTGTGTGTGTGTGTGTGTGTGTGTGTCTGGAAGAAATTTCACCGATACACACACACACACAAACACCAACTAGCATTCCATCACACAGTGACCCAACAAAAGGCAGGATTAAAACAACTCACTTCAATGGAGTGCAAGCAAATACTCAGCACAAGGGATTAGGATTGTTTGTGTGTGTGTGTGTGTGTGTGTGTGTGTGTGTGTGTGTGTGCGTGCATGTGTGATGAAACAGAATAACAGTGAATAAAAAGCAATCAGAAAAATGTTAGGTGTAAGTGCTCCCAAGTCTCTGTTTTCAGAAAATCTTACTCATAAAATCAAAAAGATGTTTCAGTGTTTTAGGAAAAACCTAAAAAACTGTTTTTGGAAAATGGTGGCGTAGCACAGTACAGTGATGTTGTGACAAAACAGTGGACGTTTGGTCAGGGAGACCAAATCAGGTCACACACTACATAATCCGCTCTGAAAGGCTTTACCACACAACTCCATGATCATTAATAATAACACGTTGTAAGGCATGTGGTTATTATATACAGACGAGAGACAAGTTACTGGAAAAACCAGTAGTGAAACATTTCTATCCTGAAGGGCGTGGTCTCTTCCAGAATGACCCCGCCCCTACCCACAGTGCACAAGGGCTCACTGTTGAGAAAGAAAATAATGTAAATCATATGCTATGGCCTTCACACTCACCAGATCCCAAGCACACTGAACAACAATGTGAGATTTTGGAGCGATGTGTTGATGACCACCATCATCCAAATGCCATCTGAGGAAAAAGCTTTTGAAAGAAAGGTTCTTCTTCACTCCAGTATGGTTCATGCAGAATCACATGCCGAGTAACACATGCAGAATCGATGCCAAGGAACACTGAAGCTTTGCTGGTTGATTTTTATATTGGTTTGTCCTTTAATTTGTCAAAAGCAATATTCTAACCTTTCTTCTTTCAGACAGATTTGAAGGATCACATGTTCTGTCACATGTGTTTGGCAATCAGATCATTCTGTTCTTTGAAAAACAATTTGAAAAACAATGTGCAAAAAATAGACAATAGGGCTGGGCGATACAACCATATTATTATAGCGATACCATGATAAAGTATGTAACAATATCCTTTTCTGAAATATCGTGGATATTGTATCTTTTTGTAAATAATTACAAACTGACTGAAGCAGATAATGCGATGTTATAATTTTTAACATAATCTTTACAATTATAAATTTAAAAAATAAATCTCTAGTGTTAAATCTTTTAGTGTTAAATATTTTTTTATACATAAAATGTTATTTTATAAATATGAAAAATAAAATAAATGAATTATAATTTTTTTTATCAAACTATATATATATATATATATATATATATATATATATATATATATATATATATATACACGGTTTGTTTATTTATTTATTTATTTATTTATTTTTAATACAACACTACACAACAGAATCCTATATGTCATGATAAACATCAGGTATCGTAGAAATGCCTTCAAATATCATAATGATATTTTTGATATTTTGATATTTTAGATATCACTCACCCCTAGTGGACAGTACTGCAATTGTTCAAATGTTGGCCAATTAATTTTTAAGTACAAACAAGTGATTTTTTTGTACAATAATTTATTAACGTTTATGGTAGAAGTGATAGACTGACTATTGCAGGGGTGCCAACATTTGTACAAAAAAATCCTAGCTAGCAGAGAGAAAAAATATCAGTGAATTAGATGGCTATTTTTTTTCGATTATTATCATTATTATAATTACTTGTAAGCAGCTCCTCCATTTTGGTTTTACTTACGTAACCAGCGCCTCCATTTTGGTTTTACTTACGTAACCAGCGCCTCCATTTTGGTTTTACTTACGCAACCAGCGCCTCCATTTTGGTTTTACTTAAATAGAGAAGCATGTGCATGTTTGACGTCCTGTGTCCTTTCCCCTTCAGTGAATTGCCTTTTCACAAAATTGTAGTTTTCTCCCATATTGCCATAGCAACAGGTGAAAAATGTTAAACACTACAGCTAAACTGTAAATGCTGACATCTCTGCTACACATACTGTATTTCAGCACGTCTAACAGTACTGAGAAAGGTGATAAACACACTGTAGTGATGAGATCAGTGAGAAACTCGTATCATGTTCGGAAATAAATATCTGTTTATTAATATTGTCAAAAAAAACACACAACACAAAAGAGCGACAGAGGTAAACAGCGCCACATCCATAAAGACACTGCACTGCAAAAAAGAAACTGAAACTGAACAGTTTAGCTTTGACAGGACGAGACACAAATATCAGCCAGTAAACCCTGCAGTAACACTACGCATCAGTCTCACATCACATCACATCACAACTGTACACTCACTCCTTCTTTTCACCATGTACACCACAACCATGCTTTAGGGAAGGAAATGGTCAGGTTGGTACTAAAATGTCAAACCTTCACACATGGTTATGGATATGAGAGGCCTTATGGTGGAAATATGTATAAGTATGAAATATGTATAATATGATTACAAATGTTGATTATTCTTGATTATTAGTCAAGATGTAGATTTCACAGTATAGTTGATTCAGAAACAAACATGTCAGTATTATTGTCTCATTTTTGTAACTTTATGATCAAATCCTTTCTGGGTAATGAGCATACAGAGTGTGTGAAAGTGTGAAAATTCAGAAGAAACAGGATTCTGAATACCACACTGACAAAAAAAAAAAAAAAAAAAAAAGTATTGATCATGTGACTGTTATCGCGTCACAAAACATAACAGCCAATCCGTTTACCACATGGGATGCTTCTAATTTGCATATTTATAAATTGCAGATTATAGGCTGAATATAAATATGTAGGCATTTCTATGCTTTTTTTTTTTGCTGTCTAAGCATATTTTTATTTGACTATTGTCTGAAATAGAAAAAGCACTTCAAAAAATTAAAAGTTTAAGGTGACTGGAAAAAAAATATACGCAGATGTACAGAACTGGAAAAAAGTCTTAGGCACCCAATTCATTATTTAATAAATTTTATATTATAAAATGTTTATTTTATATTTTCTGCACTAGTATGTCAGTAGGAGCAAAGAGCAAAATTTCAATGTCCAAACATTTAAATAGCTAATTTAAAAAAATTAAACATTACAGAAAAAAATTGATATTAAGCAACAGAGAACTTTTCAGAGACAGAATCATGTTGGAGGATGTGTGGAATTATCTGCAGAAACAGAAGCAAGTTATTAGTATTTTAATTTAATTTTTTATTTCACGGTTACTTTATATATTTTTTAGAATGATTTATTTTCAGAATTTCGATTACATTTTTCCTCAGTTTTCTGCCCTTGCTTTTTTATTTGCATTTTTTGTACTATAGTTTACTGTATGACATTTTTAATGTTGTATATTAATTAAGTTTATTATTATTGAGATCCAAAGAACATAGAAGAACTGGGACAGGTCATCAAATTTGCATAGCTTATTTGTTCATTTGATTTTATAAAGAAGTCAGCTGATTTCTTTATAAAAAAAATAAAATAAAATAAGATTCCATTTCAAAAGCAACAGGTGGCGACATTAAATACTGATTTAGCTTTTTTTTGCTGTCTACTTTTATTTGTAGTTATTTATTTGACACATAGAAATATATATTATTTGATATATATTTCATTAATTTAAAGTTCTTTGCTTCAGAGACTTTCTTTATCCTGTATATTCCTAAGACTTTTGCACAGTGCTGCACATGTAGCGATGAACGAAGTGCATGTTTCACACAACTGTATGCAGCCATGTTGAATATTACCCATGATTCATTTTAAATAACATTCTCCGACGTGGTCGTTTTGACTCTCTGTGAATGACGCACCTGACATTCCAGTCTAAATAAGAATGAACAAGACGACATACACCATCAGGATATGAAAGCGTTCATGTTTTCTTTGCAGAACATAAAGAAAGCACAATGAGCAAAACTCACAAAACACTTTGGTGGCGTGAACAAAAGACGTCTGCAGCACGAGAGTAACACCAGAGTTTCTTTTAAAATCAACTATGTACAGCAAAAAAAAAATACCAAGACAAAAAAATATATGCAAAATAAATTCGTCACTATTTTTCAAAATATTACGCAAAATATAAAGAAGCAAACACTTTAAGTGGCATTGAGGCAAAGAAAGACGAATGAGTGGCTGGATTTGAGCACACATTAAGCGTGGGCATGCGGCAGAACTTGATCTATTTCGACAGTAAAAACGTGCAGATCATCTTTCCTGTCTGAGACCTCGATTATTTCAGTCATCTCGATTATAATTTTTTAACCAGGAACAGATTATGACGCGTTCTCAAACTCGATGACACAATTCCTTAATTAATCAGTAATGCAATGTTATTTTCTGATAGAAATCTTTGGGTGGCAGGAAATGCTCGCAAGCTGGATGCCTCAAAAAGCCTGTAAGGACCGGGAATACATTAGCATGTGAAAAGTGGAAACGTGATGTAGTTCTTAAAATCGCATTTAACTATAAATAAATCACAAACCACAACCATGAAGTTGAAGCTGTGGTCAAGTTCACAGGCAATGAACAATTACAGCCCACACGGAGTTCTCCGGTTTCTCCTCCTGCTCATTCCTCTCGCTTAAGTGCCAGCAGTTTAGCAGATGTCAAAGATATTACGTTCCTTCTTTCTGAGGTCTGTGCTGTACAGGCTTATTTTTCTGACCCGTGCCGACTCACAGCCTTAATCGGGATCGGCTGATGCAGCTGAAGCTAGCACAGAAATCACAGACATAAAGCACACTAAATATCCTCATTATATACGTTTAAGATGCTTAATGTATATAATGTATATAATGTATACATATATATAAAATGTACGAGCTAACCCCAATCCGAGTTGATCTTTACAAGCCTCCATACTGGCGCGTTAATCCTCATGACTCAAAAAAAACAAAAAAACAAACAAAAACCAAACATCTTAGCTATTCTACGATACCAAGAATAGATAGCATATATGTTTATATTTCTTCCATAAATCTTCCGTATTTACAAAGAACGCATGAGATCATTTATATTACAGGATCGGAAGAGGACATTTTGTGAAACAGCGTTAAACAACAAAGTGGTAAAGAGACTTCAATTCACTCAGTCAGTGGTGATTAATGATTAAGCTCCAGCATTTCTTCGTGGTTTACATTTCAAGGTGTTTTTTCAGGGTCTGCTTTTTTTCTTTTTTTATTTATTTTTTTATAAGGCAACAGGACGGCTGGAGGTTTTCATCCTCAGCACATACGCAGTTCATTCTGTTCCTTCATTTCATACATCATTTCCTCCCCTGTTGGTACACATTATGAGGTAAAGATCTAAAAACTCGAGTGTTGTCTCTTTTCCCAAACTCGTCCAGTCCTGACTATAAGATTTCCTCCACTCCGTGAGCGAAGATCATGACTAATCCCGGCTCCAGGATCATGTCCTCGCCCATGTGCTGGTTCTCGCACGCCATCACCACCACGGCCTGTTTGCCCGGAATGCGTTTGGCCACGTAGTTCTCGTAGTAGCGCCGGTTCATTTGGCGCGTCTCCAGTGTGGCCAGGCCCTGAGGCCAGTTGCGCTCATGGGCATTCTCGATGAGCTCGTTGACGATGGAGAGAGGACATCCGCTGTCAATGAGCGAGCGCTTGATGACCGCCTGCAAAACAGCGTCAGGCGTCGAGATCATGCCTCCCCAGCGCGTCACACGAGCAGGCTGCAGTGAGTTCACCCACCTGGACAGAAAATACTTACGCAGTTAAAAACCTGCGATTCAGTTATACAGATATGTGACAAATTAAAGGAAGGAATTTAAAAAAAAAAAACAAGGTTTTATTTTTCTGGCATGGTCCAGCTCCACTTATCCCCTTAGACCACTGGGGGTTAACCTCATTTTAGGGAACAGGCCACATTCACTACACTCAGTCCAATGTTTTAAAATGTTAAAATATAATATATTATAAAATATATAATAATCAGTTTAGTTAACAATAACACAACACAACTCATCTTCTCCACAATTTGTCATGTTTCAACCTGGAACTGAAACGGACTTAACTGGGATTATAGTCCATAATATTGAAGTAGCAGGAGAAAAATCTATATATTTTGCAAAACTTTACAAATAAAAAGCATTAAAAGGTTATGATTGCGTAAGTTTTCACCCACATTGATGTGACTAAATTAGTTCTTTTGTAAATCGACATGGTTACAGTGTCAAATATTTAGTTTGCTAATGAAGAATTACTCATCAGGGCATTTTATCAGTAGCTGGGTTCACTGCTCTATGTTGCCCCCTTGTGGAATAACAGAGACCAGCTCTTTTTTTTCCCAATCTTTTGATTCAATTACGGTTCACAAGACAGTTTATTTACAACACAGACTGTAAATTCATTGGATGTCCCGGGATTAGGACTTTATTTAGGCGTATATTTGACACCCTTGTCTAAGAGGGAAGAGTCACTGCAAGTCAATACAAAGTCCCTCTGAGTGATTGCCTTCATCCCCTGATGAAACATTTCTATCCTGATGAGGCGCTTCAGGATGACCCTGGAGTTATAATACTATAGTAATTAGGGGCATAGACCTCAGGCTTTCACATGATATGATACAATTTCAATTCACGTCATCACTGAATCTGCTACGATGCGATTCATTTACGATTCATAATGCACCGATGAGATATTTCATGATAACACTGAATCTGCTACAATATGACATGACAGGATTCAGTATCAATTCATAAGGCAATATCAATTCCTAATTCCACGATACCACTGAATCTGCTATATATGATATTATTCAATTTTGAATCATAATGTGACGAGTTGATTTATACACCGGTTCATTTTCAATAATGATCCATTTATGACTGCTGCTTCAATTTATTTCAATCGTAGCCTTTTATATCAATACACTGATTCAAATCCTTACATCCATATTAACAACAGAACATTTTTTTCCATCCAGTAGGAATCTCTGTAAGATGACTGAAATATAAAGGTGTAATATAGATTATTATGACTTGAAACTATTGTAGAGTTGAGGCTGAACATAGCATTGTTGACGCAGAAACTAGCACCAGTTCAGCCTTATCTAGAATAATGTCTTGTACAAGAGCAGTCCGGGACACGGCTGTATTTCTGTAAGCAGTGGCAGGGATAGAGTTCAGAACTGAGAAGGAGAGAACAGAAATAATACACTCACTCCAGGATCTCGTTATACTCGATGCTCTCCTCCAGATTCTGCAGGTTGGGGTTTGCGCTTCGGATCGCTCTCATGTACGCTTTAAGGAGCTGGATGTCTCGTTTCTGCTCCAAACAAAACAAACAGCACTGAGTGTTTTCACCACGGGGGGTCAGGGACATGACTTTAACCTTCCTCAGGGTGTAGTGTGGTGTAGTGTAGAACACTGGCATGCATCACAATGAGCCTATCGTGTGTGTCTGAGTGATAACAGAGCCTTCAGGGGTTTGTTCCTGTGGTTTGGTGATGATAAATAAAAGCAGCGTTTAGGCCTAACCTGCTCTGCCAGCTGGTGCTTGTGCTCAGCTGCGGTTTTCTCCAAATCTGCGATCTTGGTCTGCTGCTGCTGCACAACACTGCGCAGGTGCTTGATGCAGTTGTGGTTCGGCACCTCGTCTTTGGGCATCTCCAACCTAGACAACACAGGCACAGAGAACAACAAAAATGTCTATTTAAGTGAGGAATAAAACACTTGACAGAACGCTGTTATGGGAAAATGATCAATGATGAGTGGTGTGATGTGGCCTAGATTTATTGTTCTCACCCTGAAGTTGATTATTTTCCAATTACAGCACATCCCAAAAAATTTTACTCTTCTAATACCATATTAACTTCCCAACGATTAGAAATTTTATTTATAAATGAACAAATACTTTTTATCCATTTGTAGTTACGTTTAATGTCATGGAATGTCTGTGAAACAACCTAGTTCCACTTATCACTTGTTATAGCAGCTATAAAGAGTCATTCTTTCACCAAGCCTCTCATTTTCTGTCTTGAAGCTAATAAGACAAAAGAATGCAGCTGATAAACTGCAAAGTACAAAGTCCTCCTTCCTCAAAACACTCATGTGTCAGAAAACTTAAAGGGACTATTTTACCAAATCTCGCTGAAATGTTCAACAAGCCTTTTCCTCACAGAAAACTTCACTACGGCAACGATCATCCCTTTTACTTCAAATAACATCTTTATTAAATTATAAGAGAGCCTGCCATATAAGTGCTATGAACCAACTTGTTACTATAGAAACGACTGCATAATAGACAAGCGCATTATTATATAGGTTACTTTATCATTAATAATAATAATAATAATAATAAATGAGAGATTTATTTAAAACATAGGAATTAACAGTGATTTACAATACATGCCATTTCCCCCATCATATATACCTCAAACATCCCTTCGGATTTGTTGTTTAATCATTTTTTAATCTTTTTAATCATTAATTGTTGCCTTGTTCCGTTAATTATAAACATATCTGACTGTGATATTGTTGAATTTAGCTAAAGCTTGTCGAATGGCTAATATTTGGCACATTTTATTGACTCTGGCGCTGACGCTTTAACGTCTGATTACAGTGCACTCTGACAGTTTACAGTTTCTGCTTCCTAAACATGCTGAGACGGCAGACTCGATCGATTTCATTCAGCTGCGCAGGCAAAACAGCAAACCTGCTATAACACTGACTGCATACTGCACTGAATATTTAGTTTTTTTTTGTTTAAAATTGTATTCGAGTCCAGTTGT
This sequence comes from Pangasianodon gigas, assembly GCA_022758105.1. Taxonomy (NCBI): domain Eukaryota; kingdom Metazoa; phylum Chordata; class Actinopteri; order Siluriformes; family Pangasiidae; genus Pangasianodon; species Pangasianodon gigas. The sequence goes on along the minus strand of CM040469.1, from coordinate 4,382,777 downwards.
GTTTATTTAGCATTTAAACTGATGAACATTCAATTACTGTGACTAAATAAAGATTTGAAGGAAAACAGTGTTACGCGAGTGCAATTAAACTATTTTGTTTGTAAATTGCTCATCCTAAATGTGGTGATAAATATCAATACTAAGCAAAAATGATGTGGTTATTTTATTTTATTTTATTGTGTAGTACAGTTAAATAAATTTTTTTCAAAAATTAAAAAAATGTGAAGAGTAAATTAAAATGTTTAAAATTTAAATAAAAAATAAATAAATAAAAAAACCACATTTACTCTACTGTTTGAAATGAAAATGTGCTGTTTTTTAAATTATTTTTTAAATGATTAATTATAGATTTTTAAATAATTATTATTAAAATATTAAAAAAGTGTTTTTTTTTTTTTTTTTTTTTTTTTTTTGAGTACTACAAACAGGACATTTCTCAGACTCTGATGTTTGGATCGTCCCTGCAGAAAACCACAACATAATTAAAGATTTAAATCCCATTTTCAGCCCTTTAATTTCCTAAAGTACTCAGAGTGCAGTATAAACACACACACACACTTCCCCTCCCTGTGTGTGTGTGTGCGTGTGTGTGTGTGTGTGTTGATGGACTGCCCGCTCACTGACCCGCAGCCCTCCTCGCAGACGACAGGTCGTTTGGGGTTGTGCTCGCAGTCTTTGAGGTGAGATTGAAGCTGGTCGAGGCGTAGAGTGGCCGTGCAGCCGAAGCCGGCGTTATCGCATGAGATTTGTAGCTTGGACAGCATATTGCGCATGATGCGTGGCACCGGCCGCAGGTGTGCTAGTGTCACCACGGTGCGGTCCACTGGGCAGATCTGCTGCTGCGCAAACCACTGAGTGATGCAGGCGTTACAGAAGGCATGCTCACAGTGCGGGGCCTGAGACACACACACACACACACACACACACACACACACACACACACAACACTGATCAGGATGCAAAGTAATTGGACTGCATCTATACACTGCAATGGTACAAACTACAGAAAAAGATACAGTCTTGATAAGGTGAGAATGTTGAGTTAGGAATTTGCAAAACATAACCTCTGTAATAAACTTTCACAATATATTTTAAATCATTCTGGAGTTTAAATGTTAGCTTCATCACTCTGCTCAAAATACACTCCTTCAAAATACTCCTGCATTCTAAACTGATCTTAAAGGGTTAATGCTTAACTATAGATAGAAAGGTATTTAGGTCAAATTTGTTAACACAGGACAAAAGTCACATTTTCTCCCCATCTATAACAGATTTTATCAATACGTCCATAAAACTGAGGCACCATATGCAAATTACTCATAGTCTCAAACTACGAGTCACTAGTGGTGCTAATCATTTCAGCAAGGAAAACAAAACTACAGATGGGTAATTTTACCCAAAATTAATTTTGTAAGTTTTTTGTAAATTTTACTTAGCTTTACTTGTCCTGCAATTAAGAAACAAAAATTTTTTTTTCCGAAAAATATGAAAATGATTAAAAATAACCTGCAGAAAACCAGTGACATTTGTAATATGCAAAATAAGATCAAAAGTTGTATATTTTGTTTTTCTATCTTAGGATTTGAAACAGGATATAAATTAAGGAAAGGTGCACAGAGCCAGCAGTCAGCTTAAATAAATTCCTCATGAAGGGATCATGTATGAGAAAGAAAAAAAAAAAAAGATAAGAAGGAAGCTGTACTGTAAAAGGATTTATATAGAAGGCTTTGTAAAATATAAAACTAAACTGTTGTAAAATCAAACCCAAACTTTTCATTTCTAGCAAGTGAACGACGTCTCTGCTCAGGTCGGACATCTCCACCAATCACGAGCGTTCACGTCACCCCACGTGGGTACGGCGAGGATGTGATCAGACTGTGGACTTCTGAGGTTTGTGGTTTTTAAGCCATGTTTACATTGAAGATGTTTATAAATCGTGTTTATATTCATGTCCAAGTTTAGAAATGTGCGCGGGACGAGGAGGAGATCAAGGCGGGAAAACTTAGGAAACCAACATGAAAAACAGGTTACTATGACAACCCAGCTATAAACAGAGTTAAACATGGGGATGGTGGGCAGGCTGATGTAATCTGTTCTCATTTATCCATTTGTCCATTTAGCCATCAATCCATTCATCAGTCCCTTTATTTAACCACCATCCATCTATCAATTTATCCATTTAGCTATCCATCCAGTTATCCACTGACCCATTTATCCACCTATACATTTATCTATCCATCCATCCATCTACCTATCTATCCATCTACCTACCCCTCCAACCATTTACCCAGCTATTCATCCACCCATTTGAACATCCACCCATATCCTTCCATCCATTTAATCATCCAACCATTTATCCATCCATCTGTTGATTTATCCATTTACCCATGTATCCATCCACTTATCCATCCATCCATCCATCTATACATCCACCCTTTTGTCCATTGATACATCCATTCATTTATCCAACCATCCATTAGTCCATTTATCCATCTAACACCTATCCATCCACTTACCTACCTATCAGTACATTTAATCATTCATCCATTTATCCCTCCACCCATCCCTCCATCCATCCATCCATTTATTTGGTAGAAAAGGATAATGGTAGCAATCATTTTTAGGTATCAGCCCTAGTACGTGAATAACAAAACTGTGACTGCTCCAGTGTATTTGTGATGCTTAAGAACATGACAGTGCAAAGTGAGACTCAGACACTGAAATTCCATTCATGACCTACTTCCTGCTCCATCTTTAGTTGTTTCATGGGCATTTAAAAAAAAAAAAATTCCATGGTTTGAGATTACGAGTTCAGGATTGTGTACAAGACGAAGTACCTGCACTGGCTCCTCCAGCACTCCGCTGCAAATGGGACAAAGCAGATCCTCATCTACTTCCCCCTGGAACCTGGTGACGTCGTACCCCATGGCACATTACTGGAGCTCTCTCATACCTGTAATGACAACAAAGCAGTCACGTGAGGGGTGAGCTAAAAATAAAGCTTTATACAAAAGCATGTGCACAGTCATTTCCTTTGTGTGGGTTTAATAACTTTTAATAACTCAGTTAGACATCATGCGTGATACATGGAAATGTGTTTGAATAAGCAAATGAGGTGCGTACAGAGCTAAATGATCCCGATCTTGCCCATTGTTATGAAAACTCCAGCTGAAGCTTCATCAGCATATCTGATACAGACCTTTCAGAAATGCCCCCCGGGTGGCATTGTGAAGCGGCAGAATCACTCGAGTGGCCTCGTATACACAGGGGTAACGTGATCACGGCTCCTGTATAAAGGTGACCTTTTCTCTGTTCCTATTTGAGACCCTGCTCTGGAGTCACACTGCCTGCCTTTTGCCGCCATGTAGTGGTGTGTGTGTGTGTGTGTGTGTGTGTGTGTAAACTAGGGCTACTGAGTATGAGATTACGGATGTTCTGCGCTACTGATGTGTGACCATTGTTCTGCACACTGGAGTACTCAATAAGGCAGCACCAGCATAAGTGGCATGGTGTAGATTATATTTCAGAGGCTGTCTATATCTGTGATGAAGCTGAAATTAGTTTCTTTAACGCATTTCTGACTCCGAAACTAATTTAAATTTGAAATCACTCCAAACGAATCTCATAAGCTCCTCACACCTAGGCCCTAATACAAGGAGAACGTTTGCAGAAATCTGTCGCATGGAAGAAGCTTCTTAAAAGCCAATCTTAATTTAATCCTAAATGACTATGATATTTTCTCCTTTTTTCTCATTGGCAATTGTCATTCTCATTTTCACTGCATCACTTGTGTGTGCCTATGACAATTTTACGTGCAATTCTATGAAACATGGCCACAAGACTGGTGGAATGAAGCCAGTTTTTTTTTTTTTAAAGTGTTCCTGAGTGGTGCAACAGAAAAGCCATATTCGCCATATTCGAAAAACATATTCGCCTATCGTTCAGAGATCATGAGTTCGAATTCCCACAATACCACAGACATTGTCCAAAAGAACAAAAATTGGCTGTGCTCTCTGGGTGGAAAGGATGGTGTTACTCTTTCTCCTCTGCCCATCACAGCAACACTAGCCAATCATGGGTGTCTGTATGTGGTGTATGTGGAAGAGGGTAGATAGCGCTTTCCTCAGAGTGTGTTCTGCCGCTCTGTGACGCAAGATGCGATGGGCTGGCTTGACACGTCTTAGAGGAAGCATGAGCTAGCCTTCATCCTCCCCAGTTGGTAGCTGTAGTATAAGTGAGAGCTGGCTGGTGGGTGGAAATTAGCCAAGACCAAGTTAGAAAGAAAATCCCAACAAAACATGTTTTCAGACATAAAAAATTTTAACTTTTTTTTCCCCACTTGTATGGGTGGATGGATAAATGGATAGGTGGACGGATAAATGGATGGATGATTAGAAGGATTAGTAGGTTGGTAATTGGATAGACAGACAGATGGCTGGATGGATAGAAAAATGGATGGATGGATGGATAAATGGATAGATAGAGGAATGGATGGATCGATAAAATAATGGTTGGATGAATCTATAAAAGAATGGATAGATGGATGGATAAACGGACGGATGGATAGATGGGTAGATGGATGGACAGATAAATGGATAGATGGATAGGTGGGTAGATGAATACCTGGATGGATGGATAAATGGACTAATCATAAACAGTGGCTCCGCTTGGCATTGGGCTGCCTCACACAATCCCGATGTTGATTACTGTTTGACTTTGTGGAAAATAAAGTTCATTACGAAAATCAACAGGAAGCAGGACTTTTCTTTTCCCTAGTTGTTAGACAAGCCATATTAGGAATTTTGCTTTGCAACTATGAATGAGAAACTAACATCTCATCATGTACATGTTCTGAGTGCCTAGGGTGGTGATTAGCTCACTCCAACCCTCACGGTTGTTTGTGGTTCTTTCTGTTCTTCCTCCACTCGTTTCACCATCAACTTCATTTCTGACTCACCTGTAAATCGCATCTGCCAAACAAACAACTGAGCATGAATAATGCAAATGGAATACATCGTGTCATTACTTCCCAAATTTAGCTCATGTTTTCTCCCAGAATTTCACTCAAGAGCATATGAGCACTTATTAAATTGCACGTTGCCAGCCCTGCTCCCTCCTACAGAAAGTGTGTCTGACAAAATGAGACACTAGAAAATGTAAATGCAAAGTAGCAAAAATCGCAGCTGTATTGTGCGAGAAACCATTCAAAAGCATCTCATCCAGCCGGAAATTCTGGCTCCCTTTGTTTTTGGCTATTTAAATAGCTGTGTGTCGGGGCGCTCAGCCAGGACTAATCCAGCCATTATCTGTACGAATCAGTGACGTCAGCACGCAACGAGACAGGCATGTAAATTGGCACACAGCCATGAGCTTTTACAACTGCAAGGCTTAATAGAAAGGAGTCTAAATGACCAGTATCGTGTTCATTTTCCCATTGAATCATTACAGATGTCGGAAACATGACACCATCAGCAACATGACGAGGATCGGATAATCAGAGTGCTGCTAATTCAACCAAACAGGCTTTTATTGAATTATGGGATTCCCTGCAGACACGTGTTGTAGTAGCTTCAAAAAATGACACACTGCTAGCACAGCATCCAGCCATGTTCCCCCTCGCCCTGGCATTAGTATTGTCCTGTTTACAGGAAAACTTGAAATTAGAGATGTCTCCATTGCAGAAAAGCACCGTAATCCAAGTCCAAGCTGAACTACCAGGGTACAATGCACCAGGATGTGATGCTATACACATATAACGTTTATGGACAAAACACCTGACCATCACATTCATATGTGTTTGTTGAATATCCCATTCCAGGTTTAGTCCCCCTTTGTTGATGCAATAACCTCCACTCTTCTGGGAAGGCTTTCCACTAGATTTTGGAGCGTGGCTGTGGTGATTTGTCCATTCAGCCACAAGAGCATTGATGAGGTTGGGAATTGATGTCAGGGTGCAGTCAACATTCCAGTTCATCCCAAATGTGTTCAGTGGGGTTGAGGTCAGGGCTCTGTGCAGGACACTCGAGTTCTTCCACTCCACTTTGACAAACCATGTCTTCATAGATAGATAGATAGATATACTTTATTGATCCCATGAGGGAAATTCTTGTGTTACAGCAGCATGGTCAGTAGCAAGATACAACACGTACACACACAAAATATAAAATATAAAATACAATAAGTTAAATTAAATGTAGTAGTGCAGATATGGAACACAGTTGTAGATTTAACCAGATTTACATCAGTATTTACATAAGT
>CM040469.1:4327191-4376419 GCA_022758105.1 Pangasianodon gigas | reverse complement strand
ACAGTTTGTTCAGTGACCTCCTGTTCCTCACTGACTCAAACGTCTCCAGTTTGTGTCCAATGATAGATTCAGCCTTGCGAATAAGCTTGTTAATCCTGCTGGTATCCCTGGCACTGATGCTGCCCCCCCAGCAGACCACAGCACAGTAAATGGCACTCGCCACCACAGACTGGTAGAAGATCTCCAGCATCTTGTTGCATACATTGAAAGATCTGAGCTTCCTCAGAAAGTAGAGTCTGCTCATTCCCTTCTTGTACACAGCATCAGTGTTGGTCCTCCAGTCCAGTCTATCATTTAAGTGTACACCCAAATACTTGTAGTTATTAACAATTCCAACTTCTTCACCCATGATGGTTATGGGCTTAATCAAAGTTTTAGTCCTCCTAAAGTCCACCACCATCTCCTTGGTCTTTGTCACATTTAGGAGTAGGTCATTCTTAGTGCACCAGTCCACAAAGTTATCCAGTAGTCCCCTGTACTCCGACTCCTGTCCATCCCTAATACACCCCACCACTGCAGAGTCGTCAGAAAACTTCTGCAGGTGGCATGATTCAGAGTTGTACTGAAAGTCTGAGGTGTACAAAGTGAACAAAAATGGAGACAGGACAGTCCCCTGAGGTGCTTTTCTGTTACTGACCACCGTGTCAGACAGAGAGGCCCCCAATCGCACAAACTGGGGCCTATCTGACAGGTAGTCAGCAATCCAGGAGATGGTGGATGTGCTGACACCCATTCAGAGTGACACCCATTCCACCTTTTCATGGAGCTCGCTTTGTGCACAGGGGCATTGTCATGCTGGAACAGGTTTGAGCCTCTTAGTTCCAGTGAAGGGAAATTGTAACGCTACAGCATACACACGTCTCCTTCCCTTCCGTACATTCTCCAACACCATCTCCACCTTTTCCTTTAGTGATTTAAATCACAGCAACCCTGACCATGATAAAGCATTTACTCAAGATGAATGAATAATGACGGTAAACGTTCAAATCTGAATTTTTAAATATCTGAATTGAACACTGTTAAAAGTAAAAAAAACTTCTAAACACTGCTGTGCTAAACTTACAATCCAATAAGTAAGAAATAAAACACTTAGACTTGACCACTGTTATTAAGTTCAGATTTAAATATGTACATACACTGTCGCCAGTTTTGTTATGTACAACGGATATAAAAAGTCTACACACCCCTGTTAAAATGGCAGGTTTTTGTGATGTAAAAAAAAATGAAACCAAGATAAATCATGTCAGAACCTTTTCTACCTTTATTGTGAAATTGCAACCAATAAATTAAAGTGAAAAACAGTAAAAAAATCAGTTTTTTTGCACACCCTAAACAAATACTTAGTTGAAGCACTTTAGATTTTATCATGGCATTCAATCTCTTTGGGTAAGAGTCAGTCAGTTTAGCACATCTTGACTTCACAATATTTTGCCATTCCTCCTTGCAAAAACAGTCTAACTCTGTCATATTGCCTGGGCATCTCCTGTGCACAGCCATTTTCAAGTCACCCCACAGATTTTCGATTGAATTTAGGTCCGAGGTGCGTCCCAAATCGCATACTTATGCGATATTCTATGCCATTTTGGAGTATAAATAGTGCGAGTAGTGTGTTCACACTTAAAATTCCAACAAGAAGTGCACTTCCAGGACCTGGATGACGCACTTATTCAACCGGAAAAAACAAAGTGTGGGATGTTGGACACTTCATGCACTCAACAGTGGCAGCTTTGCTTACGTAGCAGAAGTTGATTTTGGATCATGTGAGCAAAATTCACCTGCGGAGACAATTACGTCTCCGTCTGATGGTGACTGAGGTCATGTTGGGCATAAAAGGTAACAAACAGTAAAATGAAGAAATGCATTTTCGTTGATGCTGGGTATTCTGCTAAAGCTAGCGGGGTCGCATTACATGCATTTGAAGTCATTTGCCATCAACTGGGAAACGGCTTATGCTTCCGGGTTAGTAAAAAACCCTTCTAAAATTCATACTCTAGACGGTAGAGTACATATGCATTGTGTAAGTGCATAGTGTATGGTATGTAATTTGAGACACAACTCTGGACTCTGGCTGGGCCATTCCAAAACCTGGATCTTGTTTTGCTGAAGTCATTCCTTTGTTGATCTGTAGGTATGCATCGGGTCACTGTCATGCTGAAAGGTGAAATTCCTCTTCATCTTGAGTGTTTTAACAGAAGCCTTAAGGTTTTGCACCACAACTGACAGGTATTTGGATTCATGATTCCCTCCACCCTGATTAATGCCCCAGTTCCGGCTGAAGAAAAGCAGCCCTAAAGCACGATGCTGCCACCACCATTCTTCACTGTGGGTAAGCTGTTCTTTTGGTGATGTGCCCTTTTTTTTTTTTTTTTGCACCCAACATACCTTTTGAAATTAAAGAATTATTATACCTTTTGGAGTGGGTCTCATCAGACCACAACACATTTTTCCACATGGTTTGGGGTGATTTATTTGAGCTTTTTTTTTTTTTGTGAGAAAGGGCTTCCGTTTAGCCACCCTACCCCATAGCCCAGACATGTGAAGAATATGAAAGACTGTTGTCACATGCAGAGAGTAATCAGTACTTGTTAGTTATTCCTGCAGCTCCTTTAATGTTACCGTTGGCCTCTTGGCAGCCTCCTTGGTAAGTTTTTGTCTTGTCCTTTTGTAAATTTTAGAGGGACGTCCTGTTCTGTGATGATGTGATGTGGTGATGTCACTGTGGTGCTCCATTCTCCACTTGTTGATGATGGCCTTCACAGTGTTCCATGGCACATCTAATGTTTTGGAAATTCTTTTATACCCCACCTCTGATCGATATCGACAGTGGGACCCTGTACAGGCTTTGTAAGCTCTTTGCAGACCATGGCTTCAGTAGGCAAATGAAATCAAGATGATGTCAAATCAGAATAATTTCATTGATGACAGCTGTATGATAATTACTTTTGAACATGAGATTGAATGTGATTGGTTCATTCTGAACACAGCTACATCCCCAATTATAAAAGGGTGTGCACACTCATGCAACAAGGTTATTGTAACTTTTTTATTTTTTCCCTAAAACGTTTGATTGTTTTTCACTTAATTTTATATGTTGTAATTTCACATTGAGGGTAGGAAAAGTTCTGACATGAGACTGGAGACTCCTTCCATAAATGTTAAACAAACAGATCCTTACTGAAAACTTCACCATATCAACAAGTAGAAGTTTTTAATCAGTTTATTATTAACTTTAGGCTTATGATTGTCCATCATGCAAGTCCCAGTGAATTAGCATTACTATAAAAACAATATTGATATGGCAGTTCACACCCTTCCAGGGAAAATGTACCCTTTCATACATAACGTCGGGGGATTTGCAGCTTGTGCTATAAAACAAGCATGGACAGGATAAGGCTTTCAATGGTAGATGAGTCACATCTCAAAATGTGTTCACAATAACACTCAGACCACACGGCTGACTCAAACTCACGCCACACCGAGGGGAAAAACAGTCCTACCTCACTCAAGCCTCATGTTTTCCTGCTGCTCAGTCTTCCTCAGGGGTCAGATGGAGTGGGTGTCCTCCTACGAAAACCTCATCACGCCTCACTGAGGACAAATACAACACAAAACATCCATTACAGTCCATTAAAGACAAAAAAAAAAAAAGTTCTTCCAGACAGAGCATTAACACAACTGGAAAAAAAACAGTTTGTGCACTTGATAATATTATATTATTAATTATTAAATTACTAAAACAATTACGTACTATTATTATTAAAACAATATTATTAATGATAGTCTATTTTGTATTATTGTTATTATTATTATTTAAACATTATTTTGTGCTGTTTTATTAAAGCATTATTCTGTAATAGCATTGTTAGATTTTTAAAAGTCATCTGTAGAAGTGATGCGACAGCTTTTGCATTGAATTTTGTTTGTGTCTTTATGGTTGTGTTCCAATTTACAGATTTCTGTTTCAATTACTTATTATTATTCTGTTTTAAACTATTATTATTATTATTATTATTATTATTATTATTATACTATTATACTTCATTATGTTATTTAAATGTTTAAAATGACAATTTTAATTTAATTCTTACATTTATTTTATTTGCTTGTTGAAATAAAGAAGTTTCCAAATTTATGCTGCATTCAACTAAAAGTCATAACTCAATGTTAAACCTCCAACTAGGAAATAAAAACAAATAAAACGACGCCTCAACTTGGAATTCCTACTCGGGAACTCGGGATGGTCTTCTCAACCCCGAGTTCCTCTAGCTAGAATGCACGGAGGTCAAAGATAGCGTAATTCCGAGCGCCGGGTTCCCACTTCTGAGGTAAATTGAATGCAGCATTATTGTCTTGTAGCATTTATTAAGATTACAATCCAAAAGTCCAAAATAATGTCATTTATAGCTAGTATTTAAACCTGAAGCTTTTTTTATTTTTTTAAATACAATTCACAATTAACAGAAACCATGAAGTGAACATTTTTAATGAAATTGCTTCATGTCATTTTACAGACCTTATTAACACAAGCCCGTTTATCAACATCATCATCATCATCATCATCATCGCTCTGAGATCGTCATCATGACCAAGTACAACTAATGTAATTCTTCTGATTAAGACCTCAATTAAGAATGGGAGTGCCTGTTAGATAAATATCCTACTTCCCCATTGTCATGATTTCCCTCACACGCCGACATTACTGCTATTTATACAGCAATACAGATTGCAATCACTCACGCATAGCGGATGAATAAAAGAACACTTATAGGAGAAACAGGCCTAATGGGCTCTCGTCAGAGGAGACGGAGAGTAAACAGGATCTGAGGAAGACGAGGCTGGGAAGCGAAAAGAGTCGGATGTTCAGAGCCTTCTAACAGAGACAGGAGGAGAAAGTCTGGTCTTATACAGTCCTGCTGAAATCAGACACTCCACACACACACATTCTCTTCATCCTATTGAATACTAACAGCTCCAGCACTGAGATACACAACAACAACAACAACAACAACAATAATAATAATAATAATAATAAACAATATTGATAGTGATAAATTGTCACAATTCACTTTTCTAAAATTTTTCTGAACATCGTGATATATAAATTTTATGTTCTTTTTAATCAATACAAACTGATCAGAAGCCACTGCTACACACAGATAGATAGATAGATAGATAGATAGATAGATAGATAGACACAGAAATAGACTACTAGACAGACACACAGCAAGATAGGCAGATGGATAGAGAGACAAATAGATCGACAGACAGAGAGTGACAGAGACAGACAGACAGATCAATCGATCGATAGATAGGCAGACAGACACAAATAGACAGAAAGAACACATACAGACAAATAGATATACTGACAGATGGACAGAGAAAGGGGTAGGTAAACAGACTGACAACTAGACAAATAGACAGACAGATGAACAGACAGACGCACAGTCACAGATGCACAGTCACAGACAGATCGATACACAGACAGGCAGACGGACAGACGCACAGACGTAGGCAGATGCAGACAGGTATGTGTAATTATTTTAAATATTAAATAATAAACTACTTAATTTTTTTAAATGAATGTTGAACTACAAAAGCGACTTCGCTGTGTCTTTGAAGAAAGCGCCCACACACCTCTCCCCCTGCCAGAATTTTTTTTTTTAACGTGGATTAACACACATATCATAATTATCCCGGGAATTATACAGAATTCCGTCCCTCTAACAGAACTGATCTGCAGTGGAATTGTGTGAGACTGGAGACCGCTCCCGAACCTGAGCAGCTATAAAACTGCTCAGCGATTATTCCTCTGCTCTTAAAGCATCTGAGGGTTTTTGTGCGGATCTTCTCGGCTGTTCGAGGTTTGTGGGAGAGGGGGGCGTCGTGTGCTACATGGATGCTGCTGACCTGATTTCAGCGAGGCATGCTCAGATTGCACCGCTCTCTACACGACACATTTTAAATACCACTTCATCTTTAAGCTGCGTGTAGCCTGCTGTACTCCCTCCATCACTCTCAGACTAACTGAAATAGCGTTACTATCCGCAAAATGACCGATCGCAGCCGTCCTAATGCGGAGCAGTACGTGCTGTTACCGCTTATAAAATAAATCACTGATCCTCAACATCAGCCTTTTAGAAGGACGGAGATGTATGAAGCAATTATCTTTTCTCTTCCTGACCATCAGCAGACTGAAAACAAAAACACAAGCCGGCTTCTTGTAATGATAAACGGTGATAAATATTTAGGGGTGATAAATTCAGGATCCATAAATATATCACAGGGTATACAGCTTTACCCCATGCTAACTTATACTAAAGTCGCAAAAAATTAACAATCTGAGAAATTAACAATTAGCAACAAACAAATGGATTAAAATGATTTCTTTCAGTCTAATGGAATGGTGTGCTTTTAGAGGAAAATAATCAACAACACGGGGGTGTGATGCGGCCTGACATGAAGCAGAGTTACTGTCATCCCAGAGTTGATTATTTTCCCATAACAGCATGTCAGACAGTGTTTTATTCTTCTTAGACCACAATTTGCCAAACATTGCAATTTTTTTTATTAAAGTACAACATGTCATTTTTTTCCGTTTATAGTTACACTTAATGTCGTGGAACGTCGGAAAAACACGTTAGCTCACGTCATCACTTACATTACAGCAGTGATAAACAGTCTTTCCCTTATTTTCTCTTTCGTGAACTTAATAAGACAAAAGCAGCTTTTCCTGAGGACTTTTCTGTGTCAGAAAACGGAAAATTTAATCTCTGACCGTTACAAAGCACTGACACTGGAGACTCCTTCCATAAACGTTAAACAAACATCTCCTCACAGAAAACAAACATCTTTTTAAATGTGTTTATGTGGAACGTCCACCAAACAGGTCCCTGTGTACTATATACTTGTTTCTATGGAAACGATAACATATTAGAATGCGCATGTTAATATGATGTTGAGTCAAATAAAAACCTTAATTTTTTTACGTCGCACTGTTTACTGCAAGCGGGCGTCACAGAAGTGTCTTTTTTTCTACATGATCTCCATTTCGTTCAGTGCGAGCTTTCCAAGGAGCATACGGATTCCTCTGGAACAAATTTCGCTGATTCAATTCTGAAATTTTTAAGGACGCAATTTTTAAAAATAAACTAATATTTAGCAAATACAGTAATGACTTCCAGGCGTACTGTTTCTTACTCATTATCACAACAATGGTCTCAACACACACCATCTTAACAATGGTCTGGAACATACAAATGAGCGCTCGAATAAAATACAATTTATTTCCCTGGGAATGTTTCTGTGGGTGTTGTGATGAATCGTGGCTTTCACATGATCCAAGAAAAAAATTATTTTTTCATCATGGCTTCACCAGGTTTTTTTTTTAAAATATATCGCAAGACACTGTGCCATTGTAACGTCAACATAGCTGACGTTAAGATAGCATCACTAAGTCTACATTCCATTCTGAAAGATGCCTAGATAAGCAGCATCGCTCACATTTGGAGAGGAAGACGGCCATTTTCTCCATATTTTGACTATTTTAACTAATTTAAAAGCAGAATTTAAAAGTCCAATTCATCTTCAATTCATTTTCATAGAAGCCTTTACTTGTCACATATACATTACAGCACAGTGAAATTCATTTCTTCACATATCCCCGATTGTTAGGAAGCTGGGGTCAGAGCGCAAGGTCAGCCATGATACAGCGCCCCCAGAGCAGAGAAGGTATTGAAGGGCCTTGCTCATGGGCCCAACAGTGGCAGCTTGGAGGTGCTGGGGCTTGAACACCCGACCTTCTAATCACTAACTCAGAGCTTTAGCCGTTATCCTGGTCAGAGTCCCAGGAACAATCTGTCTGAGGAGTAAATACAACCTGGATGGGTCCATAACAGGAGAACGACAACACACTCACTCACTCAATCACTCGGCAATTCAGAATAGCCAATCCATCTACTGCCATGTTTCTGGGAGGTGGGAGGAAACCGGAGAACCCAGAGGAAACCCAGAGGAAACCCACATGGACACGTGAAGAACATGTGAAATGCCACATCAGTAGTAACACTGAAAGCACACTACACGATTTTATCCCTGATTTTAAAAATCTGCAACAAGTCAAGAGGTCATTCCATTCTCTCACATACAGTATATATGTATATATGTGTGTGTGTGTGTGTGTGTGTACTGTTGGAACAAAGTGTCATTTCTTCCAGACAACTGATATGAAAAGAATTCGAACTTTGTGGAAGTGACGAACTATAAAATGAAAACGAGAATATCTCCGAACAATTTCTCTGTGTTTTCTTCAAGATTGACGATCACGTTGGCGTTCATTACACTAAGGGGCACGTCCAAAAAGCTCTGAAACACTCATTTTGACATTCAAGTGCACTTAAATAACAGTACATTTGCAATTAATGTCTCATATAACGTCCCAGCGTTTCCAAATACCAGTCCTGCACTTCCTACGTTGCATATTTTTGTGTTTTCCCTACTCTGACACACCTGACGCAGCTTAATCAGGTACATATTAATTATTATCTTTGACTTGATTCAGGTGTGTTAAAGGTGCATTAGGTAAGATTTGGGAAATTAGGTCTGTAATGGTTTACTGGGGGAGTTGAATAAGACTTGAATGATCTTTTTTTTTTTTTTTTTACTCATTGAGTCCACCCCCATTTCCACCAATGTATACAAAGCTCGGCCCCCAAAACTTACAGTGGTTCAACTAAAACATTTACATTTATGGCATTTGGCAGACGCCCTTATCCAGAGCGACTTACAATAGTGTTTTGAAGTCTATCAAAAATACATTCTGATATTGGCTCACTAGGTCACAAACTAGGAATACCATCAGTCCAAAACTCTGTTGGGGAGGTTTTTTTTGTGAAAGTGCTAACTTAAGTACTTTAGGAAGAGGTAAGTCTTTAGACGTCGTTTGAAGACTGCCAGTGACTCAGCTGTTCGGACATCTAGGGGAAGTTCATTCCACCACCTTGGTGCCAGAACAGACAAGAGTCTCGATGCATGCCTTCCTTGTACCCTGAGAGATGGTGGGACCAGTCGCTCGAGGTGCCGCTCGAGGTGTGATAAGTGCTTTGAGATAAGTCGGTGCTGGACCGTTTTTGGCTTTGTAGGCAAGCGTCAGTGTTTTAAATCTGATGCGGGCAGCTACAGGAAGCCAGTGGAGGGAGCGCAGCAATGGGGTGGTGTGGGAAAATTTAGGAAGGTTGAAAACCAATCGTGCAGCTGCATTCTGGATCAGTTGCAGAGGACGAATGGCGCTCAAAGGCAGACCTGCCAGGAGCGAGTTGCAGTAGTCCAGTCTTGAAATGACAAGGGACTGAACAAGCACCTGTGTGGCCTGTGAGGAAAGAAATGGACGAATTCTTCTGATGTTATAAAGGAGAAATCGACATGAGCTAAAACTACCACTAGCAAGGACTGATATGACATGACTTCCATGTGCACTCGGACATTCAAGGGCATGAAATCCAAGTTACAACTTTAGAAACATGAAAGAAAATGCTCCTCATAATGATTTAAGAGGATTTGACAGTGTGAATTGGGGGCGTGTCTATAAGATGACTGAGAAAAGGCCAATACGAAAACAAACAAACAAAATTCCGGTCCGGAAAACAAGTTCCAAAACTAGGGTTTTTTCAGCTACAGAATCCACTTATTCTGGCTTAAACTATTATTTATCATTATTACTACATAATTTTCTACATTATTTGTATTAATAAGAAATGAAAAAATTTGACTATTGCACCTTTAAAGCAGAAAAACACAGAAATTAGACTCTCTCCGTTTAAACCCGTTATTTAAACTCTGACTCCTGATAAAACAGATTAAATTCATGTAAACAAAGACAGGGACGAACATATACACATATAAATATACATAATATAACCGTGTTATGAGTTAAAATCAGCTAAAATTACCTGATAAACATCAGAAATCTATAAAACTCGCTTTACTTCTACTTTTACATTTGCTAATCACGTGACTTAATCACGCTAGCTAGCTAGCTACAGTGACGAAATAATATAAATATATAATATTTGTGGAAGGTGATATTCATATTCAGAAAAATAGTCAAATTTAAATCTATTACACCATTATTTATAGTCTGGAGTGGAATAAATCATGCTCTAACCTGTAGACTTCAGCTAGCGTTAGCTAGTTTTGTGCATTTGCGTCAGCAGATGCCGTTCCATTTTTTCCCTACCCGTACTCCTACAAGTTCCGCCTCCTGAGCAATGATTGGCGAGTTGTTCAAGTCACGCTCAGACAATTGGATGGCTGAGGAGCGTGACTCACTAGCTAGCCAATCAAATCACAGGAAGGAGGGTTCGTCGAAATACGGGTGAGCAGAAATTGCGTGTCAGGCTATCATATTAGAACGGCTAAGAAGCTGATGCTTAGTTATATTAAAAATGAAACGCAAATGAGCAGTTTGGATTTAAAAATCAATTAATTTTCAATTGTCCATAATAATGAAATAGGGAAAATGTCAGCTAGCCAGCTAATACATCCCATCATGGGGGAAAAACAGACGTCTTCCCAGCTGACCCGCTCGCGCGCTAGCTATTTGGATAAACAAAACACGAATATTTCACAGCAAAACTTCACCAGTACCTTTCAGGACCCTTTCCAGTACCCGGAACCTTCCTCGATCTGACGAGTTGACTGCGATTTTACCCAATTTTCTACAGCGTCTGTGAAACAACACCTTCCTCTTCCTTAGCAAAAAGCGATGCGTGTGTCACTTATAAGCCCCTCCCACAGGACCCATCCCAAATCACGCCCTATTGGCTACATCGTGCACTAAGTAGTGCGTAGGAGATATGACTCAATAGCCAGTGTAGTGCACTTATATAAGGGAGTAAGGAGCTATTTGGTATTGAACCATAGAGGACCTTGAGAACAGTGGCAGGAAAGTGTAGTAGGGGTGTAAGATGTCAGAGCAAAGGAAGCATCACACCAGAGACTGTATCATTAAATAATTAACCCAAATAATTAACAATGGAAGAACAAACTGTAGTAATACTGATGACTTTTAGTCATACTTTTATACTATAAATGCACTATAGAATGAGACAGGCCTGCATGTTAATGACCTGCTGCAAATATATTATTTATAACAACAACAACAGCAACAACAATAATAATGATAATAATAACTGTTTTGGGGTCGGTCATGTAAATCATTCATCTTAGGTAAGAGCTTTATCCTCTTCAGAGATGCGGTGAATCCAGGGTCTATCCCGGGAACACTGTGTGTGAGGTGGGAATACACCCGGAATGGGATTCCAGTCTATCACAGGGCGCCATGCACACACACACACACACACACACTCATTCATGCCATGTAGTTCATTTATCTTCAGTAAGAGTTTGATCCTGGTCAAGGTTGCGGTGAATCCAGAGTCTATCCCAGGAATACTGTGTGTGAGGCAGGAATACACCCGGAATGAGATTCCAGTCTATCACAGGGTGCCATGCACACACACAATCACACACTCATTCACATCATGTAGCTCATTTACCTTCAGTAAGAGTCTGATCCTGGTCAGGGTTGTGGTGAATCCGGAGTCTATCCCGGGAACACTGTGTGTGAGGCTGGGAGGAAACCGCAGAACCCGGAGGAGGAAACTCTTGCATGTAAAATTGACTTCAATCACATCCTACATGCATACTATAATTATTAGCCAGACTACATGTATGTATTTTGTGAATGTTTTGATTATTATGAGATTCTTGTGTCTATTGTATGTTATAGTAGTATACTATAACAGTCCGGCATTATTATACAAACACCACTCATGCATGGGAGTGGCTCAAAAGTTTGTTCTGATTCATTTTTTCGCTCAGATAAAAGCAAGATAGAGGCCGCTTTTATCTTTCTCCTCCCCCAAAAACATTCTCACCTTCCTACTGATTACTTGAGAGGATCAACATACCTGATCAATCCACTGCAGTTGCTTAAAACCCAGCAGTGACGTTTTAAAAGTGTGTAAACATTAACCAGAGCCTCCTCGCTGCCACAGAGCGCTCAGACTTTGAGGAAGCACAGTGTCAAATGTGAACGGAGCAGAATTTCAGGTAAGGTTTTTGCACATAGCTATATCTGTAAATATGCACAGAAAGTAAATATTCTTTTACATTTCAGTAATGAATCATTTCGTTATGTATTCCTTCACAAATTCTCCACAAAAATCACAAGCTCTTCCCAAAAACTGCACTGGAAACCTGCACTTTATTCTCTCCTAAAGACTTTAACATACTGAAACAAATCATTGAACTCATGCATTATAGTTTTGTGTGTCCAAATATCATATTGTGTTAATTTGCTCTTTTCTTGCTTGTCTTCAGGATGCCTCTGGACTTCAAGCGTTGTGTGTACTTCTGCTTCGTGATCATTTCATCCATACAAACGTCACTCGCTCATTCTCATTACAATACAGACGAATCGATGAAAGACAACAATCAGGTCACACCTACAGAGGAGCACTTAGAGGAGGCTTTTGAAGAGCAAGTAAGAACATTCATCTAAACTGAGCTCATACAAAACCACCTTTTTTCATCAGAAAGCTGCAGTCTGACACACACTGACCACAGCCTTATCTAGAACACGGTGATGCAAGTGATCCAGATCCATAAAGTTGAGCTTTAGTGCTTGGTTTGAAAGCAGAAATCAGTCTTAAAGCTATAATTAGGGCAAAAGTTATACCTTTTATCCCAAGTGTAGTTCATCAGCATAGACACATTCAGCTTCTGGTGTGTTCTTTAGTTTTGCACTAGAGCTCCCTATGAGCCTAAAAAACCCAGAAGTTTAAAAAAAAAAAAAAAAAAAAAATCAGCACTGTCAGAATGCGCTGTGAATTCTGGCTTTGACAGTTCCTCAACCTCAACTACATCTTTCGAGTTTATAATTAGTCTCAAATAGAGATGTGTGTTAGCAATCATATGTTTGTTCCTGCCATGTTTATTACCATAAGCATGCTGTGTTGCATGAAAGTGCATTTAGAGCGTTCATTCATTCATCCTTAGTAACTGCCTGGTCAGGGTCACGGTTGTTTGAATTAGGCTACTAACTCGTTAGAACCAACTAAATTATTTTCTAAATAATTATTTTCTAAATAATTTAGTTGGTTCTAAAAAATTAGTAGCCTAACAATGAATGAACGCTCTAAATGCACTTTCATGCAACACAGCATGCTTATGGTAATAAACATGGTTTTTGTATGTCAAAAGTAAGAACCTCCTGCTTGTGCAAATTTTTTTTATTGCATCCCAGTCCTCATGCACACCTTTAGTCTCAACTGGATGCCCTGTGAACTTTTGTATTTGTATCTGTTTGGAAGATTTTATCTGCTAAATCCAAATAATGTATTCATATTTAGTTACATTAGTGACATTAGAAGTGATTCAGTAAAATCAGTGAATCCTATTTTTCCAAATAGTCTTTTAAGGTGAGTGTGTGATCATTTTGTTAGACTATCATTGTAGGTCCAGTGCAAAACTCAAGATGCAAACTTCAGACATGTCTGGAGTACTTTTTTTTAAAAAAAAAAGAAGGTAAATTCTATAGGGTAAATATCATTTTGACCAAAATATCACTTTAAATCAGGAAACAAATCATCATCTAATAAGGCTCATGAGTACATCACATCATTGTTGACCTTCAAAATGCTGCCATCCAACATCTGCATTAATGCTTAACGTGTCTTCTGTAAGGGCTACTACCTGCAACGTCTTTTCCTGGAGTACGGCAGCAACGGCACTCTGACGTATGAAGGTCTACAGAAGTTACTGGGCAGCCTGGGACTGGGTGAGGTCAGCGTCCTGGAGATCAGACATGGCGTGGTGAAGCATTCCTCTCCCAGCCTGGCTCATATTCACCAACACTTAAAAGAAGACCATCATCATCATCCTCCTCAACCCTCAAGCACAGCGCCATTAAATAAGTAAGAGTCCAGAGTTTGGTCACTGAATCATCATGTACGAAACACAGTTTCTGGGTTTTGATTAACATCGGTGCACAGCAGTACTGCTCTAATTCTTCAGAGAGTGAAACAGAGTGTGGTTAGTTACATCTCCAAAAAAAATCAGACTCTGGCAAAAATTCTTAAACATGTTTATAAATACTGTGGTAATGGGAAAACTTCGGGTCTACATGAGTCAGTAATCAGATTTCAGTAGAGCTGTAGGACTTGAGTCCAGTCTCTAGACATTTTCTGTACTGACTTGGACTTGTCTCTGACTTATTGGCGTTTGTACTTGGACTTGTCTTGGTCTTGGGCATTGAACCCCCTAAATATGATCTTGGTCTTGACTGAGAGTGCAAAAATAATATTTTTTGCATGCACAAAGTTTGACAAGAAGTAATTCCTTCTTCTAGAAAACAGCCTGAAGTAAAGGCTTGGCCTTGAAAAGGATTTCATGGGTTTTTTTTTATCTTGATCTTGACTCAATCTTGACTTGGCCTTGACCCACTTAAGCCTCAGTCTTGACTTGATCTTGGCTAGTCCTGGTCTTGGCGGTCTTGACTACAGCCATAGATTTCCATAATGCGTTCCCTTACCTTAGATCATTCAAAGTATTAGCTAACATTAGCCTTAATAAACCATAATGTTAACAAAGTAAGTTAATGCTGTATGAATTGATGATCATTTAAATGTTAATTAAATACACTTAAAAATATACTCAATATCAAAGTCTAAAAATTCATATAAATTAGTACAAATTGAATTACAGCCGGGCATTGCTACCTGACAGCTCCAGGGTCCCTGGATCGATCCTGAGCTGAGATAACTGTCTGTGGCGGAGTTCCTCTAGGTTTGCTGGTTTCCTCCCAATTTCCAAAGACATGCCAGTAGATTTGTTGGCTTTGCTAGTCTAAATTGTCCCTAGGTGGGAATGATCTCAGGGTTGCATGGTGCCCTGCGATGGACTCACGTCTCATCTAAGGTGTTCCTGGGATTAGCCACGGATCCACCATGACCCTTGAGATGAATGATGAATGACAGCATGAAAGAATACATTACAGCATGTTCCTAAACGGTGATAAACATCAAATTATGCTGTTTGCATGACCACTTGAATCATCCGGTTACTCCGGAAATAAGGCAATGATCAGATTATAGTTTTATCTTAAAGGTATTTGTAGTCTCAGGTCTATGTTCTAATACAAAGATGTGTTTTCTTGGCTGTCTGCAAAATGCTGTAAATGTATTAAGAGTGTATTATTAGTATAATGTAGTGTATCATCAGTGTAAACACTTTCACAGAGGAAAAAATGAATTTAAAGATTGCTTGATAATTAGATAGAAGGTTGTTTGATCACTGATATAACTTTTATTTTTAATCCATTAAATGACATACAAAAAACAGCAAATACTCAATTTTGACTAAATCAGCAGATACCTCCTTTAATATGGCAGTAAGTTGTATTTTTTTTAGTTACCCAGCAAATGTTTGATTTCACACAGAGTCTCTGAGCCTGAGACCTTTAAAGCAAAAGCAACAATGTCCACAACCGATGTCAAAGTTGTGCAGCGTGGATCTTCAGGACGGGGAGATGATTTGCAACCTACAGCTTCACTTGGCACAGAAAGACCATTACTGTTCTCTGATCATCCGACAAAGAACCACCTCCATGAGAATGTGAGTGCTAGGTGTTAAGTTGTCTGGAGTAAAGTAGCCCAAATGATCAAAGTACATGTCTGATAGCTAGCTGATATCATGTGATCAAAGGTAATCATAAAGTGTCATAAGAGTGAAATGCAAATTGAGACTTTCAGTCAAGACTTTTACATTAGATAATGACTGCTTATAATTTTGCCATCAGGACTTTTCAAACTTAAACAGTATAGAAGGGTGTAAATCACAGCCTTGTGAAAGCACTAACCCTTATTTCAACGTCTTTCCTCTGTTCAGTGTTTGAACGTCACGCAGCTTCTGTGGAACTTCGGTTTGGATCAGGCGTCTCACATCACCCCTGCTCACTTCACCTTCCTGTGTCCTGCTCTGCTGTATCAGATAGACAGCGGCGTGTGTCTTCGCCACACAGATCCTGACATGCAGGAAGCTGGAAATAGCGTGGCTTTTCTCAGAGGTGATCAGCCACTGCATGTAGATGTTCCTCTGAAATGATCATGTAATGTTACCTAGAGGAGTCTGATATTAAAAATAGTCTAAAAAGGAAAAGGTAAAATTTCAGTGGGATCAAATTTACAGATCAGACTGATGCATCTATAATCTAAACATCTTAAAATGTTCATAAAAATTAAAGTAGACGTGCTAAAAGGCTATTGCTGTTGCTACAGTTCAGGACTATTCAACTGAGTAATGTTACACACAGCCTGACAGAGTACTACCAATGAATATGATAAATAATCATTAACAGTAATAAAATAATATAAAGCAGTAAACAATCGCCAATGTGAAATTCATGACATATAAGTAGTCGCGTAAGCTGAACTCCAAATATGTGTCTCTTTGAGTAGGAAAAAAAATGCAGAAATCTGACAAAGAAAACTATTTATCTTACTTATGATAAATATTTGTTTGCTTTCCAATATAGAGAAAGAAAGAGGCACTAAAAAACCAACATCTTAAATTAAGGAAAAATTATCTAATATTTATTATTATGAGATTATTATTATTATATAACAAATATAAGCCCAATAAGCCTATTTCTATAAATATTTATCAATTTTAAGCTTGAAATTATCTTATTCTATTGGCAGATAATTTTGCTTCTTTCTAGAAAATAAATTCTTGATATTATTCTTAAAAATTATCTCCCAACAGAATAAAACAATTTGGAATGAAGTTTGGAATGATTAAAAATATCTAGAAATAGGCTTAATAATCTTATATTTGTTTAAAAACAATCTAATAAGGAGAAATATTAGTTGAATTTGCCTATATTCAAGTATATTCAATATATTTTTACTTAAGATTTCATTTTTTCTTGCAGTGAAGAAAGAAAGAAAGGTAAAGTAAGTAAAGTGAACTAAAGTAAACAGAAGTATAGTAAATAATTAAAGAATGATATAAGATAAAGTAACATAAACTAAATTAACTAAGTAAAGTAAATCGATAAAGTTACTTAAAGTAAATTTAAGTAAAGTAAGTATGATAAAGTAAAGTAAATTGAGGTATAGTGCTTAAATAAATAACTAAGGTAAGATGAAATAAGTAAATAAAGTAGATAATAAAGTAGGTGACATGAAGTAGTACATGTGAAGTAAGTAGTCAAGTCACCTTTATTTATAGAGCATGTGTAAAGACAATAAATGTCGGCCAAAGTGCTGTACAAAAGCATCAGGCAAATCCAAACATCAATACGATGAAATAAAACAATAAAACAATAAAAGCATTAAAACACAAAAGACTGGACGTTAAAAGACAAAAGACAGGACAAAACAGAAGACTTGATGCTGTAGACCCAAAATAAAAAAAAAACACTCAAATGCCTGGGAGAATAAATATGTTTTTAAATTGGATTTTAAAAATCTCTATAGTGGGAGATAAAATATATATATATATATAAAATAGATAAAATCTAAAAAATGTAAGGTGTCCCATAACCTCAGAGCTGGGACAGAAAAGGCTCGGTCACCTTTAAACTTTATCTGAGTCTGTGAAAAAGCTAAAAGTAGTTGGTTAGAGGATATTAAAGCTCAGGTTTACAGAGATTTAAAAACAAATAATAAATTACATCACTTTACCTACTTTTCAGTAAGTAAGATAAAGTAGGTAGAGTGAAGTAATATAACTAAGAAAGTAATGTATGTAGAATAAGTAAAGTAAAGTAAATTAAATTAAAGTAAGTAGCACGTGAAGTGAGGTAAAGTAAGTATGGAAAGCAAAATAAAGTTAGTAGGTAAAGTAAGCAAGGTAAAATGAATGTAGGTAAAGTGAAGTAAATAAGAGATTAAGTAAGTATGCAAAATAAGTTAAATTAAGTAAGGTCAAATAAGTAGGTAAAATGAGGTAAAGTAAACTGAAGTATAGTAAGAAATTAAGTAATGTAAGGTAAAGTCAGGTGAAACTATAGTAAGTAATAGTAAGTAATTAAGTAACTAAATAACACAAGGTAAAATAAAGTAGGTAGGAAAGATAAACAAGTAATGTGAAGTCAGGTGAAGTTAGGAAATTAAGGAAATTAAGATGTACTTGAAATTGTAGTAAGTAATTAAGTAACTGTTTGTGTAAGTAAAGTAAGGTAAAGTAAAGTAAGTAGGAAATGTGTGCAAGTAATATGATGTCAGATGAAGCCAGTTAAGCAAGGTATATAGGTAATGTCATTGAAATTATGGTAAGTAATTAAATAACTATTTAACTAACTAACATAAGGTCAAATAAAGTGAGTAGGTTATGTAAAGTAAGGTTTGTAAGTACCGTAAGTAAGAAAGAAAAGTGAGGTAAAGTAAGTAGGTAAGGTAAGTAATGTGAGCTAATGGTAAAGTATAGGTAATGTAAATAAAGTATAGTGAAGTTAAGTAAATAACATAAAAGTAAGTTGGTAAACTGATGTTGTGATGAAGTGCCATGAGTAAGTAACAAAGGAACAAGGTAAAATAAGTAAGGGTAAGGGACTAATGTAAAATAAAGCATGTAAAGTAAATTATGGTAGGTAATTTAAGAAGAAATGCAAAGTAAAGTAAAAAACTCCAAATGCACATAGGTGCAAACATTCTGCTGTAGTCACATGGCCTAGTTTGGATATGTTGATGTATAATTGTAGTTATATGTTATATGCATTTCATGCTAAAGTGTTTTAAACAGTAAGAACAGACTGTGTATATATTTCCTCTTAGCTCTGGGTTGGGCCTCTGTAGCGCTGCTAGTAATCAGTCTGCCGTCCCTCGTGGCCCTCGGACTGACTCCCCTGATCCCACCTGCTGCCCTCCGGACCTTCCTGTGCCCCATGGCGGCCATGGCAGTGGGCACTCTGTGTGGAGACGCCCTGCTTCACCTACTGCCTCATGTAAGTGACCAGAATAACAGTGAGGGCAATAGAAGCTTGAAGGATGGATAGAATATCAGATTATTGTTTTATATTATCCCATATATTGTGTTTGGGTTTAAATGTTAAGTGAAAAAATGAAAACATACAAATAAACCTTGATCTGGGACAAAGAGATATCCATTGCTACATTGTGTTCAATATTTTATTCTATTTTTATTATTCTAATTTGTTGCATTTTATAACAACATTAGAAGACTGTTCTGTCAGGACTGCACACACATATAGTTATATGTATTTAAAGTATGTGTGTATGTGAGACTAGAAGTCATTACTACAGAACTTTAAGAACTTAAAAGGTTAAAATATATGACTTTTAAATGTCCAACATTAAAATGTCTTTAATCCTTTTCATTCTGTTCATAAGGGTCTGACAAGTGATGCATTAGCATTCTTAAAGCATGAATATGTAAATGTAGTTGCGTTTAGCTCTTGTGTGTGTGTGTGTGTGTGTGTGTGTGTGTGGTATCTCAGGCGAACTCTGGGGCACACAGTGATCACCATGATGCAGTGTTAAAGGGCCTAAGTGTGCTCGGTGGACTCTACTTGCTCTTCGTGTTTGAGAGTGTGCTTGGTCTCAGGCACAGCTGTAAGGTGAGCTTCTCTCCTGCATTACACAGCAGAACACACACATCTACACATTAAACATTCTCTTAATGAGTAAGGGAACATGTAAATTTGTTTTAGAATTTTGGATGTTTTTTAACACTCAGAAAAAAAAGAAAAGAAAGCAGAATGCAGCAGAGGGCCGGGAAATGGAGGCTTTGGAGGGTAAGTTTGAAAAGATGAGGACACACTCAGAATTATAGAGTTAAATTCAAATGAACTAAAACTGAATTCACGAAGCTTGGAAAAAAACCCAACATGAGTAATTTGATGTCCAAGAGAGTTTTCACAGCAAATCTTAAATATATGAACGTATCGAGTTTGAAATCAGCACTTTTACATTCAGCTTAACACAACTGAGTTGTAGAGTAAAATTCAACTGTAGAATTCAGCAACTTTCATTCACACAACTTTGGTTATAGAATTTCAGGTTGTAAACACAACAGTTTATACATTGCCATCATAACAAAACCCCATATCTCCAAGATCATAATGTTCTTAAAAAGGAAAAAAAATTCTCAACTTCTGTTTATGGAATTTCAATAAGTAAGTAAGGTAAAGTAAGTAAAGTTAAGTAAAAGTAAAATAAGGTAAAGTTAGTTAGTAGTAAGTTAAGTAAGTAAATAAATAAGTATGGTAAATTTAATTAAGTAAAGTAAGTAAATAAATACATACGGAAACAAAACTCAGGTAAGGTAAAGTAAGCAAAGTTCTGTGAGTAAATAAATAAATAAGTATGGTAAAGTTAATTAGGTAAAGGTAAATAATTAAATAAATAAATATGGTAAAGTAAGTAAAGTTAAGTAAGTCAAAAACCAAGTAAGGTAAAGTTAATTAGGTGTGTTAAACAATAAGTATGGTTAAGTAGTTAGGTAAAGTAAGTAAAGTTAAGCGAGTAAATAAATATGGTCAAGTTAATTAAGTTATGTAACTAAATAAATAAATATGCAGAAAGAAGAAACATAGATAAGGTAAAGTATGTATACTATTGTATATATTGTACACTGAATCTGTATTCACATTTTTCAGGTACAAACATTTAAAGCAGTATAAAATTCGGCACTTTATATTTACATTGTTTGGGAAAAATCAGGTCGTGGAGATTCAGGTTGTTTATGAAATTTCATAAACAGGTTGAGAATGTTTTTCTTCTCCAAGAAAATGACCACTTTACCTACTTACCAACATTAACATTAATTACTTTACCTTACTTTACATAGGGTTAAGTAAACGTCTTTGTGTAAACTTGATCTAAATAATGTTGTGTTGGTGGTTGGCAGTAAATTTTGAAAGAAAAAATTATAGCAGTTACAGATAAAAATCAGTAAAACAAAAATGCAAACATTTCTGTGATGCACATTATCACATTTTGCGTGTCATGATGCATTGGCACACCCCTAGTAAAGAGACATCAATGAAGCCATCAGTAAAGTCATGAAACCTGGTTCTCTTCTCCAGGTTCCCCTACACCTGAGCACTCTGTGATCCCTGAGTCGGGTCACGGTCATTCTCACACACCGCTGGATCGAAGCTCATCCGGCCTCAGCACCATCGCCTGGATGGTCATCATGGGAGATGGAATCCATAACCTCACTGACGGACTAGCGATTGGTGTGTATGTCTGAGCAGGTTACAGTGGGGGACATGTTATTATGTAAGAGAAGGAACACTATGAGGTGTGCTCTTATAGGAAAATAAGCAATGATGGGGTAGTGTGATATGGCTTGAAGCAAAGCAGAGTTACTTTTACCACCCTGAAGTGGATTATTTTCCTATACAACGCATGCCAAAGTGTTTTATTCGTCTTATCCCACAGCAATTTGTTCATTTTTTTTTATTAAAGAATGATACCTAATACTTTTTATCCATTTATAGTTACATTTAATGTTGTGGAACATCTGCAAAACAAGTTAGTTCCTGTTATCACTTACATTATAGCAGCTACAAATAGTCATTCCCTCACCTGCCTCTTTTTTGTC
Organism: Pangasianodon gigas; assembly: GCA_022758105.1. Taxonomy (NCBI): domain Eukaryota; kingdom Metazoa; phylum Chordata; class Actinopteri; order Siluriformes; family Pangasiidae; genus Pangasianodon; species Pangasianodon gigas. The sequence goes on along the minus strand of CM040469.1, from coordinate 4,354,789 downwards.
TCTCTTGACATTAATAAGACAAAAAAAATGCAGCTTGTTAAGTTACGGAGAAAACGAAGTCCTCCATCCTGAAGACTTTCCCATGTTGGAAAACGTATTGACTGATACAAAGTGCTACTTCCAAATATGCAAAATAAATGTCTCTTCACATGAAAAATTCACCATATCAACAACTACTCACATTTTTAAAATCCTTAAGAGGAGTGTCTGCCTATACAAGTCCTTGTGTCATTTGTTACTGTAGAAACGATGACGTATTTGAACGAGTGCGTTAATATAAATCGTGCAGCCTGAAATATTGTCGGAGCTGCTGTTTTAGAAAAGTTTGCAACACCTTCTGACCAGTGAGATTTGAGAATTCCACAGCGCTGTGGTAAAATTAATGTTAAATCTTCCTGCTGTCTTTCCCCCTGTTTTATGGGACCAATATATTAATCATCAGAGAGAGAGGTTTTCATCGCTGTCTTGCTATTCGTTATTCATTAAACCACACCATGTTTCAGCTTTGTTCAATGCTCAGAGGTCTCTTATTACTCCTTTGTTTTTTTTGTCTGTCTCTCCTGCAGGTGTGGCGTTTTCTCAGAGCCTGACTGGAGGACTCAGTACCACTATCGCTGTCTTCTGCCATGAGCTTCCTCACGAGCTGGGTATGGCACTCTCCCACAGTCTGCTCAGACTGAGCCACTGATATATCCTCTCATTTATCCAATTGATACATTTTTAAAACTTCCAATCTTTTAGACCAAACGTATTCTGTGAGTAAAAGCAATTTGTGCTAATCATGAATAATCATTACATGCCTTATTCATATGTTTGCATATAAATATATCGATGGATGACAAATTAAAGTTTATACATTTCTTTGTGACAATCTCCATTGTTAAAAGCTCTATACCAATAAAATTTGAATTGAATTGAATTAAATGAAAATTAACCAGTGGCTTTGTTATGCTGTAGGGGACATTTATTTATTTTACTGTGATGGTTTGGCTCAATTCGTCCCCTTAGAGTGAAGCGTCATTGCAAATCAGTACAGCAGTTCTTCTGACTGATCGCCTTTATCCTATGATGAAACGTTTCGTATCCTGATGGGCGTGGTCTCGTCCAGGATGACCCCACGCCCGTGCACAGTGCATGAGGGCTCACTGAATGGTTTGATGAGGATGAAAATTATGTAACTCATATGTTACACTCACCAGATCACAACCAAATTAAACACTTATGAACCTCCATCATCAAAACACCAACTGAGGGAAAAATCTTTAAAGAATTGTGTTCATTGTTCCAGTACAGTTCCAGAGACTTGTAGAATCTGTAGCTTTTCTGGTGGCTTGTAGTGCCCCAACACCTTACTAACACACTTTATGTTGGTATTACCTTTCATTTTTTGCACGCCTGTATACATAATCATAAGTAAATTAAGTAAGTAAACAGCTGTGTCTGGGAATTATGTGTATAACACTTAACCATCAGCCTAAATTTTACAATCGTGGCCGGCCTACCATCAGCAGGACTAACTGTTTCAGCATGTGTGTTCAGGTGATCTGGCCGTGTTGCTGACTGCAGGTTGGCCTGTGCGGAGACTGGCACTCTTCAGCTTGCTCTCGGCCCTGCTGGGGTACATGGGAGTGCTGACTGGCACTGTACTGGGGCACCAGTGGGCACAGCACTCGCCCTGGATCCTTACACTCACCGCTGGAGTCTTTCTCTACGTCGCACTGACTGACATGGTGAGAACAGTAGCTGTGGTTGAGACTCTAAAACGGCAAACTTGTATTAATGCAATGTAGTATGGGTGCTCGTCGGCATGGTAACACACACCTTTTCTGGACACTCATCACCTCACTTGAAGTATTATTAAAAATGCAGTTAATAATGTTAAAGGTGTTTCCAAACCTGTGATAATCATATAAATTAGAGGATATCTCAGGAAAAACTGTAATTCACAATATTTCCATGCCATGCGTCAGGTTCATTTCTTTTATTTCAGGGTTCTGTTTAAAATTTTCTGGCCCAGAAATAAGCCCCACCTCCACGTGGAACAGAGCGACTCAGCACCGTCGCTGTTCCTTCATTTATTGAGGCATCATTTACAGCATTTGGCAGACACCCTTATCCAGAGAGACTTACATTTATCTCACTTATACAACTGAGCCGTAGAGGGTTAAGGGCCTTGCTCAAGGGCCCAGCAGTGGCAACTTGTTAGTGCTGGGCTTTGAACTCACAACCTTCTGATGAGAAGTCCAACAGCTTAACCACTGAGCTACCACTGCCACTGTTCCTTAAAACTTATGAGGCATACGCAGTTTCAACAAATGAAAAGTCTTTCATCACTAACCCAGCACTAAATTTGCACTTTTCCATTTAAAACAGAAAAGTTCTCAGTACTTTTATTAAAATACTGATTCGGGGAACGCTACACATGAACTCTGTTTGTAAGTCAGAAATAGACACATCAGCTTGAATATTATCATGGTCTGATATGCAGCTTATCATAAGATTATAATTTTGTAACTTTTAGCCACATTTTGCTGTGGTATGCTAGCTAGCTTGTTTTTGTTAATAACGAACAAACTGGTGATTGTTATTGTAAAAACGTTGCGAAAAACATAAATTGCAAAGAACTTGATTATATAAACTGAGATTCTAATACAGTTATGGAGGTGTTTTTAATTTGCATATTTATGCATATTTATATTTCTTAGTATTTTTAATTATGCGAGAGGTGTATGTTCTTAAGCCATGTCAATAGTTTATTGGGCAATAAAATAAGAATTCTTTGGTTTAACATACATTTGAGTGCAAAAGTTTGCATCTCATATAGGTCTTAAATAGGGGAAATAAAAGAAAGTATACGTCTATTTAACAATTTAGGAGAATAGCAAGACGTTGAAATTGAAATGCGGGTTTGTTCTGCTACAAAATAACAATATGAAGCGAGGTGAAATGAATATTACACTGAAATGAAAAAAAAAAAAAAGCAGCCACTTAGAGGATGTGAAAGAGATGTTCTGGCAGTTGTAAATTAAAAAAAAAAATTTAAAAAAACCCCAAAACTTTTGAACTTTGACTTTTTTCACAATTATCATCTTAGCAAACTTTTTTTTTTATGATAAATCATTTTTATGAAGCACATCTGTGATTCGTTGATATAAAAGAAATATTTTTCTTCAATTTGTCTTCAGGGTGTGCAAACTTACGCACTCAAGTGAATCTGTTTAATGGTTTAAGATCATGCATTTACCACCAGTCCCCAATGTATATATTGTTATAATTAAGGTAGCTTGTTGCTAACATTTCTTGGGACCCTCTTGTGCTTCCAGATGCCTGAGATGCTGCATGGAGATCGAGGTTCAATGAGTCCTCTCAGCTGTTTCCTCCTGCAGAGTGTCGGCTTGCTCACAGGAGGTGCCATCATGCTGTGCATCGCTCTCTTCGAGGAGAATCTTAGCGTTAGCTTGGGGGACGGATGAGAGACAGAAAGTAACATGTGGAATCATAGAGCAGCACCAAACCTTGCTAACATGGATGCCTGATGGCTTCTTAAATGTGGGTTTGTGTGCTGAAAGGACAGTACAGGAAGAAGAAAAGCTGCTTCAGCTGGACTGAACAATCTGTCTACTGATTTGACTAAAAGCAGCTTTGGGAAATTTTTTATGAACCTAATTCCGGTATAGCATTCCTTTAATATCACTGGGGAACGTTTTTCTGTGCCTCTGAGTCTCTGAGTTTTATATTAAAGATTTTAATCTGAGTTGTAATTGTGATGTTTTAATGAGTTAGTAATTTATTAAGTGATCACTGATTAAAACTGGTAAAGAAATGAGTCATCGTATGAACTGTCATTTGAATTACACTGTTTTAAATATTCATAATGATATTATGAGTTCATCACTTCTTGAATATTTTGCATCTACTGTACTGTATATTATGATAAATGTTTAACTTTCTAGTTTGTGTGTGAATGTTTAGCACATCTAGCAGATTTACAGGAAGTTTGATCTGATGCCATGCAGTCAGATTCATAAATCTTTTCTATCAGTGCTAGTCAGCTAGCTATGCTGATAGGATTTATAACAGTTTACACACTTTTCAGCAAATACTAAACGAACAACTAGCATGAGCTAACCTGACAGGATTTCTGAAAGGCTTTTTAAGTCACATTTATAAATGTTTATCGTCTACTACGAATACTAGCCAACTAGCTAACATGAGAGGATTTCTGTAAGGATTTTAAGTCATATTTCTAAACATTTATCATCTTCACAGCTAATTCTAAATATACAGCTAGCATGAGCTAACCTGACAGGATTTCTGAAAGTATTTTTTCTGTCATTTGTAAATGTTTCATGTTTACTGCTAATGCTAGATAGATAGCTAGTATGAGCTAACCTGACATGATTTTTAAGAGGATTTTAAGTCATATTTATAAACCTTTATCATATTTACAGCTAAAGCTAAATAGATGACTATCATGAGCTGACCTGACAAGATTTCTGAAAGGACCTTAAGTTGTATTTATAAACATTTATCCTTGTTCTAGCTGATTCTAAATAAACAGCTAGCATGAGCTAACCTGAAAGGATAGCTGAGAGAATTTTTAAGTTATTTATAAACATGTTTCATGTTTACTGCTAATGCTAGATAGACAGGTAATATGAGCTAACCTGACAGGATTTCTGACAGGAGGGGATTTTAATTCTTATGTATAACCATTTATCATCTAAACTGCTAATGCTAGCCAACTAGCTAATATGAGACAACCTGACAGCATTTCTGAAAGGATTTTTAAATCATATTCATTATTGTTTGTTATCTTTACTACTAATGCTAGCCAACTAGCTAGCATGAGCTTACCTGATAGGATTTCCGAGACCCGAATTCATTTATAAGCGTTTAACTTTACTGCTAATACTAAAGAGAAAGACTGTACGAGATATCCTGACAGGATTTCTGAGAGGACTTACATCATGTTTATATACTATCATCATCTTTAGCGCTAATGCTAGATAGAAAACTAGCAAGAGCTAACCAGACAGGATTTCTCAAAGTATTTTAAGTCATATTTATAAATGTTTACCATCTACTAATAATACTAGCCAACTAGCTAACACGAGAGGATTTCTGTAAGAAATTTATTTCATATTTATAAACGTGTATGTTCACCTTCACCTTTATAAAAGTTTATCTTTACTGCTAATGCTAGACAGATAGCTAACATGAGCTAAACTGACAGGATTTCTGAGACTTTGTCATTTATAAATGTTTATCTTTACTGCTAATACTAAATAGAAAGACTTTCAGATAACCTGATAGGATTTCTGAGAGCGCTAACCTCATTTTTTTACACTATTATCATCTTTAGTGCTAATGCTAAATAGAAAACTAGCATGAGCTAACCTCATACTAATCCTCAAAGTGTTTTAAGGCATATTTATAATTTTTATCGTCTACCAGTAATACTAGCCAACTAGTGAACATGAGAGGATTTTTGTCATTTTTTTTTTAAACATGTAAAATAGTAAAACATCTTTAATATTAATACTAGCCAATTAGCTAACATGAGCTAACAACAGGATTTCTGAGATTTTAAGTAGTTTATAACAGTTTTGTCATCTTTACTGCTAATGCCAGATAGATAGCTCACTTGACAGGATTTTTGAGCAGATTTCTAAGACATTAATAAAAGTTTATAATATTTATTTTTCTAGCTAGCACTAGCAGTTGCCAACACTGATCCCAGAAAATTTATGTCTATGGACGAGATGGATAAATTGTATTTGCGTATGGTCTGATCACTCCAAAAAGAAAAAACGCAAGTGTCATTGTAGCAAGCCAAAATTCGTAAATGCTATGGCTACACCGAAGAAGTTGGCACCTCTACATAACATTATCCACAGAAGAAAAGAACAACACAGTGTCTTTTATTTAGCAATAGCACTTTATTTCAAACATAACCAATCCTAAGCCACAATACTGAATGACAAGATCTACTGGCTGCAGCATATTATGAAACTGGCAAACGCAAAATGTACAGGATTTTCTTTTTTCTGTATTTTAAAGTCAGAGAGACCAAGTTCATATAATACCAAATTCAAAACAATGATAAATGTTCCTTCTTAGTTAAATACATGTTACAGATGTTCACATCTGTTAGTAACAATTAACCATTTACAAGCTCCTACTAGGAATTAACAAGGCAAAGTGCTTTCAGGATTGCATCGTCACACAAAGAAATGAATGGCTTGAGGTTTTTTTTTTGGGGGGGGGGCAGGGGGGGGGGGCACAGCTAGGGGCTCGGGGTGTGAAAGGGTGTGACCGGGGGTTCTTCCTTAACGACTCGTGCTTTTAGGACACTACACTAAACTGAGGGTGGCTACAGAGGTCCAAAGGCTGAATGGTTAATTTGATTTTGGAACGGTGTAAGGCTCGGGGGACTGGATGCACCCCGTTAGTAACGCTGACCTATTCCCCCTTTCAAACCCCCCAACCTCCAGTAGAAAATTGAATTGTTGCTTAGGTACCAAAGTCATGCACCCACCCGCACAATGCCCGAAACTCACCCGGAATCTCACGCACACTCCATGAAGAGTTGTAAACTTGAATTCAGAGGGCTCACAGTGAACATTGAGAGGTGATTAAGTGGGGGGGGACTAGAAGCAAGGAAAAATAGGGATAAAAAAAAATACAATGGAGAAAAGAGAAACGATACAGCAGGTATAATATAAACATACAGTATACGAGCTGTAATAGGCTGATAGGCTTCCCTGTTTTTAGCAAACATCAGAAACACGTGACATCATCAGAACTATGGGAGGAAAGCATGAGGAAAAAAAAGAAGCTTTTTCTAATACAGTCTGGCTTCACATTCCAGTGGTACTCTGCTGTGTATACACTTTCTCATGTTACACTGACAGACACACAATCAAGCACTTTTTTTTTTTTTTTTAAATATATATAACCGCTTGTTGACGATAAATTACACACACATCTGTTCCATATAAATATTTTCCATTCATCACCACGGCAGGGTGAGAGATTCGGATATACATCAAGCTGCAACACGCAGAGGTAGGAATAATGCTACTACTCCTCAGAACGCTGCTAACAGTAAATGAACAGTAAAATCAACTCTGGTTTGGGTCATGCTTTAAGCAAAGGCAGTAGATGTGAGTGTGATGTGTTTTGGCTGAAGCAGGGGTTCGAGTGATGGTACACGCCCCCGCTGTGGTCCCAGGCTTTGAGCACATGCTGGTGATGGCGTCTTTTCCTAACTTTAAAAAGAAAAGAAAAGAAAAGAAAAGAAAAAAAAAAAAACAAAAAACCACACAACGACAGTATTTGCAGATATGCTGATGAGGTATACAAGGTTTGATATGACCCCATACTATATTCTCTCACACACATATATATCATCTATATACACACACATACACAAGTGCACACTAATGCATACACACTGGGTGCTGCCTGACATGATCAGAGCATAGTATTTTTGCTTCTCTTTTGTAACAGCAATCTTTTGGAAAGAACACAAAAAAGGCAAAAAAAAAAAAAAGAAAAAAAAAAAGAAAGAAAGAAAGTCTCATAGACTTCGGGTCTTTTGTGAAACTGGATTCAGGTACGAGACCCAAGCAGAACGCAGCCAGTCCATTCAAAATGGCCTGAAATCCTGTACACAGCAAATTCACATTCAGTCTGACTGAAGTAAGGCTCTCTCAGTGCTGAAATCTAACATTTCGAACACAAGGAGAGGGTGTTTACCTAAGGTGCCACAGAAACAAAACAAAAATCCACGAGCCAAAGTGACCCAGCAAATCAAACCTTTCAAAATATACAATTGTCTCTTGATTATATTGCTTGTTTTAGGACAAAAATTATGTCACTGGCCGTCTCTACAGAATCGTAGATTGGTCCTTGGCCATAAAATACTCAGCTACTTTAAGAAAAAAAAATGTGTATAATATATATATATATATATATATATATATATATATATATATATATATATATATATATATATATATATATATAGTGTGTGTCATCCTCAAAGCAATGTGCTCACTGTGGTTCAGTTAAGAACACTTCAACACTGAAAGAAATAATCCAACTTAAGAAGTAATATCAGGGGTGGACAAATCAGCAGCCCGGGTGCACGGGAAACGATGACGATGTTTCCAGGCTATTAGTGTTTTATTTATAGCAGTCAGCAGCGTTTTTGTCTTCTCTCGCTCAACAATCAGAGAAAGAAACAAAACAAAACCAAAAAACCTCACTATTAACTTGCGCAAAACAAAATTTCTTATTTGGTTTTTATTTTTTAATTTAACATCAGCTACTCGTTCTGAATCTCACCGCCTGCTGCATCACGCACATCAGCTGAGATGTGATCTAGCTGATGGCAGATGTGATCTAGCCGCACGCACGGATGGCAGACAAACTTTTCAGAATCTGACCAAATAAAGTCTACCAAAGCTATCGTATAACTCTCATAATTAACCTGCCAGAGTTTATTACATTATGCTGGCTACACGTTTTAGCCTAGTCAGTTAAGTTTCCGAGCAACCGAGACAAGCAAGCGGGCAGCACATTAGAGTTTTTCTGAAAACATTTATGATTTGTCCACCACTGAATATATTTTGGTCAAATAAAAAAAAAAAAAAAACCACAACGAATGGGCGATATGGTAAAAACATCCTTGACATCTTCAATATACGCTTCATGATTTTTAGTCTTGCTTAAAAAGTGCCAACACATTGGTGGAGCCATATTATGAAGTGTTTGAGAGAAAACAAATGGTGAAAAGGAGAGATTTGTACAAAAAAATAGATTGTAACGCCCAATCAGTGATTAACAATGGAGCTATAAAAGCACCAACACCTGACGAAACACACGATACACAGAAAAGCATATCATGATTGCAATATTGATGATATTTCATCATATCGCCCAGCCCTGGTTTATAAGTTTTCAGTCTTGGTCACTGAAAGCTAAAGTGAAATTTCCTGGTGCAGATTGCTTTAATCACATGGAATGTTACATGGTTTAAATTTGGGATATGCTCTTTTTAAAGACTGAGATTTTCCCATCACTGTAAATCTGTTGCCTGGGACAACCAAAGAAGAGACTTGTATTTGTAATAAAGGCTGAACTGCTTCTGAAAGGTTGCTCAGTTGGTGGAGTAATCCCTCTGTCCCATGTTAACATATGGACCAAAGAGAAACGTATAATTCACTAGTTGTTAGTCCAGACCCATCGACTTAATCGTACCACAACAGGCCAAATCAGTAAGCAAACTCTTAGGCATTTTTTGGTTTTTTTAAAACAAAACAAAACAAAACAAAACAAAACAAAACAAAAAAAAAAAACCAAACACGAGACATGAAAGCTTTAACAAATCCACACATAAAGAGGCTGAACAGTCCCAAGTCAAGCTTGTGAGTCACAAATGCTAACTTAATGGCGAACCGCTTTGGGAAAGAAAGGAAATGGAAGATCTACACTAGCACACCCACGAATCAATCACAAAAACATAAAAAGCTCTCTTTTCTGAATGCTAGTAGTATTGATGTGGTCTGATGCCCATCACAGTCTCCAGCAAGTCTTTATACATTCCACAAGAAAGTGCCACATTTTTTATGAAGGCAAAGCCAGATGGTATTAAAAAGAATACACACAAATCAAAAAAAGTGGTTGATTTACGAGGACATGTTCCTCCAGTGAGAATGCTATGGTGCACGTCGAATTATTGCACTTCAATCTAATCCATTTCGGGTGGATACTACAAAGCTATCACGAGATAGAAGACGATTCATGCTGGACGTTCTACGAGACACGGTTACAACCGACTTCAAAATGCACAACCACACAAAACACGGCACACGTTTAAAAGTTCACTAAAGAATCCACACTTCAGGAAACTAAACAGCGGTTTCCCCCCGCCCCCTCCCCCATTCAGAACTCGAATACATCACTAGCTAGCACAGATACATCGTTGAATTTGATATACAAAGATTATTCACTCCTTTGTGATGACACAAAGTGACTCGGTTTTTCGAGGCTCCTGATTGTTCACGACACAATACTCATGTAGAAACTAGCCGTTGATCGACGGATTTAAATTTACACCAATTTGATCATTCATAAGGCTCACTAAAAAGGTATCAATGGAAGACCGTACCCTGTGGCATGTACTTAAGAACAAAAGGCACAATCCCACATATTTACCACATGGTGGAGGAATTTTAAAGACAGTAAAGATGCTTACAGACTTGTACAGACTCATACGTAATAGCAGCATGCCACATATAGCACTAATATGGACTAGCTGAGATGCTTGGTCAGTTTTAGGTTGGATACGAAATCGGCTTCATAGCTTTGTGATTGGCTTTTTTTTTTTTTAAACAATTCATGTTGGAAAGAAAAAAGATTCCTGCATAGCTTTCGTCACATATGATCGGATGGAGTTTAAAGGGATCCCCATATGCCTCGTATAAAGACTAGTCTAGTCAGGCGATGCGTCATTAAGGGCGTTGATTAATTAAACAAGCTGCCAATGAAAGAAAGCAGCTTTTTTTTTTTTTTTTTAAACAACATTCATTCATTCGCATATTAAACAGCATTGAAATTTGAACCGAATCTCAGGACAAAGCGATGACAGTGTAGTTGATTGGATTTCACCCTTAGTTAAGGTAAAGGACATCAATTGAAGTTCAAAAGCACCTACAGACTAAAAATCTTTACTATTCAGAAGGCCTCGGAGCGCCAACTCACAAACAAAGTTAACGGAATCTTAGTGTATATGCGTGCATCACAAACACAAGCACAGTTTTTATTTATATATATATATATATATATATTTTTTTTTTAAATGTTTGAGTTTTGAGGTAAGATCACAAGTTAAACACAACTCAAATCCTTACAGCATGTTTCAGTGCATGGCCCCCTTCCATTTAACCCATCGCTCGTTTCTAAACTACAGAACATTTATGTATAGAAAAGAATGAAAAATGAAAGTGATGTTATTTTCTGAATACCTTCCTGCGTTAATTAATAAGCAAGGACACAGCAGTGCATCTGTGTGTTTTTATATATCTATATATTCCACAATACACAAGAAATAATAAAGGATCGTTTTCTTTCTAAGCTTCCTAACACGATTGTGTTTTTTTTTTTTCTTTCCTTTTTTGGTCTTGATGCCATTCGGCTCAAAAATGTCTACTTTGCCTTTCAAAATGTATCGAAGTTTCTTTTATTACAGAGGTGCCAACATTGCTAACAAGAAAATCCTAGCAGACAGAGAGGGGAAAAAAAATTACCACAAAAACACACGTAGCTTTATGTCTGTGGACGAGACGGCTAATTTATTTATTTATTTATTTATTTTTTACAAGTGTGCACCAAGCAACAGTAAGAAAACAATGAGGTTAAGGTTTGGTGTGATGTTATTTAATTAGTGGCTTTTTTTTTTTTTTAACCAACCAAAGAGACCAGAGCTCCGCCTTCTTGTTTTCTGCTAGCTCACAGGACTGAGGCTTACGAACTCACAGCTAGACTACATTGGTGCAAACTGAAAGTAACCGCTAGTCTTTTACGTCCTTTCCCCTTCAGTGAATTGGTTTTCCGCCAGACAAATTTTATACAATTTGCTCTGACTGCTGTGTAGTTTCCAGGTGTCTCCCTTATCGCAAAATCGTAAATGCTACACTAAAACTGTACATGTTGGCACCTCTGTTAATGTTATATACTATTTCAGAACGATGACATTTTGGGGTTTTAAAGGGTTAATGACAGACTGTAGAGAAAAAAAAAACATCTCCATTCTTAGTGAACCTAAAGGAACAGCTAGTGTAAAGCCTATCACCTCATTACCTTACTTCCAATTTTTTTTTATTTAAACATGCTGCAGATACTAACAAGTAAAAGCTAAAATAATCTAAAAAAACACGTCATCGCACAGACAGGACGTTTCCTAATTAGTCCTTAAAAAAAAAATAATAATAATAATAATTTCACCTGACAAACACCATTAAGCTATTTCGCTTAACCTCTGTGGCATTATGATGCATTCTCTGCAGATATGTGTGCTTCTTGACACAATCTCGCCATCAGAACAACGAGACCCTATATATTTACGAAATCTTCTCTCAAGTGCTGCAACTGCTCGCCCAGTATACCGTTTCCTCTTAAGGCAAATCGCTAGAGATAAATAGGACGAAGCAGGAATCAAATAGGTATTTAAATATTGCCTTAAACGGATGTGTCTTCAAGTAGTAGGGACGTTAAAAGTCCGCTGAGGTAAATTAGACATTCCATCAGTCGACACCACCTTCGAGAGCATCAACTAGACATTAAACACAGACATGAACGGATTATTATTAAGACGCACTTTGAAGTAGCTACAAGTTCTCCCCTTTTCCTGCTAATTGGATGCAAGTTACAGAAAGCTGTAGTTGCAAAAATGTCATTTCTGACGTTATTTTAAGCTTTGAATAATCGCAAGCTTGACATGTTGATCAGTGAGCGTTACTTTGAATAATCGAAAAGCAAACATACTTTCGTTATTTCTACCCTTCTGATAAAGTTAAGGCATTTCATTTGACAAATATTTGAGAATTCACCCTTGAAAACAATTACTAAAAATTTTCCATAAATGCCTTTTGAGATCGTATGTAATAAAATAACTTGAATATCATTTAAGTAGTTACATGATGCAATATGATGCTAAAGAATGGCTTTTTAAATTCTAAACTTCTTCCCACCTTTGCATTCTTATAGCTTAATTTGATCTATAATTATTATTATTTTTATATTCTTCTCAAATAAATATGAATTTGGTTTTGTTGTAGATCACGCAACATATATTACTTTAGGATTCTTTCACATTACTCTATAAACTCATTCATATGAAGTGCAGAGAAGAAAATTATGGCACCAGTTTTGAAGAAATGACCATCATGCTTTTTTTTTTTTCCTCCCTCTTTTTGCATATGGTCGTTCAGCTAAAACGCGCTCCTCTGCCGCTAACAGCTTTAACACCAGACAACCTTCAGCTACAAGATATTTAGGTCCAGCTTTCCTCTGCACAAGCTGCCTGTTTATTCGTCATGCACACACGATGAGGAGGTTTGCCACGTACGGGACGCAGATAAAGAACCTATCCAGCTCCAAGAAGCTTTTTCTGATTACTAAATGGCACCAAATGAGAACAGAAAGTACTCTTCAAACGAAGAGATGTGCACTTTTTTATTATTTCGCCTCAACTTCTTCATCGTATTTATAATCAGTACAAGTGGCAGTGCAAATCTATTTTAATGCCTCACTGAACCCCTGTGCGTTCACGTTTCTCGTTTCTCATTTCATTTTGGTGGCCTTCCGCATTTGGGGAAAAAAAAGAAATCTGGTTAACTCACTTCTGCTATTCCTGACTAAAGTAAAAACCTAAATATGCTTCAGCCACATTCGCTACAACACACTCGGATTTGTGAGGACAGTCTGCGCATACACACATACACACACAATGTAGCTGCACGTGAACAGCAAAAGAAAGTAGGGTGCATTTTTTTATGCTTCATTTCGAAAAAGGACAGTCAGAGGTGGACAAATCAGCATCAGGGATGGCCGGGACAAAAAGATTTCCTGTTTGGATATTCATAGTTGCTCAGCGGAGTAAATATAACAACCAAAGACAGAAAAAAACATAGTCCTTACTGACTTTCATAAGTACGTTTAAACTTAATGCACTTCACAGTGGTGTACGCACACAAACACAAACGCACAGATGCTGTAACTATAGCACACACTACTCATTCACGACGATCTGGCTGATGGTAGTACGATTTTTATGAAGTAGATTAATAAGCGTTAATCCACAAAAACAAAAGCGCTAGCCAGACTCCTACATCTTTGACGTGAGGACATCGGGCGATGTCTTGCTGACATTTTGTTGAGGGCGCAAACATGATATGCTACATCAGAAACTTTGTAAGAACAGAATCATCTAATACTCGTTTGCATGTCTTTGTCTTTATTAATGCACTCTACTTCCTAACTAGCTCACTATACATTTTTACATTCATTTAGCTCAATGTTTTGTTTTTTTTTTGTCTTTAGGCAACCAAAACATGGAACTGCCCAACACACTGGAGCTTTTACCTGCCTGGTGTGCCAGCTAATAAATTTATGATGTGTCCACCCCTGACAATTTCCTTATTTTGAACAAATCTGAAGCATCATCTGCGTCCTGTAACTTTGTTCAGCAGATAAAAGCGCCGTGATAGTTTTAACCATCAATTTAAAACTAAGTCACATTTAAATTTTTTTTTTTTCAAGTACATGGTTTACGACAACTTTATTGCAAAATTGATAGGACGTTGGCCAATTCTCCTGAATTATTTCAGCACACGTCTACAATCTCCTAACATCTACTAAAGTATTTCTGTGAATATTCTCACAGGAGGGGGAAAAAAAGATCAAGATTTACTGCTGCTTCACTCTATATGTTTAAAACTAACAGTTCTCATGGCTTCAGTGAGACTCAGGTACAATTCAGGTTAAGATGACGGCTCACACAAATCTTTTTCAATTCCCTGTGGTCTCAAATACATTGGAAACTGTAATAATAATAATAATAATAATAATAATAGGGGAAATTAAAAGCCCTTTCGACTGATTGTCTCTCTACTAATTGCGCAAATATTGCATGTCTATATTTTGCGAATAATATTCCGGTCCTAACATTTTCTGAAACGTTGTGGCTTCAATGTAAAATGAAAAGGAAGCACATTTGTACACTGAACAATTAATCAACCTTTGGCAATACGGAAGCATTCAGTTAAAAAAAAAAAGAAAAAACAAGGGAAGAGGGGCAACAGATTTTAAGTATCACCACCAAGCAGGTGTTTTGTTTTTGCCAAATTACGAACGCTACGAAATTAACGCAACTTTGGTCATAATAATAACCCAAATAAACCCTATGTGAAAATCAGCGAAGGGAAATATCACAAAATTGCTGATCCTCAGTTTGAGCTTGTGAATAGCAGAAGTTAAAGCCATACACCCTGACGGAAAAAGCTGCTTGATTAAAAACAACTCATTTCCTAATGAGGATTAAAATAAAAAAAAAAACAAAAAAAAAAAAAACATTGAACTGACAGTTCAAATGAATTCCAAGTGATCCTTCAGCAAAAGGCTCGACTAATGTTTCATATGGCTAAAGTTAATAGTCTGTAGAGGAAGCACCACTTAAGCTGTGGATGGTGACAAGTCGAACTGAGTGGACATTTAAAAGGAAAACCTGTTAAAAAGGCACTGCGAAAGCAGCTCAACGCAACACAAGACATTTTGATATGGTCTGCTGGGAAAGCACTACACGGAGATTCCAGCTAGTAGCCGCCAATTTCCAATTTCTCCCCAAAAACGAGTGTTCTTTCCCAGATAAAAGGTGGTCCCTAGGAGCAAGGATCAGTTTTCAAAGGCCTACGTCCACTCTGATGCTTGTGCTTTCGAATTTCCTATTCAGTTCATCGTCGCCTGCGTATCATATCGGATGACTGATGGTACCCTGGTGCTACTCTTTAATCTGGAATAACAAATATGCGCTGTGTAAACCTATTGCAATGTCCCCAGTTTATTCCTTCCTCCCAAAAAAATGCCTACAGTAAACATGCACCATTTTTGACCTTTCGAACCCAGAGGTCATTGGTCATTTGGCTTAAGGTTATATGGTTTCCCTTGTCTCAAAGAAAAATTTTTTTTTCTGCTTAGTTTTGTGCTGAATTTGATTGCACCTGACATACAATGCACAAGCTTAAAAAGCAAGAATCAAGTATGGGATGGAAATCTGGTTGGACTGCTAAACACACATAACCATAGTCTCTCTCTCACACACACACACACACACACACACACACCCCTATTTGAGACCATCTAATACATGGCCCACACCTTCATACTAGTTTACAGTAACCCGTTTAAACTGTTCCTCAGGGCAGGCTGGAAATTCCTCTGCAAGGCCACAGCTTCTCATAAGAAACAAACACACACACACACACACACACACACACGTCTGTGACCAAAAGAATGAGCAGCTGCATAATACTAACCTTAGCCGAGTAAACTGGGCTTAAATTAACAATAGTTTAAAAACAACTAGCTAGCACTCATGGAAACTCGAGCACACAAGATGGCTTGGAATATTAGACTTTTCAAACAAGAACTAGTGAGTAATTAAATAAATAAACACGTTCGTTCCTGGTCATCCTCTAATAGTAGTAAAGAAAAGCAGTGATGATGGGGGCAGGAGGGTTATGTGGCTGTAATTGCATATCGTTTTTGACTAGGTGTCTAGAGAGAGAGAGAGAGAAAGACAGACAGAGAGAGAGAGAGAGAGAGAGAGAGAGAGAGAGAGAGAAAGAGAAGACCAAACTGAGCATCCATACACACAGACGTGTTATTGTGTGTGTGTTGTACGTCGTAAGGGCTCTAGGATGCAGATCGGCTCACTCGGTCAGACAGCCGTCCAATCCGAAGGCGGCGCCGTGCCGATCTTTGCCGTAGGTGTGGCGAAGGCCTCCGTTGGGCAAAGGGGGGCAAGCGGCTGTGATACCACAATGCTTGAGCAGATTCAGCCTGGGGGAGGAGGGAGAGGAAGAGGGTGCGCTGGAGGAAGAAGGCTTCATGGTTGAGAGGATGAGAGCGAGGCAGTCGGCCACGGCTTTGTTGGGAGCGCATGCCAGGGCAGGGGTATGACCTGAAATATATAAACACATACACCATCAAACACCATTCATATCCATATAAAACTGAAAGGACTACTTCTTTATCTACTGCATCTGTGATTTTGATGTTTGTCTGTATAGAGAAATAACTGATAACTGCACTCACACCACAGACACAGCTGATTTAGATTATTTCATTAAAGGAAAGACATCTGTAAGAGCCTACAGCTTTGCCACGTGGCACCCGTGTGCTTCAAATCTAAAGAGATGATTAGGAGTGTAAACACTAGGTGGCGTACCCTCCTCATCCACTGCCAGCACTGTGGCTCCACGATTCAGCAAAGCCTGAACCACAGTGGCCAGGCCGTTCCTGGCTGCGATGTGAAGAGGCCTAGAGGACAGAAATAGACATGAATTAAACATCAGACCAAGGATGCCAAGCCAACACCTGTACAAAAAACTCAAATCCACACTTCAAATCTTCCAAAGCGTATTAAAGCCTCCACTTTACTCTGTGTTCACACTAGCAAGCGATAAAGTGTCGAGTCACCATTTCCTATACAACAATATTTAAACTCAGATTAGTTCAGCACAATTACAATGTTCTATTCACTCACACTGTCGGTTCATCCATGTATCGAGTTCACATTCACGAGTTCACAGTTTCACCATTTTCTGGGTTTTATTAATATATTAAAATACTTTTTTAAAAAAAGCTACATGATATTTAGCCTGTGAGCATTTCGTTTATTCAGGGTGTGTTCAATAACCCTAAAATATACATCAAATACATATCAATGTCCAGTTTTATATTTTTCTGTGGTTTTAATAAAGCACCAAACAAACAGTAGAGCCACACTATGAAAAACTATAAGTCAGAGGTATTTATCCAATATTTACAGGAAAATTGAAGTATTTAACAAAGTAAAGAGGGAAATTTTTAATTTTAATGACTAACTCATTCATTTGTTACAGCAAGCATAAGCATGTAAAAAGTACGGACTCCTGAAAATACTCACAATGCATCTTTCATGTTTATACACTGCGATATTGTATCATATTGTCATATTTTGTCATATTTTGCAATACTTTTTCTTACTGGAAAAAGCTAGATGTGCCACAACTAACCACATTCAGTAGGAGTAGTGGTCACTACATGACCACAGGAGACAAAGCTGGAGTGATGAAATTGCTTTGTTGCTTGCTAGTGTGAATGCAGTGTTGGCAACAACCTATAACACACATACAACTAAATATTTAATACATGAAAGAAAAAAAAAAAAAAACCACTCACATTTGAAGCATGCTGTTGGTTGCATTGATGAGAATCGGGTTGTGGATCTCTTTCAGGATCAGCATGGCGCACATCTCATGAGCCTATAAGGTGCAGACACATGGACGGACACACACACACACACAGGGTTTAATGAAGAAGGGGAGGAAACTAGAGTGCCCCCCGTCACCACTTCTCTCTAAGCAACACTGAGCTGAGAGCAGACAGTACCTTGCTGCAGGCCAGATGCAGGGCAGTGTTTCTGTTCACATCCAGAAGAGACAGATCCGCTTTGGCTCGATGCAGCAGCAGGGCTGGATAAAAAAAAACAATCACTGCATCAATATGACTGCTTCAATATTGAAATAAATTAATTAAAAACCAAATCCAGCAGTAATGACACCCGTGCTCTTGAACAGCTCTTACCCACAGCGCCGCTCTTGCCCTTGTTGGCAGCCACCATGAGCGCGGAGCGTCCCGAGTGGTCCACGGCGTTGATGTCGGCCCCCATGCGCAGAATCAGGAGCAGCCCAGAGACGTCCTCTGCCGCGGAGGCAGCGTGGAGCGGAGTCCTGCACACAGCGCGCATTACACCACACTGAGCCATTACACCAAATTAAAATTTCTACATAAATGTCCTAAGACTTTCCACATAACATGAGACATCATCAACATCTGAAAGCATTTCAAATAAGGGTGGCTGATATGACAAAAATATATCACAATATTTCAAGACATGTCTACAAAACAATATATGCATCAGGATATATAGGTATATAAAAGTTAAAGTCTAAAATTTAAAGTTTATAGGGTTAAATTATAACACTGAAAAGAAGAAAACAAACAAACAAACAAACAAAAAAGTTAAAATCATTAATTTACAGATTTACAAATTAGTATAAAAATGTTTTTAAAAAAATGAATTTAAAAATAAAACGTGATTGATGCTTTATCATCATATTTACTGGTAATTTCAAATCAATAAAAAGACGTTAAACACACACACAGGCCATTGATTTACATGAGTCTGTTCTTCAGAGAAATAAAAAAATATGTTACAAATACACCAATTAATATAATATTGCTATTATGTAACATTCTTATCACAGCATGCTTTTACAGACCTTCCCTTTGCATCCCTGGCATGGACCAGTGACGTGCCAAATCTGGAGTTCAAGAGAATTTCTGCAGAACCACTATGGCCATTAATTCTGACATGGGGGAAAAAAACCAAACAAAAAACACACACCATAAGACCGTAATGAAAACTGATCTGTCTCATCTGATAACAGAATACACACTGAAAATAGAAAAACTGTGTCGTGTATTTAAAAATCACTGAATGTGGTAGACTTACAGAGCACAGTGCAGTGGGGTGAAGGGGTTTCCCTCCTTGATACTACATGGTTTAATTTCAAGTAAAACTTCCAAACAGTCTTCATGACCTGCCAACACAAGACAATGTTAAAGAAACAGATCAGCTAATGCTTTATTTACAATTTTGTCACATTCCAAATACAGACAGTCAATCAGCTAACACTAGACAAGACCCTCTGAAAGACATCCAAGAGAACTTAGGAGGCGGAGTTAAAGCCTCACCGTGATAGGCTGCCCAGTGTGTAGGGGTGAAGCCGTGGCAGTCAGTGATTGGATGGTGCAAGTTGGTGTGGTCAGCAGCAGACAACATTCTGGACAGAATCTCAGCATGGCCACAGGAAGCAGCCAGATGGAGTGCAGTGCAGCCCTGAACATCTTTAGTCAGGACTGTGGCATTGTGGGACAGCAGTGCCGTCACGCAGTCCTCCCAGCCGAGCAGTGCCTACAAAGAGGAAAGGGGTCTGGTTAGAGGAACTGGAGAAAGACTAAAGGCTGGTTTGTACTGTATTTGACGCATGACTTTGCGTGCGCTTGCAGAAGCAGTGGTAACATGAGAATCGTTGCTCACACCCTCGCCTGCGTATCTTATGTTCATCTGGAGAATCAAGAGCTACATCTACTAGATGGCACATCAGAGCCAAAACATCCCTGTCCTTCTGGTTTCCAGTGTCAAACTATATTGTTTAGCGATTTCATACACTCACAAGCTGTTTCTCTTTAAAACTTTCTGCCATCAGTGTGATTGTTGTCATGATCGGCATCCAGAAGACTGGTACGCAAAACGGAACTTTTGGTAGGTTTAAAGGCTACGTGAGTGGACACTAACTACACTAACTGCAACAGGAAAACCAGTTAGTGTTAGTACTTAATAATGGTTTAGAATAGTACATAGGTATGCGATTTGAGGCACAATGATAGTGTGTTTAGTCAGTTGCTATGCCGTCTCAACTATTTACACTGGTATTGTAAAACAATGAATGCGTCTCGTTAACTTCTGAGTACGTACACAAGTGACGCTCCAAGCAACCACAGAAGTAGCACACGTAGTAGCAGCCATCTTGTGAACACACAGTTAACAGCAAGTATAAATGAGCCATAATTATACTTCACAACACGAAGAACATTGAGAAGAATAGCTTTCTGGAATACATCATGGGCCAGGGGCAGCACATTTCATAAACAACTCAATCATTTCTAACTATTTCACCTTTCTCATTTCAGTTCTAGCATGAGGGGGAGGGATTGATCGTTGAAATGGTGGGATTTTTTTGGACTATTGTTGAACTAAATTGAGTAGCAGTCTGAAATAACCCATCAGGTGTGTGTCTGAATTCCAGCAAACAGCCAGAAGAGGCTTTTTTTTTTTTTGCTTATAACTGCTTATGTATTTGTTTTTCTTCGCTTTTCACCTTGCCTTTGCCACCGTCTTGCAAAGATCATGTTGTGTAAGGGGCCAGTGTAACAAACACAGTAGTAAAAACAGTCAGTCAATTCAACAGCGTCTAATACTTGTCTAATCGAAAACGCTGTGTCAAATAGCTACATTTCAAAATCAAAACGGATATAAGCCTAATCAATTCAGTCTGTAATCAGATCAATCACTGGCTGTCAAAACTCTGAGATGCTCCTGTGCCACAGTCTGTATAAAATCTTTAAATGCAATTTCTAGAAAATGCTAGAACTTTATTTGTGGTTGAGATGCATTCGAAAGGGAAAAGTCTGTAGTTTTCAGAACTATATCATAATGGTCAAAAAATTGTCAAAATTTCTCCATGTAAAGAGTTTCCCCAGGCTGTTACACAAACACAACGCAGTAGGATGTATTTTAGGTGTATAATGCCACCTAGTGCTCAGATGTCCCAAATTCCTCCTGCACATTTTTGTTTCAATGCTGAGCAAAAATGCATCCTGGGAAAAGGAAGGAAAAATGTGTGTGTGCCTGTGCCTATGAATGCTCAGGAAATTGAATTCATGTGACAAACAATGCAGTGTGTAACTGTAAGACTGACCGCTCTGTGCAGTGCTGTTCTTCCTTTCCTGTCTCTCGTATCGGGACACGCCCCTCGCTCCAGCAGCAAGAGGACGCAGTCAGTGTGACCTCCCAGCACAGCCAGCATCAGAGGAGTTCTGCAGAAGACAGCCAGAGAAGTCAATCACACTGATGATGTAATACATAAGGGTTGTATAACTGTTAAAAATGACCTATAGTTATTTACAGGACAGTTTTAGACAAAATGCATTGGATTTATTGGGTGTATTTGTTTTGGCTCAGGACTCAATATGACTTAATGAAATGCACTACAATAAAAAGACCCAGTAATGTCTCTTATGTGAAGACATTTAGTCTGAAATGACAGTATGGGGCAATAATCACTCTCAGATGTCCTTTTATCTCTAATAGCCTAATAAATGCTAGTAGAGTAGTTTGCATTTCATTAGCCAGCTTAGCATCATTTTGTAAACTTGGACATGACTGGTCCGACCCAGTAGAGCTGCTGAGCAAGAGTGTGAGAAGACGTTCACTCACTGTCCCTCGGTGTCTGAGACATTTGGAAGGTCAGTGTCCTCCTTGCTCGACAGCAGCATCTGCAGACAGTCTGTGTGGCCGTTGGCAGCTGACACACACAAATACACACCTTTGTGAGTTGAAAATAGTCATGCAAATAAACTAGACCTGTATTACACACAAGCAAGCAAGCAAACAAACATTTTTTATACAAGTTCATGACATGGAGCCATGTCTCAGTGCGCAGAACGACTTCTAAACATTACAAAATGCACATTTAAAGGCAATGAAATATAAATTTCTAATACTATCAGGCACCAGAACATAGTGAACTTACCTGCGACATGGAGAGGACTCCACTTATTGCAGTGCTCAGTGAGCAGGCAGGATGCTGACTGGCTGAGCAGCAGCTCCACACAGCGAGCGTGTCCTCTCTGTGAGGCCAAGTAGAGCACTGAGCGTCCTGCTGAGTCACAAACATCCACACACACACCCGACTCGATCAACACACTCACACACTCCCAGTGTCCCGCCTCCGCCTGCCAGAGACAAGGAGAGACAAGGAAGCTTCTTAGAAAACAAGGAAATGATTAAACCTCAAATCATATTTAATATTACTGTAATTACTGCAAATAACAACTGCTGGTGAGAGCACGATTAATAAATACTGATTAACAAGTTTTATAAATGTTAAAAAAAAAAAAAACAAACAAAAAAAAAACTTACTGCTAAGTGTAAGGGACTGACAGGTCCAGTGCTTTCTGCATCTCCCGATATATTATAGGACATCACCAAAAGCTAGAAAGGAAACACAAACATGAAAGAAAAAAAAAATCATGAAGCCATTTCCAAACATACCAGGTCTGAAAAATTAAATTTCAGTATTCCAACACTGAGTTTTCAATTTATTTAAACCTGCAGAGACAAAAATAATCCACATTCAAATGTAACAAATCCTAGTTCTAATTTTAGTCACAAAAAAGTCTATTTATACATGTTTACTAAACTTTCTAGAGCTTGATTTTACATTTACACAGGGCAGGGAACATCCACGATCTGGAGGTGGATCCAGCAAAGTAATTCAGCAGATCAAACTGAGCATTTGAAAAATTGGGTCATTCGCAGTCATGTTAATCTCTTATCTGGACCTTCCTAAGTAAGGAATTTTATGTAGCTGAAAATTCACAAATCTTAGTTGAATACTCGTGACATATGGTATAATGTAACAGTATTTGGTTACACCCTATGTTTTGAGCATATAGAGGGATTCAATCCTCTCATGCAATCGTGTAATGAAAAACAAGGAATTTGTTTATGTGGATCATGTTTCTTCCAAGAAACGTAAAATCGAGCCAAATATAAGTTGGGAAAAAAAAGCAAAAAAACCAAAACAACCCTGATCTTTACAGTTTTATTAAATTGTGACACATCTTTCTTACTTTTTCACCTTCACTGTTTATGCATAGTGTACGCACATTACAGATTCATTATAATGTTAATGCACTCTATTATAAAACACCAAGAACCCCAGTGAAAACTGTGTGTGTGTGTGTGTGTGTGTGTGTGTGTGTGTGTTCTCACCAGCTCAAGGCTCTGCTTGTTGCCGTGGGCGGCTGCGTAGTGAACAGCACTGTATCCTTTAGAGTTGCACAGGCATGGGTCTGCTCCATTATCCAGCAAGTACTCCACACACCTTAACACCCAAACACAACAGCATGGTTATACACAACACAGAACAGGAAACTACACAACACAGCAAGTTTTTATATCTGAAGTGCAACAAAGTGCTGCATAAGCCACAAGGGAATCGGGTGTTTAGGAAATGGACAAACATTTCTGTACTGGCTTATGCACCAAAACATTTCATAAACCAGGTGTGAGAATAAAAGAATAAAAAACATGAAGAATTGGACAAATTTTTTTCCCCATGCAAAGTCAAATCCTCAAGGGTCTAGTCAGCACATAGTCACACAGCAATTAAACAAAAATGTTTTGAATGCTCTAAGCTATGTACAGTGTGCCGCTTCAGACAGACAATTTGTTAGCAATAGCATTAGAATTCCAGCTCCTATTCAATTTTTTGCAATTGTCAACATAGCACATATTGTAAATATATTTTTTTTCCCCAAAACCTCTCACACTGTTCATGGCTTATTTTAATGCTAGTTATGAAACTAGCTTCAGCTGCTAACAAGGTGCCTGTGCTGGTTCTTGAGCCAGTGCTTTATCCAGTTCTCACTGTTGTTTTAAAGGAAACAATGAGAACTGGATAAAGCACTGGCTCACAAACCAGCACAGGCATCTTGTTGGTAGAAAAAGGGCTTCTGCAATTTACAGAATAACATGTGCTTAAAAATATCTCGGGCTCAAACCGCAAAAACAACATTCATATAAAAGCTTAATCAATGGATTGACAGGAAAGCCATACATGAATGACTCCTTCTCTCCATCCTCTGGACTCTGCTGGCCTCTATCCACCCTGAGAGAGAGAGAGAGAGAGAGAGAGAGTGAATAAACCAGAGTGACAGGTAGAGAAACAAAGAGATAGAGAGAGACAGAAAGAGCCAGAAAGAGCCAGAAAGAAATAAAGAATAAAAAGACAGAGAGAGACAAAAAGTCACAGAATGAGCCAGAGAGAGATGGAGACAGAGGAAGAGAGGGAGATTGAGAGAGCAAGACAGTGACAGGGAAAGACAAAAAGACAGAGAAAGTGGGAGCAAGAGAGTGTGAGTGGGAGGGAGAGAAAGCACAAGAGAGAGACAGAGAGAGACAGAAAGAGATAAAGTGTGCAAGAGGGGGGTGGGAGAGAGAGACAGAGAGATAAAAAGAGACAGAGATCACAAGAGAGAAGATGCAAGATAGTGAGAAAGAGACTACTGAAGATACATAAAGAACGTCTGCAGCTTCTACATGATCCACAAGTGTATTTTGTGTGTGTGTGTGTGTGTGTGTGTGTGTTACCTGCAGAAAGCTGTGGAAGCAGCTGAGTAGTGTAAAGGTGTGCAGCCAGTTCGGTCAGGCTCGTTGACCTCGGCTCCTGCTCCCACTAGAATCACCACACACTGATACCTCCTGTTAGCAGCCGCATAGTGCAAAGGGGTCCTGCACAGAAAACACACATATTAAACACACACAAAAAATCTTTTCACAGTTACAGTATAAGATGTAGGTAATTAGCACTTACCTCCCAAACCTGTCTTTCTTATTCATGTCAGCTCCACTGCTCAACAGCAGGTTCAGACATTCAGTGTTTCTGCATTGCACAAAAAAGAAAGAGAAATTAATCACTGACCACAAGACCACCTCATTTTTTATTTTTTTTTTTTATGCCATCACTGATTTTTACATCCACGAATGATAAAACGAGTGCATGCTCAGTGTGCTGTATAAGTGCATGGAGATGCTCTCTGACCCTCCAGAGGCAGCAGCGTGTAAGCAGGTTCTCCCGTACTCGTCCGGAGTGTTGATGTCGAAGCCGGCCGAGAGCACGTGCTCTTTGCTCATCGACAGCACAATGCTGTACAGCTGACCTGCTCAGAAAAACACACACAGAAACAAAGAACGAATTGGATTGTTTTTGGTGGTGACAGAATTTAGCAGTGCATCTTATTGTATTTTACAGATTAGTCATTTAACGATATCTCTACTCCCTAGTCTAACAAGTCGAACTCGACACCGGTGTCGACGGGGATGCCTCCACCACCATCAAGTCTAGTCCTTCTTGTTACTAAATTGTATGCCAAAAATACCCTTAAAATATACTTCACATATGAAGGAAGTTTTTTAAAGAAAAAACTATTTCAGACATTTCCCCTTGCTGTGACCTTGATCCTGTTTGGATCAATTTCAAAATCAGTTCATCTGCTGGTTACAGTGATAATTCCATATCAATCTACAAACTTTCAATCACTTGTCATTTGTGTAGGTGTCTGTAGCACAAGTCCAGAGGACCACTGAAGTGAGGTTCTTGATCGGGTTAAAAAAAAAAAAAAAAAAAAAACATAAACGGGTAGACGGTCATAGACGGAAATCAGTATTTTGAAAAAGTCAGCCGTGAATTAACGGTTCAATCATACAGTGCGACTAACTGTGAAGCTGTATCGCTGAAACAACCCTACCGAAAACAGTGCAATTAGGTAATTATATACGTGCTGTGTGTACGATTAAGACGTACCTGAGGAGAGCAGCTTGCGACAACAGTCAGAGAACCCGTAGAGCACGGCTAAGTGCAGTGGGAACATCCCATGTATCCCTTGCCTGTGGGACAGAAGGTTACACGTCATGGCAATCCATTTTTTTTTGTGCACACTTCAAGATCACACCTTGCTTTATGTGAACACACACACACACACACCTGGCTGTATCAGCGCCATTTGTCATTAAGGTGCTGATGAGCAGCTCATGGCCATACATAGCAGCAACATGAAGAGGAGTATTGCCATATCTGTCCACACAGTCTATCTCCCCACCTGAGAGAGAGAGAGAGAGAGAGAGAGAGAGTGTGTGTAAGTACGAGAAAAAGGCTAAAAACAAGTGTGTGTGAAAGAAAAAGGAAGGCTATTTCACCGTTCTGAATGAGGATCTGGGAGCGAGTGAAGCGTCCGTGGATGGCTGCCATGTGAAGGGGGCTCTTACCTTCTTTGCTCTTAACAAAGCAATAAATTCAGAATTAAATCAAAGCAAGTACAGGAAGTGGTTTCTGTACCTGTACACTGTTTGAAGGGAATGCATCTAACGTTCTAAGAAACAGAAAAATGTTTCTAGGTGTTGTGAATGCAGCAGACCTGCATGTTGACGTCAGCCCCGTTGTTGACCAGCAGCTCCAGACAGAGGGCACCGTTGGTGGACACGGCAGCCAGGTGCAGGGGGCTGAAGCCTCGCTGGTTGGGCTGGTTAACATTAGCACCGCGGTTAACCAGCTCATTAGCGACTGCTTCCTGCCCCATATAACAGGCTACATGTAGAGCGGTGTTTCCAAAAGCGTTGGGCTCATCAATCTTGGGGGTGGGAAACACACACACACTGTGACATCAATCTTTGAAAATTACTGTAAAAGCAGTTGTATAATCACAGACTATAACATACACAAATAATATTTTTACAAGCTCTAAGACACTGTTAGATTTAGAGATCTAGATAAAGATGCCATTCACCAGCATGTTAATGTTATGCTATGTTTCACTGTACTTGGAAACCGGGAAAAGGCAACCTCATGCTCAATAGCCCAAGTCGCAATTCCCAGTGGGCCGACAAACACACCTAGTGTCACAGGCAAAATGGTGAGGGAGCAGTAAACACCAAGTATTAATCCCTTCACATAAGTTTTGTACTTTGTAATACTACAGCGCTGCTGATTGGTCAGAAGTTGTTGATTAATTTTCTATAACAGCAGATCTGCCTATACTGCCACCAATGCAAGACCAATGGCAGTGTTATATTAATGAGCTCATTCTAATGGATTACCAATTAAATAGTAAAAGCTCATGCGTAGGGATGACAACACAAAAGTTGTATAACCGGTGATATTGATAAGCTTTCTGTGAGGGGATGTTTATTTAGCAGTTGTGGAAGGAGCCTCCAGTATCGGGGCTTTGAAACAGTCAGAGGTAAATCAGTAACTAGGCCTTCAGGACATTTGATTACTCGGTAACAAGCTTTAGCTCCTAGAGAGAGGGGTAAGAAAAGAAAAAAAAAAAAAAAAAAAGAGGCTGGTGAAGGAACGGC
>CM040469.1:4309110-4327091 GCA_022758105.1 Pangasianodon gigas | reverse complement strand
AAAAAAAAAAAAAAAAAAAAAAAAAAAAAAAAAAAAAAAAAAAAAAAAAAAAAAAAAAAGTGCTACATATCCCATGTGTATATGGACCACTGAGCTACACCAGTGTTCTGCTGCAATCCTACAGCATGACTCATATAAACTACAGGACAGGTCGTATAAACCGAATGATTACAGAAAGATGAATCGATTGAGAAATGACTCACCGAGGTAAGCCGCCCAGTGGATGGGCTGCCTCTCCTTCTTATCGCTGGCACTCAGATTGGCCCCTCTGTTCAGCAGCAATTTAACCATCTTTTTTATAAAAAAAAAAAAAAAAGGCACAATAAACATTTCAAAAAAAGATTTGATCTAAAATAAGCTGATGATTATTAGAACGCAGATATGTCGAAACAGAGAGCCATCATTCACAGCTACACTCTGCTCTGGGTGTGGCTTTGGTCCATCTGTTCATGTTTTTATGCTATTTTTAAACTTGCCTCAAAAATGTTTATAACATCTACTTTCTTGGCAAGTTGATGCATCAAACAAGAGATGATGACAAACCATGACATTCATTCATTAATACCACCATAAATACACTTCAACACATTTTTATTTAGTAACGTGTGTTTTTCTGTTGATTCTACTACATGTTTAAAAATGTTGTCTTGCATGTACGTTTACATGTACATTTTGTAAATAAATGATAAAATACAGGGGGACATTTTCATCTTTGTTCACACAGAATCCAATCCAAGAGCTTTTTTCTTGCTGAACAGAGCATTTATTTGTTCTGTAATTCAGCAGAGATAGTGGATTTACCCTCATTGTGGAGTCTGTATCATTACTGAGTTGTGAAGATGTGTTATGTAGTGATAAGGATAGACAGTAGGAGCTGTCTTTGGTGTGTTTCTGTGTAATTCACAGTAATTCATACTCTTTATATTGGCATTGGTACGTGTATTTCATCCACCAATCTGTGACTTTTTTTTTTGCGGCCAGACATAATAGCTTTGCTCTCTGCACTACAAGTGTCAAAGTCAAGACCCACAGACCGATTACGGCCGCTGCCTCGTTTCATTCGGCCTGTGCGAACTTGCAAAGAGTATTATTACTATGTATTACTATATGCTACAAAATATTGACACTAAACCAATAATATCTAGAATTTGCAGCAGACCTGTAGCATAGTGACCTCGTGCATCCTGCCCATGTCCTGTATCTACTATCTACTGCGTTTGACCCACGTTTAACAACAATTCGGAAACTTGTCGAGTTTTAATCCATATAATAATCAGTTTCTGTTGGTCCTTCTTTGCCCTAGAAATATCTTACTCTACTTTCAGATCTGGCTCAGTGTTAATCAATAGATAATACATTTTAAAAAAGTTATAGCCTTAGTTTATGGCCCTGCTGATATGACATAAGCAGAATTTGAGTGGCTCTACACTGTATTTTAGCTAGCTAGAGTTGGTGGCATGTAGCTTCGGGTAGGGAAAGCTTCTAAACCTGCCTCGCAGTCCAGTGCCAGCACGCTGTGAGATTATGGAACAAGCAGAACAACCCTTTCCTCCTCAACCAGAACTTCTATTTTAACTAGCTATTAAATGTTAGGTGACTACTTATTTGCTGTTTATGTTTTTGCACAGGGATGCATCATGTTATCGGCGACGCATTGACACGAAGTCAGAGTGAGAGCTAAACGTCTGACGGTTGCTAAAAGACAATCTACTGTTGAAAGTAAAAAGTTTTGCTTGTGTAATTAATATTCAGTAAATGTGACAGTCACGCCATTGTGTACAATAACATTTTTATTCTGGCTACTGTTATGAAATACCAAAACGACAGCAGATTATTTATATCCTCACAGTCACATCCTGCTGTAGTAAACTGTGTACTGTGTTATTACTAATTAAGCATTCTTCTTTCGTGCGCATTATGCGGTTTGGGACGCAGCCATGAATTCTCTCTGAACGTGTGTGGACTTGGCAGCTGTGTAAACGGCACAATACGACCGACACCAAGAAATTACGACTCGCGAGTTGAGACTACAGAAGTGGTGGATACAGAAGCAGGTGTCTGACCTCGTGGCAGCCGCTCTGGGCGGCGTGGTGGAGGGCGGATCTGCCCGTGCGGTCGGCCATGTTCACACTGCTGACGTGGGACAGCAGAGCTTCAGTGCAGCGCATGGCTCGGTTTGCTGAAGCGATGTGCAGCGCCGTCTGCCAGAACTTATCCCTCGCTGTCACGTCGGCCCCTTTTCGCAACAGCAGCCCCACTGCCCTCTGGGAAGAAAAAAAAAAGAGCGTGGGATATGTTTGGGTCACAATTAGGCACGTCTTTTCAGACTGCAATGCATTGACGATGTCGATTCAGGCGACTCACCTCATTCCTGGAGGCTGCTGCTCGGTGTAACGGCGTCAGCCACATGTGGTCCTTTGCATTAACATTGGCACCTAAAGAATAAAATGAGCAGGACGGTGATGCAGTGATATATTAGCGAACAGGTAAAGCAGTGGGTAGAAATATTAAGCAAATAATCACCTGCTGTGATGAGGAGGTCCATGATATGGACGTCTCCCAACCAAGCAGCAGCGTGCAGAGGCGTGCGTCGCTCCTGGTCCTTAAACACAACAACAATAATAATCCGTTATCCTTTAAGAAACAAAATGCCTTCTGTGTCCTGTTTAACCTTCACTTCACTGTGAAGATTCTGCTGAGCTCGACTGGCATTATTGACTTAACCTAGACCTGAGGCCAGCTCAGCAGATTAAATAAAGTAGAATTTTAACACTTAAACACATTAGAGGCATAAGACACGTACAGAATCTAACAGCACAGGAAACTGGGTGTAGATTCAGATGTTCTCTGG
Source organism: Pangasianodon gigas (assembly GCA_022758105.1). Lineage (NCBI taxonomy): Eukaryota > Metazoa > Chordata > Actinopteri > Siluriformes > Pangasiidae > Pangasianodon > Pangasianodon gigas. Next base: position 4,324,240 of record CM040469.1, on the reverse strand, counting down.
TCCTTTTTAATACTGATGAAACTGCAAAACTACAATAATGCTGTGAAGATGATGACTTGGAATATATACTATATGGCCAAAGTGGACACCTGACCATCACAGCCATATGTAGTTCTTCCCCAAATTGTTGCAACAAAGTTGGAAGCAAACAATAGTCTAGAGTGTATTTGTATGCTGTAGCTTTTCAATTTCCCTTCACTGGAACTAAAAGGCAGGAACCTGTTCCTGCATGACAATGCCCCTGTGCACAAAGTGAGCTCTATGAAGACATGGTGTGTTAAGGCTTGAGTGGAAGAACTCGAGTGTCCTGCACAGAGTCCTGACCTCAACCCCACTGAACACCTTTGGGATGAATTCTCACAAGCCATCAGCGCCTGACCTCATTAATGCGCTTGTGGCTGAATTCCAACAGCCACGTGCCAAAATCTAGTGGAAAGCCTTCCCAGAAGAGTGGAGCTTATTATAACAGCAAAAGGGGGAATAAATCTGGAATGTGAAGTTCAACAAGCACATACGGGTATGACAGTCAAGTGTCCACAAACTTGTGGCCATATAGTAGTGTAGCATTAACATCAATTTGTGAACATGTGTCAGAGTTAAAGTGTGTCTATCCAAAACGTGATCAAATTAAACATTAATTACCACGATTTATAATAATACCGACAGAGACTTATTTAGAAGCTCTGAAAAGGAACAAAATTGGGGTCTGTTAAAGTCCTCATTTGTATATCGCACGTATTCCATAGTGCAAATAACAAACACTAAGTATCAGTCCAATGCCGATATCGGCTTTAACATTTTCCGATCCACTACTGATTCGTTTTTGTCAATGTTGTGACTGTGTGCAACGTTACACAGTTTTCTTCTTTTTATGCAAAGTCATGTCACTCGCTCACTCTGCATTTCTGTGTTAGTTTAGAATGAACTACAGGCGTATAAAGATAAACAGAGCATTGTCTCAAACAAATCAGTACTCTGTATTGTACTGTAAATAAAAAAAAAAAAAAAGAATCAATTCATCTTTAGCACAACTCCATTTCCTACATTAAACCACGTCCCAACATTCATTCTGAGGAAAGTGACAACATACCAGTGCATTGACTTCATCTTTCTTGTGCAAATATAACTGAACTTCATCTGCATTCCGATTAAATACGGCCTGGACCAGAGGTGGCTGAGGAACACAAATAAGGAAATGGTTAGAAGAGATTAACACTGTGCAAATATGCAAGGGGCAAAACATTCACAGAACACACAATGTTTTACACAGAACACACCCTGATCCAAGATACATCATGTGATACACTGTTAAAACCCAGGAGTTGATCATTTCCCTATAACAGCACGTGCCAAAGTGTTTTATTTCTCTTACACTACGGCAATCAGTCAACGATTACAACTGTCTATCTATTAAAGAACATCACGTCATATCTTCTATCCATTTATAGTTACTGTTAAAGCTGTGGAACGTCTGTGAATGTTACTTCCTGTTATCATTTATGTTATAGCTATTATAACTATAACAACTGTCCTTGCCCTGTACGCAGCTCGTCATGTTACTGAGAAACCACAAAGTGCAAAGTCCCCTGTCCCGAAGACTCTCCTGCATCCGAAAATATAAAATCACAGCTTTAGTTCTGACTGTTATGAAATGCTGATACCGGAGACTCCTTACAAAGCCGCCTCACAGCTTCAGGGTTCGATCCTCAGCTTAGTTTACTGTCTGTGTGAAGTCTGGCATGTACAGCATGGTTTCCTCTGGGTTCTCCGGTTTCCTCCACCTCCCAGAAACATCCCAGTACACGGACTGACTCTAAATTGCCCCTAATTGTGAATAAGTGTGTGTGTTTGTGTGTGTGTGGTACGATGGCCAACGTGCTACAAATACAGAAAACACATGCAAAGGCAGAACCGCCATAATAAGCCGAAAACACAACGGAAATGATTTACAACAAGACAGAAACATTTCCGAAGGATGCGTGATGGAAACACCCGGCACATCGTTCGAAAAAGAGGCAGGACTCATATGCTGAATAAGTTTACGCACATTTTAACAGCCAATTTAATATTTTCTGGTTTTATCTTAATGGGAACGAGTATCTTGATCTCAGTGTGTTCACATGTAAGTTGTTTTTATGTGATATAATAATTATAATAATAATAATGTTACAGACAGTGGTAATATAAAAGAAACGAGGCTAATATAAACACATTGGTCAGATGAATAACTGAACTAATTTGATAACGGCATCCTTCAAGAACGTTTCCATTTCGTTGTAAACCGTTTCCGTTGCGTTTTCGGCTTATTGCAGTGTCGCCACTCGCAGCCTGTGCGTTCTCCAACTGGTGAATGTGTTTACGGAGAACATTTGCACATGTTTCTGAGCTCCCGTGTGTATGTTGCAAGTTTGCTGCTTCTCAAGTTGCATGTGTTTTCTGCATCTGCAGCGTGTCCTCTCCTGTCAGCCACCGCACCATGGTGCCCTGTGATGGACTGGCATTCCCATGCAGGCTGTATTCCCACCTCACGCCCAGCGTTCCCGGGATAGACGCCAGATCCACCGCAACCCTAACCAGGATAAAGCTCTTAAACAGGGTGAATGAATGGTCTAGGTTATGTAACATTGTGTAGCTCCTTGTCCATACAAGTCTCTGTGAATGAGCTGTTACTATAGAAACGATAAGGTGTTATAACCTGCGCAGGAATACAAACCTGTGATTTGTAGCCGGAACTACTTTCAGAGCTGCTGTTATAGAAAATCCATCACCTATCAGACTTAAGAATTAAATAACGCTAGGTGGAATAATTCGACACCAGCTCAGCTGAATGAAGCTAAATTATATAACAACAGTTACATAACAGTAACACTGTAATATATACAACACGCCCATTGAATAACAGTCATGTATAAGTGTCCATCTTTGAAAAAGGCAATTTTTATTATTATTGCTTACAAAATGTTCTTTGTACTTCAGGGCTTTTTTTTTTTTTTTGGCTAAAACATTTTCCCACAGTCAGAAAATGAAAGGAAAAATGCCCAATATGTCGGGTTGGGTTAAGGTTAGCAAAGCTAGCAACCCGGCTAACATCCGCGCTTAACAATCAAGCACCCATTTTAACACCACTGTATATTCTGCAAAATAATTTAAAACCATCACATCCTGTGTGAAACTGCAATTAAGAGAAATAAAACGACTTAACCAAGCCCACAGAGAGCTGCATGCATCAGGACAGCAAAGCGTAAACAATCGTAGTTAGCTAGCAACGCTAAGCTAAGCTAAGCTAAGAGACGCGTACGCGCAGCTTTGCAGATTATTAGCGCATTTTCCCCTACCTGGTCAGAAATGTTTAACACCACCATCTCCCAGTGCCAGTGAGGGACGAAGCTCCCTCATTAGGATAGACGACACTATTGCAAAAACAGCACAAGACAGTCTGAGATTAAACGAATGAAAAGCAGAATACGAAAACAGACAGCTACACCAGAGGAAAAAACTCGTAATGGCTACCGAAGCTCTTCTTCGTCTTCTCTTTCCTTATATGGAGATTGTTGCGCGCGATCACGTACTGTCTACGTCACAGCGCCACCTAGTGACCCGGAAGGTTCGAACTTTCCCATTCATACACATACACTATATGGCCAAAAGTATGTGGACACCTGACCATCACAGCCATATGTGGTTCTTCCCCAAACTGTTGCCACAAATTTGGAAAAACACAATTGTATAGACTGTCTTTGTGTGCTGTAGCATTAAGATTTCCAGTCACTGGAACTAAGAGGCCCAAACCTGTTCCAGCATGACAGTGCCCCTGTACACAAAGCGAGCTCCATGAAGACATGGTGTGTCAAGGTTGGAGTGGAAGAACTCGAGTGTCCTGCACAGAGCCCTGACCTCAACCCCACTGAACACCTTTGAGATGAACTGGAACACCGACTGCACCCCAGACCTCCTCTCCCAACATCAGCGCCTGACCTCACTAACGCTCTTGTAGCTGAATGATCACAAATCCCCACAGCCACGCTCCAAACTCTAGTGGAAAGCCTTCCCAGAAGAGTGGAGGTTATTATAACAGCAAAGGGGGGATAAATCTGGGATGGGATGTTCAACAAGCACATATGGGTGTGACAGTCAGGTGTCCACATACTTGTGGCCATATAGTGTATATCTAGTATTAAAACCAACAATATACTTTTTCTATATAATCAAAATACCTTTCAATGAACGTCCAATACATCCACCAATAAATCATATAAAAAACTGCTTCATTTTTTTTTCAATAAAACATTAATGTACTCATGGAATTATTTATTGATAGATTACTTAATGATTATTATGATTTAATGATAGATATATATTTTTAAATTTGTCTTTCTTTATCCTGCACAATATCGACAATAATTGTGTACCAGATTCAACAATTTTCTTGCATTAGAAAAAAGGATCGTAGTAACCTTCCTTAGCATTAACATCAATATTATAATGAATGAACAAAACAATAAATAAATAAATAAATAAATAAATAGCTTGGATCTGTCTAAAAGAACATGCATATGCAAAGTTAATCATTTTTTTGCACTTTTTCTTCTCATATATTCTAAAATTCTGAAATAGTGAGTGAGCTCCATATTAAACATGAAGAACAAATGAACATTTATGAATTTTTATCTTTCATTCCATATAATGTTACACATTTATAAGTTTATAAGTTGGTATTTTTTTTAAATACACCATTAAAATATGTTTAATAGACCTTAAAATGTTTTATATACCAGATCTGTTTTTTTTTCTTCCCATCTTGAAAGGTGTGTATGATTAAGCACATCCAAAATTTTATTTTATTAAACATAAAACCATACTTGTTGAATTGTAAATTATTTTTTATTGTATTTTGTTGTGTTTATTTTCCCTGAAGTCCATTAACAATATTTTGGAAACTATCTAATTCAAACTAATTTTTTTAATTAAAGGTAGCAGAAAATTCAGTGTAAGAAATCTTATTATTTAAAAAAAATAATAAAAATAAAAGCTTTTAATTAAGACGTTTCAAAACAAAGCTGTCCCCTTTCATGAAATTTCATTGACTTACATCAGTGAACTGAAGTGGGCCGTCTGATGGGCGTGGTCTAGAGATGTGACGAATGCGGAAGTATCTATGGCGACGTCCCAATTCGCATACTACATTACTAAATAGTATGCGCATATTTCGACGGCACATGTTGCCATAGTTACCCTTGCCTGGCGTACTATTTTGTCGTCACTCTTTAGTACGGAAGTGCGCGGTTTGGGACGGAGCGCTAGCCTGGTTTATGGTTTACGGCAGTGTTCATTTTTTGTTTATTATTTTTAGTATTATTTCACAAAATGAGTGCGGATAAAGCAAAGAATATCAGCGCCATCCCTATAGACGGATTCAGCAAAGTTCGCATTACGTCAACATGGACTTTTTTACAGTCTGTAAGAGACATAATTCAATAATAGTTCAGAGTTAGCTATGAGCTAGCTAAGGGATGTTGGAGTTGGTTGTTTATTCAAGCAGTAATTCATTTTGCAGATATTTTACTACGTCACTATAACTCATTTGTGTGTTCTCTCTCTCTCTCCCTCTCTCTCTCTCTCTCTCTCCACAGGTCCAGTGGTCTGAGCCATGGCTTATTGGCTTGATTTCTTTTCACATCCTGTGCTTTGCTTTGACTCTCCTGACCTGCAGGTACTACAGACTCCAGATCTTCCAGTTCCTCCTGATGGGTGAGTGATTTCACTGTGATTTAAAAGGCAGTGAAATTAATGGAGAGATAGAAAGCTTTTAAAAAAAAACAACAACATTCTGTTGTCCTTCTCAGTTGCGATGGTGTACAGTGCAGAATATGTGAATGAGATTGCAGCCATGAACTGGAGGTAAGATGAGGTTTTTTTCTTTCATCCTTCACATCTGAACACATCTGTTTGCTTCTGAGCAATTTTATCTGGATTATAATTTCAATTTTGCAGATCATTTTCCAAGTTCCAGTACTTTGACTCCAGGGGGATGTTCATATCGTTGGTGTATTCTGCACCACTCCTGTTCAACACTATGATCATCGTGGTAAGATTTTGTCTCCCATCAGTGTCTTTAAACAATGTATAATTATAGCTGTAAAAGAAGAGATAAAATAAATGTACATAAAAACTAATTGAATTAGAAGTTCTTGTTTTAATGAGAAGCTTGCATCTTCTGAAGATATGTGTTGCTATACTTGGGTAATAGGGGTGTGTATCTCTCTCATTACATTATCTCTCTCATTATATGATTAACAATCTGAAATATGAAAGATACATTTGAAGCAGCTAATGATGAAACACTCTGGAACTATTTGAGTTTGGTAATTTCAGTTTAAAAAAAAAAGTGTTATTTTTGAGAAGCACAGTACTGGACATGCCTTGATGATACAGACCACACCCTCTTCACACACCTTCTTCACTAGGACTGATGGACGCACAGGCCACACCTTCACTAGGACTGAAAGATGCAGAGGCCACACCTCTTTCACACCTCTGTGTGTCAGTCGCCACAGGACGACACACAGGACATATATCTTTCACTGAGACTGACAGACACAGAGGCCACGCCTCCTTCACTGGGACTGACAGACACAGAGGCCACGCCTCCTTCACTGGGACTGACAGACACAGAGGCCACGCCTCCTTCACTGAGACTGACAGACACAGAGGCCACGCCTCCTTCACTGGGACTGACAGACACAGAGGCCACGCCTCCTTCACTGAGACTGACAGACACAGAGGCCACGCCTCCTTCACTGGGACTGACAGACACAGAGGCCACGCCTCCTTCACTGGGACTGACAGACACAGAGGCCACGCCTCCTTCACTGAGACTGACAGACACAGAGGCCACACCTCCTTCGCTGGGACTGAGGCAGTGTCCATACTGAAATTGTTTTTTTATACCTGGAGATATCAGGATAGAATTGAGTTTTGCTGTTAGAAGGATTTAGATTCACACTGAGTTACAGTCGTAACGGAACTGAAGTGATTTTGAGTTTGCTGCATGTGTTTTAGGTCGTGTGGGTGAGGAGGACATTTGCGACCATGACAGAGCTGAAGACACTGCAGCTGAAGAGGAAAGCTGCCAGAGAAAGCGCTAAGAAAACGCAGTAGAGAGAGAATAATGTTGACTGAGCCAAACTATTTCCCATTAAAGTGGCCCGATATGCTAGACCTCAGCAGACGACTTCCTTCTGAGGCTGACCACAGAACTCATCAGTTCATGGCTAAAGAAAGCTGATGGATCATTACATGTCCTGGGGAGTAGTGTCTGTCTAAAAACCCCACACACACCTGGAACTGAGTATTGTAGCTATCCTTCAAGTGGACTGATGGAGACAGAAAAGCTCTGATTGTCAACCATAACTCTTAAAAACCAGAAGACATTTTTAACAGTTTTGTCATATACTATATGCATGGGAAAATCTAAATAATGTGTATAAATAACGTTTGTGTCAATAAACTGATCTGTTTTTATGATAAATGTGGTTGGATTAAGATCTTCCTGAAGAGGGCGATACTGTATCAATATTTCTTCACATCCACTAAGTCTGATGGTCATCCTGTTGTGTGGACACCAAGACATGATTTCTACAATAGCTTCCATTAAGAGGTGTAGAAGATTACATTGATTTTTGTGATATATACAGTGAGAAAAGTAGGCAAAATTATACAAAACTGTGTTTGAAGGAACAGTTCATGCAAAAATGAAATTTCTCCTCACCCCAGATACAATCAAGATCTCTGCCAAGACATGTTAGGTGTTTAAAATTTGCTTCTTTAGTTTTCCAATCAAGATAAGATGATGATGTTGCTAACAAGTAATGGAAGCTTATCGCCTCCAGTTTAGCACAGTGCAAACTGATATAATGTGATAATAGTGATCAATGATTTAAATGTTGCTATTTCACAGATATAAGTCAATGTTCCATTGATTCGCCCATTGATTTGTTCTGCAATTATGGTCGAAAAGCATTCACTGCCCCACTTAGCTTCCATAGAGTTATTATTGCCCCTAGTGTTCAAAAATGGGAACTGCAACAAGCGCTAATTGAGGCCCACTGGGGAACAGATCATGCTGCCCCATGCACAGTGGAGGAGCAGCAGACAGGACAGTTAATGACAGGGTCTCAAGAGTCACATTTTTTTATGCCAAACTGGACTCATTTAAAAATAGTCCATGGCTGCCAGGATCTTGATCTTGGCATTAAATACAAGGGAGAGGGAAAGGAGGATTATGAAGTGAATGTTGTTCTTCTTTCATCACAGCAGATCATTGGTCCACATATTTTGATCTGACGCAGTTTTTTTAATGCCGAATGCCCTTCCTGATGCAACCCTCCCCAATTTTATCTGGGCTTGGGACCAGCACTGGGAGTGCACTGTCTTGTGCGGGGATTATGAAGTCAATAAAGTCCGTAAATCAGAAATGCGTGTGCACCATGAAGACCATGTTTCCCACACAAAGGTCAAGAAAAGAAGAAAAATGCATCTCTCTTTTCCAATGCGTGAATTTTTTTGGGCATGTTTCAGGTTTTTTGTGTGGTTTTCGTAATGTATTTGGGCTGGAATTTTTGCTGAACCTGTCAGCCCTGGTTAATGATATTAGCTCTTTAGGAAACACACCTGCTGTAGCAAACACAGTTCAACACAGGTACATCTAAAACCACTCAAAACAAGCTGGTAGACTGGGTTCGTCTAAAAATTCACTTGATAGTAGCCTATAGCATAAGTCAAGTGTAACAGCCTCTCGACTTCAGCTTGTCTAAAGCTCCTCTATCACTGTACCTTTCCGTATAAGTCCACCCAGCTCCATCTGTAAGCTATTTGCTTATCTGCTTGCCATATTCTACATGCTCCACATATCCAACATGTCGGACATGTCCAAGATGTGATGATGTGTAATCTGTTCTGGACCTGTCAGTGCTAGCAGCTTCAATTTTTGGTCCAAATCAGGCATAGTTTTAAAGGCAGGAGGCTCTAGCAGAGTTGGGATTCGGCCCAGTTTGTGTGTGCAGTGTTTCCTGAGGTTTGGCTGCAGTGATTGATGTTGCTGAGCCGTGCCAGAGGGAGTGCTCTGGGATCAGGGGTTAAAGCAGGTGTTCTGAGGAGGTGAGGAGGTTTTTCGCAGAAACATGACCACAAAAGATTCAGGGGAAAACTTCATTTTACCTGAAATGACAATCTTTAGATAGGCTCTTATAGCACAGTGCTGGTGAATTCTCGATTCTGATGAGTCGTTGATTAATTTCTTTTAACAGCAGCTCAAACAGTCACAGGCTGTTCTAATACCTCTATTGTCTATCTGTTTTAATACGTTATCATTTCTGTAATAGCTTCCACAGGGACTTGTATTGAGGATGCTCCACATAAATGGAAAGGTGCAATAGTCGAATTTTTTTATTCCTTACTTGTACAAATAACCTTGAAGATATGTAGAACATGATAAAAATAAAAACAATGGATTAAGTCGTGGCCTTAGCAGAAGTTGTATTAAGTCACTGAGAAAACTCATTTGGAAAACTGACTTCTGGTCCGGAATGCTTGTTTGTGTTTGGATACGTCTCCTGTCATTTTATAGACACTTCTACTCTCCTGGCCACTGTAGATCCTGAGGGCGGAGCTTCGTGAACACGGGTGGAAAACATTCAAATGCTGAGAGCAACCTAACTGTTAGAAACCTAATCTTGAAAAAAAAAAAAACTTACCTAATGCACCTTTAAACAACAATTAACTGTTAATATGGTGATGATTTCTGTCAGGAGACACTTATTTAAAATTTATGAAAGGAGTCTCCAGTGTCAGCACTTTGTAAAAGTCAGTACGTTTTCCACCACAGAAAAGTCATCAGGATGGAGGACTTTCTCAGAGCAGATTTCGCAGATGTTACACTAAATGGAACTAAAACAGATAAAAATTAATATGTGCTGTTCTTTCATAAATAAAAGTTTGTTAGCAAAAAATATGCTGTGGGATAAGAGAACTAAAACACTTCATAAATCATGTGTTGTTATTGGAGCCACAAAAAAATCCCACCCTGTTGCAGATCATTTTCCTATAACAGCATGTCTCCATATACTGTATAAACATAAATATGTATGATAGTAACTGAAGATAACAATTCCACTATATGTTCATGAAGAAAGAAAACACCCATCCAGAGGTTTCTAAAGCTGTTTGGACATCTCTTGTTCTCTTTTAAATCTTTCACTCCAGCAAAACTATTGCAGAAAGCAACCGCCTGCTTCTTCTCTCCAAATATCTCTTGTGTAGCTTTAGGTTGTGTTTGAGGTGAAATGAAATATTAAACTTTGGACAAGCATTATGCACATACAGTATGTTGGGCATGTTGTCAGGTAAACCCATCATATAGGTACATCAGCCCTCTTTACTCTGTCTATCACTGGAAATGGACCACCATATGACCCCTCTAACCAGATATTATTTGGGTGGTGGATCATTCACATGGCAGGTAACGTTACTCACACCTCCAGCAACCTGGATTTAATCCTGCACTCTGGTTTCTGTCTGTGTGGAATTTCACACGTTCTCCCAGTGTCTGTGTGGGTTTCCTCTAGGTTCCTCTGTTTCCTCCAACTTTCCAAACATTTAATTGCCCCTAGTTATGGATGAGTGTGTGTCCAGTGTTTTTGTGATAGGCTCCAGATCCTCTGTGGCCTTGACCAGGATAAAGCGGATCCTGAAGATGAATGAATAAACATCAGTGACACTGACATGGAAGTTCATTCGTTAAGTCTTTCATTCATCTTCAGTAACCGTTTTATCCTGGTCAGGGTCACGGGGAATCATGGAAGTATGGTAAAATACACAAAATATACATTTTAACACAATGTAAGTGGTTTGGGTTCTGTTGGTTCCTTGGGTTTAGGAAGAAAAAGCTGTCATGGTTCTGATAAATAAATCTTGTGGTACACTACTGGTCACTTTGGTCACCTGCTCATACATGAATTTTGATAAAATCAGCCAAAAATAAAATAAAATAAATAAAATACTGCTACACATTCATGATTGGATAAAATCTGCCAATCATGTAGCAGCAGCGCAATGTATAAAATCATGCAGATACAGTTCAAGAGCTTCAGTTAATATTCACATCAAACATTAGAATGAGAATGCAATGTGAGTTTGCATGACTGTGGCCTGCTTAGTGGTGCCAGGTGGGCTGGTTTGAGTATTTCAGAAACTGCTGAACTGATCCCTGGGGTTTTTCACACACAACAGTCTGCAGAGTTTACACAGAATGGTGCGAAAGACAAAAAACTTCCTGCGAGCAGCAGTTCTGTGGGCGGAAACACCTTGGTGATGTGAGACATCAGAGGAGAATAGCCTGAATGGTTGGAGCTGACAGGAAGGCTGGAACTCAAATAAGCACTCTTTACAACTGTGGTGAGCAGAAAAGCATCTCAGAATGCATGACACCTTGAACCTTGAGGTGGATGGGCTACAACAGTAGAACACCACATTGGGTTCCACTCCTGTCAGCCAAGAACAGGAATCTGAGGCTACAGTGAGGACAGTCTCACCAAAACTGGACAGCTGAAGATTGGAAAATGTTTTTCTGTCTAGTGCTCTTGTTCCTAATAATGTGGCCGGTGAGAGTATTGGCCTAATGTGCTTAATATTTGAATAGTTGCATAGCAAGTGTCCCTGGATACAAAAAGTTTGACAGCCCCTGTCACAGTGTATATATGAGACATAACCACATTAATAAACAAAATTTAGCAAACAAAACTCTCTCACTCTCTCTCTCTCTCTCTCTCTCTCTGAATAATTTGCAGCTTCCCAGCGCTCTGCAGCTGCAGATCACTCTGTTTTGAAAGCCTCGGACTGGAGCTCATCCATCATCTGCAAACCGTCCTCCTCGCAAACTCCTGGCAGCTACTCACGCTAAAGATCTCATAAAAACAACCCGACACTCTGTCCGTCTCTGCCTTCTTTCTCACTCCACCTCCCAAAGGGATTTATGTGGTCGGGATTTGATTCACACGGCGCAGTCTAATTACAATAGTTAAACTGCTGTTAAATGGCTACACATTATTATACTCTGGCCTGCGTGGGACGTGTTCCTTCCAGCCTCCTGGTGGTACAGAGACCTCCGGGGCCTGATGGTCTTGTAACAGTAGTTTAAATTAAAATTAAACGGTGATAATGACTTCACGTTGTTCTGTGTTCTGTGTTATCTGTTTGCCATTAAACACAGCGCTCAAATGCACAAAAATCCAGTGTATTTGAGCAACTGGGAAATCCTCGCAGAGTCGCATGTATAAAAATATTTACAGAAGCGGGACAAACAGGGAAATCTGAGACAAATCTGGAACCAAGTACACGCTTGTATAATTTTTCTCTGGCTCTCTTTCATAAATGCTTTTACATCAGGAAGTCACCCGCAGTGCCTCGCCAATTCCTCCATCTGCAGTATCCTACACGCAGGGCAATTTTGCATAGAAGTTCCAAATTATTCAGAATTTCGCTTCATCCTTCCATGTGTGTTCCAGCTAACATGCTTTACCGTAAGTGCATATAGTTATCGATCGTCTGCAGGGCCAAAGAGAGTGGAAGCTGCTCAGGAACAAACGGCTCTCCGACTTCCCAGCAGCCCAGGCGGTGACTGCATTCGCTGAGACACTCAGCAAGGAGCAGAGTGTACTAATCTGATCCCATGAGAGTAACCAGAGATGCCACACACACACACACACACACACACACACACACGCACACACACACTGGATAAGTGAGAAGACTTCCATTAGTGATTCTTCGAAAGCCAAATACACTGATTGTTCTGCCAAATACCCTCTAGTTCAGCTTTCAAGGTCTGTGAGGTCACTGAAGATGAAAATGACATAAATATATATAAATAAGTAACTGGAGCAGGGTTATGTAAGTTACCCCAAAGCCTTCATGAGAAGTGTATCACTGTCTCAGTCTCAGCCAGTACCTCACACCATGATGTAACACAGATTTATTAGGAATCGTAGCACAGCTTCAGGTTTATCGGAATGTAAGGAATATGACCATTTAAAGGAGATGCAGTCACCTGTCAGAACTTTTCCACTCTCTGAAGCTGAGAGCACTAAATGTAAATGCTGATATCATATCATATGAGTCAGGTCATCATCAGGCACCTATCCAGAATCTTTTGGGTAAGTAAACAGGTCCTGAACTCTCCTGAAAGAGAAACAAATAGTTCCAAAAAGGACTTCTGGGTTCTGTGTTTCCACTATACTGCAGGGAATGTAACCATTAGGTAAAATAACAGAAGCGGCATAAACTGTGCATATGAAATGTGGATATGAAATTTTATAAAATCATTAATTCATCTTTATCCTGGTCAGGGTTGAGGTGGATCCGGAGCCTATCCCGGGAACACTGGATGTCAGGAGGAGGAAATACACCCTGGATGTTATACCAGGTCACTGCACACACACACACAATCACATCTAGGGGCAGTTTAGAGTAGTCAGTTCAGTCAGTGTTTGGGAGGTGGGAGGAAACCCACGTGAACACGAGAAGAACACGTAAAACTCCACTTAGACGTTAACCCGAGCTCAGGATTGAACCCTGGGGGACCCTGGAGCTGTGAGGTGACAATGCTACCCGCTGTGTCCCTGTGCCTCGAATACAGTTTCTTATAACATATTTCTCAGCAATGAATAAAACACTTTCTATATTTTCTAGTAACGTTTTTTTTTTTAATCTACATCAATTCTTGAGGTGTGAAAGTGAATCGGACCAAACAAACAAGCAAAACAACTAATTTAAGCTCTGATGTGGACTCTGATTTAACTAATACATGAGAAAGCACTCAAAAATTCCCAGCAGCATGCAGGTGACCCCTTAACTCTGAAAATATCAACTGATCAAACTCACTTTCCTAAAGTTCTGATTACTTCATCATATTTCTGAGGATACACGAGATGACATCAGTGCCATTACTCGCCGCGCACCCAACCCTGAGCCCTGAAGCACACCGACCTCAGGAAAACAGAGTCATGCAGAGGAGTTATGTTCCCCTTTCTCCGTTTTATCATGCTGACTCACTTACATGGAAAATCTACCCCACAATGTCAGAGACTTCATCAAAGTCAGGCTTCAGTGCAGAAATCCCCCTTGGGACTTCCAAACCATGTGGTGGATTCTGAATGGTACTAAGGTTTCACCTTGTCATCGGGTGATCATGTGATTATAGCTGTGATGATGCCATAGCTATACATTACCTAGAAAGCATCGACCCTGCTCTAATCATCAGCGTCTGTGAAGTCATGCATATGGATGAGAGCAATTGTAGTCAAGTGTTCTCAGCTGTTCTGTTGTGGAGCTTGGAAGCTAACAAGCTGAGTATATGAATATGAATTTCTTATACTTGTATTATATCACATTAAATCTAATTCTTTTATTTTCTCATAGTGTATTTAATAAATGTATATTTTTTGCCAATGTTTTGAACTTACTTGGGAGTAAGATTCACCTTTAAAAACATCTACTTTGAAATATAAACACATATACTTTAACCAGATATACAGTTCTGAGATTTAAAAAACCCTAAATACAAATCTCAAAATTTCGAATCTCAAAAATACATTTTATGTAAATTAGGCCAAAAGTGAAGCAGCCAGGATTCCCAGGGAAAAGACAGTCACAGTCCTATACCATGCTCACGTCCATGAAATTACATGAAGAGATGTGGAGTATCTTCTAAAAAGGAAGATATGAACAGTAATGAGGTAAGTCCATCTAAAGTTTTTATATTCTACTGAAATAGCTAAATTCCTGCTAAGCAGCTAGCTTTGGCGATTAGCTACTAACGATTGGCAACTAAGCCTAACTAGCTAGAATGTTACCTATACAGTTACCTATACGCAGGGAATATACTAAGCATCATGGCTGTTTCTGATCATTTGGGGGCCCTTAAGCAACACCTTACTCAGGGGCCTGCCCTCACACCAATAATAGTATTTAATATGCAAGAACGAACAGAATTAATACTTCATTATCTTAGCTGAGTCACCAGGCTACTGTTGTCTTAGCTAGCAAGCTAGTTATCCACTAACTTTTCCCATGTCAA
>CM040469.1:4284545-4307529 GCA_022758105.1 Pangasianodon gigas | reverse complement strand
ACGTAATCTGCCATGGTTGTTTAAGAAATGAGATATTAATCCCTGCAGTAATGATCCAATCATAGGCTCTTAAGTATTTGCTTATTTAAACCCAAACAGCGACCTTTTTTTTGGCCAGGCAGTGTATGAACGCTTAATAATCGCCACTTCTTCATGATTTTCCGAGGCTAGCTGTGTTAGTTACCTAACTTAGTTACATAAATTGTAGTTTCTTTTCTTTTCACACTGCAAAGGTCTGCCCTGTGATACAAACCTTTTCAGCAAATGATAGCAAAGTGTGCTTTTTGTATATCTATATTAAAAATTATGGGGACCTCTGGTGATCCAGGGGGCCTAAATGACTGTGTATACTGCTTTTAGCAAGAAACACCCCTGCTAATCATAGAGTGTTTAGCATCCCTGTATCACAGGAGAAGCATCACAGGAGAAGCAAAAGTTTGTGAACCCTTTGAAGTTATCTGCATTTCTACATCGACGACTCCTAAAATGATTTGATCGTTATCTAATCTTTCTCTTCATCATCTCCTTATAGCAGGTCCAGTATGCAGGTCAAAGAAACATGCCTGATGTTTTTTCAGTGTTTATCACTTTCATTATAGCAGCTACAAACAGTCATTCCCTCACTTTCTCCCTCACTTGAAGTTAAGACAGAAAAAAATCTAGCGTGTTGCAGAGAAACCACAAAACCCTCCATCCTTAGACTTTCCTGTGGCAGAAAACTTTACCTAAGCTTTACCTCTGACTGGTACAAAGTGCTAAAACTGGAGTCTCCTTCCATAAATAAATGTTAAATAAATGTCTACAAAAAATCTTCACCATATCAATGAATTATAGGCTTTGTTGACTACCACATTTAGCATAGTGTTTAGCATTCCTGTAGCAAAATAGCTATTTGAGTAGAACATAAACACCTTTTTACAATTTCTTCATCTTTCGTCTGCTTTTTCCTGGGAATCCTGGATGCTTCACCATTAGCCTAATTTACATAACATCTGTATTTTTGAGATTTGTATTTAAGATTCTGATCAATATGTTTTTAAAGGCAAATCTTACCCATAGCAAATTCAAAACAAAGAAAAAACACTGGTAAAATGTTTTTTTTTTTTTTTCCAAAAACACCACAGGAAAAAAATTCTTTAACGTGATGTGTGTATAATTAAAATATAAGAAATTCATATTCTAAGGTTCATATCCTATGTTGTTGCATGAGAAGCAGTTGGAAAAGATGCAATGACTGACTTCATGTGTCTTAGGGAATGAATTTGTTGACTGTTATTTCCTTGATGGAGACCACAAAGCTCTTCTGTAAGTTGCTCTGGATAAGGAAGTCCGCCAATTTCTGTAAATGTAAATGTTATACTCCCAGGTTTGGTAGCTGCCATGCCATAGGGAAGAACTAGCTAGTAGATGGGAATTAGCGATGACTATATAGTTAGAAATATGGGTAAAAAGAGAAGCCGGAGCCCTAATGAGAACCAGTGGTGGTCTCACATCTGCACCAAATCCACATATAACCATTATCATTTAAGTGCTGACAGCTCTGAAAGAACCTTTATCTTGTTTGAGAGACTGCACGAAAATGTATGCTCTTTCAAGCAGGAAAAAAAACAAAGCATTTCAAAAACTACGATCCCCCCCCCCCCCCCCCCCCCCAATTTCCTCATCTGTATTGCTTCTTTGGATTAAAGATGTAGAAGATTGTAAAATTGTTTATTGTCGGCCAAATGTCGATGGGATGCAGCATCATAGGAGAAGCAAAAGTTTGTGAACCCTTTGAAGTTATCTGCAATTCTGCATCGACGACTCCTAAAATGATTTGATCGTTATCTAATCTGCTTTCTCTTCATCCTCTCCTTACAGCAGGTCAAGTATGCAGGTCAAAAAAACATGCCTGATGAATTGATTGATCTGGCTCCAGTTGAAGATTAGATTTTAGAGGCTCACGGAAATTTTTTTCATCAGCGACCTTGGATGTTCTAAACCATCAGTTCGATATAGACATGACAACGTAAAAGAGGAAACTGTGTATGGTTTATTAAATGAGGCTCTTTCATTAATAAACGAGATAATGGTTGAAGTTCAGAAATCTGGATTATTTCAGAGAATTCATCAAGATTTGTTTGCGGCTATAAATATAATCAAATGGGCAGCCATTGAGTAAAGCGAGATGCTGATACTTGGCTCGACTAGTGTCTTGTAACTCAAAGTGGATGGTCCTTTGAGGGTTCTCTGAAGGGCCTGTGCTCCATATTTGATGATTTGATCACTTGACAGCTAATCCCCCTGTCATCTCAGACCCTCATCATCCCTTTGTCATGCTCACAGTGATGAGTGAATGAGGATTCCCTGCTCTAGGCCTGAGTCTGATAGATGACGTGTATGAACAGTGTGTGAGATGAATGTATTGGAGGTCCTGGATGAGGAGTCACACCACATACAGTACTGTGCAAAAGTCAGAGACCACCCTTTTGTTTTCAATCAAATGGCCATTTAATAATAATAATGATGGGAAAATGTACAGTACATTAATTCCAATTTCACCCAAATGGTCATGGAGTATTGATTTATACAGGTCGATATTAAAGTTCATTTTAACATTACAAATAAAATACTTGCATTTTCATACTGTACTGTGCTTAGCATCTCAAATTAAAAAAAAAAAAATACAATATGTAAGGAATACAACACAACAGGGCTGAGTTACTGTTACCATCCCAAAGCTGATTATTTTCCAGTACCAGCATGCCATCAGGTAGTGATGGACATGGATGCAAGTGCATCTCCTTTTTATTTTATAACAGACAAACAAAACTAACAAAGTCAAAACAAGATTCAGAAAATAGAGACCAAAACAGGGACTAAATAGGGACACTAATCAACGGGGCAGCACAAAACAAGTGAGTGCAATCAGGAGGGCAATAACACATGACAGGGTCATGTAATCCGGTTATAGTCTGTGAGGAAGATGGTAAATGAATTCCAAAGCGGCCATATTATGAGGTTGTGATGAACCACAGGATGTTGGGGCGCTGATGTGTCACATGCCATACAATGATTTATTCCTGTTTTTGGACAGCAATTCGCAAACAATTACAGGTCATTATTTAGTAAAGAACAACATTTTTAATGTTGTGGAACATCCTTGAAACAAATTAGTTCCTGTTATCACTTTCATTATAGCAGCTACACACAGTCATTCCCTCCCTTTCTCCCTCACTTGAAGTTAAGACAGAAAAATCCTAGCGTGTTACAGGGAAACCACAAAACCCTCCATCCTTAGACTTTCCTGTGGCAGAAAACTTTACCTAAGCTTTACCTCTGACTGGTACAAAGTGCTAAAACTGGAGACTCCTTCCATAAATAAATGTTAAATAAATGTCTACAAAAAATCTTCACCATATCAATGAATTATAGGCTTTGTTGAACACCACATTTTTTAAAAACCAGTTTGTTATTAGGTGGATTATGTGGAGCATCCACCACACAGGTCCTTGTGAGCTTGTGCTTGCCAGTCATAGTAACCCCAGTGGTTTGGCTTTTTATTTTTTCCTTTAATATCACACTTCCAATTTAATGAGCTCATCATCTATCAAGCCCTGAGGTTTGTGGAGAGAAAAATGCAACCAAACAAATTATAGTTAACAAAACCAAAAATAATTTACCCATAGTAAAATTTAAAATTACACAAAAAACCCTGTTAAAAAAATGGATACAAAAATATGACTAACCAAAAACTAGATAATATTTCTTTTAAAGGTAACTGAAATAAAATGTAGACATGAATTAATTTAGGCAAAAATTGAAAAGTAAAAATATTTCTTACAAAATAATAAAAACTAAAAAGAAACTAAATCATAATTCAGATGAAAACAGAAACTAATCTGAATATCTAAATAATATCTAAATGATATAAATAATAAATAACTACAATATCATTAATGAGTTTTTTAAGCTTGGCAGTGAAAACTGTTATTTGATGGTCTCCTGTCAAGTTCAGCATATCCCCAGCTATAATAACAGAAACTAGGCTGCACTGCCACAAGGACAAAAGAAAATATTTTACTAATGTGTAACTAGCAGTGAAAACTGAAACAGAAGCTCAGGAAGTGGAATAAACACTAAATGTAAGGAGTAGATTAATAATGCATTTGGACACAAATGAAAAATGCATGTCTGTTCAGCAGAAAACAGTTTCCTCTCACCCACAGAGTGGTCTGTACACTATAGATGAGTACACAGCACAAATTACCAAGGAAATTATTCCACATTTCAGCAGGCCTGATTTGGGGAGGAGAATGATCTCTGTATCTCTGACAGATCAGCTTTCAGCTATAGTGTTCATGTCAGAGTATAAAATCTCATCTAAAGGAACATGTAACATTGTTATTATACATCATGCCACATTATAAGCTCAAATTTGTATATATATATATATATATATATATATATATATATATATATATATATATATATATATGTATGTATGTATGCAGGTGGTGGTCACTCCCTCACTGCAAAAAACACACTACAAAACAACCAATACTATTTCACAGGTTATAAGACTCATGAGACTCACATTTAAACATTTCCAGTAATGAAGCTTTACTATTGAGCACTGTGACAGAGTACACCTGAGCAACATCTTATAATAATATAATTAGCAATAATAATTAGCAATAATAATATTGCTTTTTTGTTAAATGATTTGGATTTAGTGAGTATCAGTTTAAACTAGTTATGGAAATTCCAGTTCTTTTCAGTGAATTTATTTATTTATTTATTTTTACCCAGATTCCTTCATAAAGAATTCATGCCTGAAAGTGTTAGCATTATATTCTGCATGCTCAGTGTAGTGCTAGATCAAGCTACACAATTAGATAAACCATCACTCCATTATGTAGGCTACAATAACATGCCTTTGGTAAAGTGTTGGTGTTTATACTCTGAATCAAGATTAAGATTCAACTTTATTGTCATTGTGCAGAGTACAGAGCCAGTGAAATGCAGTTTTTGCATATCCTAGCTTGCTAGGAAGCTGGGGTCAGAGCACAGCATCAGCCATGATACAGCACCCCTGGAGCAGATGTGGTTAAGGGCCTTGCTCAAGTGCCCAACAGTGCTGGGGCTTGAACCCCTGATCTTCTGACCAGTAACCCTGAGCCTTAACCGTTCAGCCACCAATATCTACTATATACACTATACAGCCAAAAGTTTGTGGACACTTGACTCATACACCAATATGTGTCCTTCCCCAAACTGTTGCCACCAAAGAGGAAGCACACAATTATCTAGAATGTCTTCGTATGCTGTAGCATTACGATTTCCCTTCACTGAAACTAAAAGGCCCAAACCTGTTCCAGCATGATAATGCCGCTGTGCCCTGTCAAGCTCCATGAAGACATGGTTTGTCAAGCTTGGAGTGGAAGAACTCGAGTGGTCTGCACAGAGCCCTGACCTCAATGAACTGGAACACCAACTGCACCCTAGGCCTCCTCACGCAACATCAGTGCTCTTGTGGCTCACAAATGCTCTTGTGGCTGAATGAACATAAATTCCCACAGCCCCGTTCCAAAATCTAGTGGAAAGCCTTCCCAGAAGAGTGGAAGTTATTATAACAGCAAGGGGGACTAAATCTGAAATGGGATGTTCAACAGGCACATACGGGTGTGATGGTCAGGTGTCCACATAATTTTGGCCATATAGTGTACTTTATCTATCAAGACAATTTGAGCAAAATGATGAGAAATCTAGCTAAATAATTAAAATTAACTCCTAGCAAGTTGCTCGCATTACTTACATTACTTTATGGCTTACCCTTCGGTTGTCATTTTTAATCATTTCAATTAGATTATCTCCACCACTTACCATGGTTCTGCTTCCTCTTTTCCTCTTCTTGTTTTCTCTTTCTTTTCTGGATTCCAAACAGGTAAATTCTGTTCATTTTGAAAAGTGTGACAATTAAAAAATAAACCTGTGTAAGTCCCACATGCTAGAGAGATGGGGCACCATTTATGGGGGTTCCTGGTATAGCGCTGTACATTACCCATCAGAGATTTTGGAGGGTTCTGCTGTTTTAAGATTTGACATTTTCATGGACTTATTGCTGGTCTTCAGGGGGCACCTTCAAAACTCGGGGCCCAAGCAATTGCCTGCCTTGTCTGTACGCCTCTGGCCGTCTCTCTCAGCTCTGAAATCCCTTTTTGCCATTTTGCAGCCAGGGATTGAAAATCAATAACATAAAAAAACATCAAAACTCATTACTGATATTGTCTTTTGACGGAGAAGAGCTTTGCCTTTGTCTGGGACGTTCACATGTCCTTGTTGTCTCATCATCTTCCACAAGGACTGTTATTATTTGAGAATGTGTGCCTTTCAGGAGAAATGAGAACTTCCTAAAAGTGACATGACACAGGCAAGATGTACAATGAAAAAAGCACCTATGCATTTAAAGGTAAAATGAAATCAAAACACACAACACACAACACTGTTGAAGTTGTTTTCCACTTTTGAAAACTGTCACTTTTTGAGACCTGTCAGTTACAGAAAATCTCTTCACGTCAAATGTGCTGCTTACCATCTATGAACACAGTCAAGAGATCTTACTCTCAAGAGAAAGAACAAAACCCTGGCCTGCTGTATGCTGGATGATTAAATATCTTCTTACATAACGAGTCGAGAGTTACATCACTGGAGGCTTTTCTTTTTCTCTCGTATCACAGAATTCTCACATTATTTCACTTTGACTTTCTCAGGTTCCTGCTTTGTGGAAGCTGGATCTGCCAAAGAACATTAAACCTTCAAGAGTTCTCTTACAAAATTCATTTTAAACTCATCCACATGGCATATACAAAAAAAACCATGATTTAATACGACTTGATTTGATGTGATTTCACGAAGCCAAGAGGATTTGACATTAGACACCACCACAATGACTGCTCATCCAGCTGTGACGCAACTTGTTACTTGTGATTAGAGTTTTGAGGAAGAGTTCTTCGGCTTGTCCCTCTGGGGTACCTTTAAAGGTTCTATCTAAAACCTTACAACACCCCTGCTATCAGAGGATTCCAAGGAAAATCACTTCAGAAAGACAGAAACTACCCAAAAACCCTGGATGAAACATTTGTTTTAAGTCTTTTACTTTCAGAAATGTTACAAGTAGAACCATGTTACAAAGCTAGAACCCATAACCATCCAAAGAACCCTGGAGAACCCCATGGTACAGACTCTTAAATAAGATTTCCTCTAGCACCTTCTACAGTTGTCCTTAAGAGGAAACACTTAAAGTTTCTATGTACAACAGTATGTTTGCTTTTCAAAAAAAGGTTTCCAGTGACACAAATAGGCTGTTTCTACTGTTCTGAATGGTCCTTTGGTTTGTTACTTTGGGGAAACCCTTAAAAGTTCTCCCTAAAACCCCCAAAACCCCTTGTTTTCAGAGGAGTCCAAGTAGAATCTTTTCAGAACCCAAAACAAAACCATTAAGAAACCACTGTAGGCTTTTGGTTTCAGGAAATGTCACAAGTAGAACCATTTTAGAAAGCTAGAACCATCCAAAGAACTCTTGAGAAACACATTTTGTACAATAGTACAATAGTAAATAAGGTTTCTAGAACCTTTAAAAGGTCCTTAACAGGGAAACATTTAAGATTTGATGTAGAACCCTGTGTTTTACATTGCTGTGTTTTGACACAACCCTGTGTCAAAAGTTCCAAGCAGAAAGTTCCAATCAGAATGTCTTTAAGAAGCCAGAACCCTTCAGGAACCCTTGCATAAGAGTGTAAGAGGAATTTACTGCCTTTTTTCTTTGTGATTGGTGCTTGTGACTGATCTGAGTCTTTCCTCAGTTTACAATTTTACAGTTCCATCTAGCATCCTAAAGAATTTTTTGGTTTGTTCTGCTGGGGAAACCCTTATGTTTTATGTAGAAATCTACAACAGATGTTTTTTCTCTCAGAAAACTTTCCAACGAAACCCAGAAGAACTCTAAAGTCTTAGAAATAAGGTTGTCTTTAGTGTGTCTCCTAGTGGGAACTCCAATTAGGAATGTAGAAACCTTGACCATGTCATGGTCAGGGCTAGAGCTCCCATGTATTTCCCTGTGTTTCCCTGTTTTTCCCCTTCCTTGTGTTTCCAGTGTTTTCTCTCCCTCTCGTTTCTGTTTGTGTGTATGTGCGTAGCACTCCACTTCGCGCCTCGCCTGATTGCAGCATTGATCACACCTGTTCCTCATCTACTCACCCAATCTGCAGCATATATAAACCCTGATTCATCAACCACTCATTGCTAGATTGTTTTGGCTTCCAGTGTAGTACATGGTCAGCTTTCCTCACGGTTACGGTTTATGTTGTTTTTCTCCTGTTGTGTTTCCCTGTGCTCACTCTGTGTTTTCTCCATGTGTTCCAGGTTCACTGCTCACCCAGCCAGTCAGCGCTCTGCCTGCTCACTCCCAACCCCACCTCGCCTCCCTGCACTCAGCTCTCACGCTGCCAACCTGAGTTCGAACCCCGGCCTCGCTGACTCTCAAACCCGCTCACCCTCTGCCTTGCTTGCCCTTCAGACCCTGAAGACACCTCCTCCCTCCTACCTGTGTGGTGGTCAGTCACATGGGAGTTGGAGTCTGAGATTGGTCTGGAGAGCTCAACGCACCCAACCTGACCCAGGTAATGGGTCTCCACCCAACATTACCCAGGTAATGGGCCTCCTGGTCTCTTGTTCATCCCTGACTCTGTGCTTTCCCAGGTCCTCCGGTGGGCTCACTGTTCCTGGTTTGCCTGTCACCCCGGCTCCAGTTGCGCCCTAGGCCTTTTGAAGCGGCACTTCTGGTGGTCGACGATGGACGCTGACACCCGAGCCTTTGTCGCTGCCCGAACCATATGTGCCCAAAGTAGGGCCGCCTGCCTGACACCCTACTACGACCCCTGCCTGTTCCCAGCCCTGGTCCCACATTGCCTTGGACTTCATCACCGGTGTACGCCTTCTGGCTTTTCTCATGTTTACTTTCTACGTTGTTTTTCTGGTGCTTTTCCCATCGTGTTTCCCTCTGCTCACTCTGTTTTCTCCTCGTGTTCCAGGTTCACTGCTCAACCAGCCAGTCAGCTCTGTCTGCTCACTTCCTGCTACGCCCGGCCCCGCCTCACTGCACAATTACCACACTCCTTTCCCACACACCCTAACTCCCTCAAGCCCTTAAATAAACAGGAAACACTTGAAAGTTCTATGTATAACTCTACAACAGATTCCCATTCAGGAAAGATTCAAAGTAGAATCCCCTTAATAATCAAGAATCCTCCATCCAAAGAACCTGTGAAGAACCCATTATTTTCTAAAAAACATGGTTCAATCTAACACCCTTAAGGGTTTTTGGTGTGTCTCCTAGTGTCAATGCTTAAAAGTTCCTCATACAACCCAACAACAGTGTGGTTCTCTTTTAGAAAGGGTTACAAGTATAACCCTTGGACTTACAAAGAACTCCTTTTTTTTTTTCTTCAAAATAAGGTTCCATCTAGCATCATAATGGGTTCTTTTGTTTGTCCCACAGAAGGAATCCTTATACATTCTATGTACAGCTCTACAACAATGTGTTTCTATTTCAGAGGTAGAG
The DNA here is from genome assembly GCA_022758105.1 of Pangasianodon gigas. Taxonomy (NCBI): domain Eukaryota; kingdom Metazoa; phylum Chordata; class Actinopteri; order Siluriformes; family Pangasiidae; genus Pangasianodon; species Pangasianodon gigas. The sequence continues at coordinate 4,297,928 of CM040469.1, read as the reverse complement.
TAGAACCCCTTTAGGAACTTAGAACCCCTGACCATCCAAAGAACCCTATCTATCAGTTTACCTCTCAGAAAGAAGTCTTAATCGGTGTGGTTCCTTTCAAAAAAGGTTCCAGTTAGAACCCTTTGGCCATTCCAAGAACCCTTGAATGTAGGCTGAAAGATTTTAGTTGATCTAAGAGATCTGATGGTGAAAGGGTTCTTGGAATGCTGCTTGTGGCTGAACTGGAACTTTCCTGAATTCTACAGTGAGGGGGAAAAAAAAGTTCTAACTGATATCCTAAAGGGTTCCCACTAAGGAAACCTTTTCTAAAAGTTCAATGTAGAACCCTACAACAGTGGCTTTATATATCAAAAAGGGCTTAGGAAGCTAGGAGTATTATACTATCCAAAGTGCTTTCTAGGAACACTTTTTTCCCCAAAAGTCTGCATGGCTTGGTGTGAAATCTGAAGAGAACATTAGAACTGATGTAACCCTGATTTCTAAGTGACTGTATGTGGACTCTTTGAACCATTAAACTGGTGAACACCAAGAGTCAATAGCTACAGGTTTTACACAAAAGTGCATTCTCTCCTGCAGTAGGAGGTTCCTTATTTCATCACGGATGGTCCAATGATGGTTGAATGGTTGAAGCTAGTATTTTCAGGGGTGTTGTTCTGTGGGCGGAACATTCTGATTAAAAAAACTGCAGAAAGTGACTCAAATTTTCCAGTTAGGATAAGTAGCTAATAACTTGCATCTGTTCCTTTATTCGTTTTATGATCTGGTCAGTTCTGTCACTCGTTACTATCATCACACGTTCTTCAGTGTCTGGAGTATACAAACCCAGCACAGTGACTCAACAGTTGAGAAAGGGTTTTATAATGTGTATTAGCTGTGCTCGGTTTTTGATTTGGCATGAATGTTGTGATGAAGGTTAAAGGAGGTTGTGTGTGTTAGGCTTCGTGCTCATCGGGTGTTTGAGATGAAAAGCTGCATCTCGCTGTGAAGAGTGACATCACACCCAAAATACTGAAAGAAGAGAAGAACTGATAGAAGCCGTGCACTTCCACCTGCTTGTTTGTGTGTGTGTGTGAGAGAGAGAGAGACAGGGAAAGAGTCAGTATGGCTCAGAACATGCTTTAATTTAAATGCTGGCACGTGACGGAGCGCGCACGTATCGTCGTCTGGTTGTTTAGGATTACTGCAGCTTGAGCTTCCATAATGTTAGCAGATGATGAATCAGAAATAACACACACCATGCCAGCCTCACACACACACACACACCAGAAATCCATTATCAAACACAAATCATTACCAGAAGCACTGCACAACTAAACAAGATGCTAAATTCCATTCAAACTAAAGTCTTTGGACGCCTCTGATTTTTTGTCAATATTGTAAGAAAAAAAGAATAAATGCAGTTTTCATGTTGGATGTTGGCAGACTGGGGAACTAAACTATCGATATATGCAATAGTCATTGTATCACACTGTCATATTAGTTCTATTTTGCACATCAATTTTATTTAGCACCATTATGAGCAAGAGAAATATATGAGAAATATGTCACTTTTTTGCTATCTACATACAACATGTCAACATTATGTCACATAAATGAAGGCATTTGAAGTGTTATCTTTAAGTGTTTGATTGATTCAAGCCTTGTGCTCACATGATTTATATGTTTTTATCCTCTGATGTGGGTTTTAGCTAGCGTTCTAACACTATCTAGTCTCATGCCAAATATTTCTAACAGGCTGGAAACAAAATACACAGATTAGATCACCAAATACATGGAACACAGATCAGGTTAAAAACAAAAGAAAAGCACAGGATGCCACCAGATGTTTTTATTGTTTTGTTCTCTACACTATATTCAGAGTTAGCCAGCTAACTCTAACTAGCTAGCATTTCATTTCGAACCGTTAGGAGCAAGTTTCATTTTTTTTTTAAATATCTACATAAGACATGATAATAATTATAACCAGCATACTGTATCTGCAGGCATTTGAATAGTTATATTTATGAGCTGTTATAAAGTTTAGACACATGGAGGCATATGAAAAATAAATTACGATGTGCTCCTTCATGTCTGTAATAGTCCTTTGAAACTGAAAAGATACACGGCTACACTTGTTTCCAGCTAACACCCTGTAAATTCATTTGGAGGCGAGGGGGAAAAAAAAGAGCAAACGGTGAAAGTTAAAACAGCACAATGGCATCACGGTTCTTTAGTAAATATTCTTGTACAGTCAGAGGAAACTGGAAAACCCAGAGGAAACCCATGTGAATACATGGAGAACATGCGAAGCACAGCACAGACAGCGACCGGAGCTCAGGACCGAACCTTGTAGCTGTGGCGGCTTTCTGCTTGTCATCATCATCATCATTGCTATAATCATAATTATAATCATATTTTCCACCACTAGCAATCCACTTGTCATCAGTTATGTGCACTGTAATGGAAACATGACCTCTGTTGCATTAGTGACCTGAAACTGAATGACTGCTCGTTCAGCTGTGACGCAGGTTGTTACTTCTGATTAGCGTTTTGAGAATGAGACAGAGGGAATGGTGAACAGTTTAGCAGGTAGGATCAGAAGTTTTATAGTATGCAGTCCAGGCGGGTTTTCATGCTGAAATCCTGTTTCACCATCTCGAAAGTGATGTTTCATCTGGTAGTGATGTGTTATAATGATCCAAAACCTCCAATACATTCATCCAATTTCTCACACGTTTGCAGGACCAGGGGTGGCTTGCAATGAAATTTAGTGAATAATGAACAACTTAGAGAAGGACGTACTTGTACTACGAGCCTGTTTGTGAGTGTTTCCTGAGGAAAGTGTAGCTAGCAAGTACACTAGCAAGTACAATAGCAATAGTGTAAATAATAAAAAATAATTTAAATGATTATCATTTTACTCATTATTGTTCAGCCCTAGTCTCAAGCAAAGCTCAGGGGAAAAACTCAACCGGTAAAATCGGAATGGCTTTGAGATCATGACATGGCGAATAAAATGGTAATTGAATAGTCTTATACACTAGAACCACGGTCAGACAGAAATGACTTCCCAGAGTTATTTATATCCTAATTGATCTTGTTCTCAGACAAATTATATTAGTGATTATATTAGGAATTCCAGTGTAGATGTTGCTTTAATGTGATCAGGAAGTGCAAGACAACTTCAGTTCATCCAACAGATCTAACATATCAAAGATCATATACACATAAAAACATCTTCACACAGATTGCATGAATTCTCCTTAACTGGAGAAACATCGACTCGTCCTGTCCCCTTACGAATTTCTGTCTGGTCTTAAGGGCACACAGAGGAGTTATCATGAGCTCCATCAGAGAGCGCTTCTTCAGGGTGAAAGATAGCTTACTGTAAGTAGGGTGTGGAAGATGAATTCTGTGGAAGAATTAGACTGAGACACAGCGCAGGCAGAGCCAAATGATCTCCTCTCTATTGATATTAATGGACCAGGCAGCAGGGACCACAAATAAATCAGATCAAACACTTAACATACTCATTACATGCTGCATACTGACACAGAAAAGGAGACGGCATGCTCAGGGATGTGGACACACCCACCCACACCCACACACACACACACACACACACACGCAAAGCTGCAGCTTTTGTAAAAAAGCAAGCCAGTCATATATCCCCACAAGGTCAGATATTCCTATCCTTGTAGGGATATTACTATCCTTGTGTGTTTGGTCCCGAACAAGATATAAAAACATGTTCACACACACACACACACACACACGCACACACACGCACACTGAGGGGACAGTGCTTTGGTGGTTTATCAGTCCACATCCTGAAAATGTTATTGAAATATTACACAATTCGTGCAAAACAACTGCAAAAACCTTTTCCTGTGGTGTCAGATTTCTTGAAAGAAGTACAACCAAATAGCATTTTTTTCAACCAGAGTAATTCCGTGGTATGGCACGGTTACTAAAATGAATCCAGAACTATCTGTACTCTGGTCAAAAACTAATCCCCATTACAGTACCTAGGGGCATGTCTCACCACACTAGCTATCAACAGTAGCAACAATGGAAGAGCATTAAAGCTACCGTGTGTAGAATTTTTTTTGTTTGTTTGTTAAAAATGAAGACCCTCATTAGGATAAAGTGGTTACTGAAGATGAATGAATGAAGTTTGAGTCAGGCGAGAAAAATTCTATATATATTATGAAATTCCTGAGTTGAAATTCAGTTGTCCTGACAAACCTGACAAAGGGGTGCCAGATGTGAATTGTTGGGAAATTTATACATATACGTCAAACAAACCTCAGATACGGCATCAAACATGATCATACCCCAACATTGGGCATAAAAGAAATCCAACCGTAAGGTGACAGGCAGGAGCTGGCAGCCAGTAAGGAGTGAGACAGCGTGAAAGTATAACCAAATAGGAATGTGGAGGAGTAATATTATACTATAAATGTTAAAAGGATTCTGGGATGATGGAGCACAAGGCATTCATTTGTTCTCTAATTTGGTGGGAAGCTAGAGGAAAATAGAAGACAGTCAGCTGTACTCTCCTCATTGAGAAATTTGTATCTTTACCCAGTAGTGAAGTTGTTGAGCTAGAGAACTCAAGATAGCTGGTAATGACCAACAGGTGGTGTTGCTAAGTTTCTCCATATTATTGTGTGCCAAACTTGGTTATATCGGGTGAGAGTGAGAGTGATTGAAGCCCTATGCATGTCTAATCTGTGTATTATTATCCTCTGGTGTGAGTTTTAGCTAGCGTGTTAACACTATCCAGTTCATTCCAAACATCCTGGAGAACAAAATGCACAAATTAGATTGTTTATCACATTATTTATTTATTATTTATTATTGGTTTTTAATTGCTTCTTAGAGTCCTCTCATTCTTGAATCAGGATATATTCAGTTTGTCAATGATCTGTTTTGCATTAATTGAATATTTGCCAGGTCTATTTAAATAACTATTAATGCAATAACATTCATGCTTCAGCCATTTCCTGAAGTTCAGGATCATTACACATGTAGATATCATTAGGTCATTAGGTCAGTTGAATTGAACTGGCATTAAACTCCAGTCTGTTACCACATGTTCACCACATCAGAGACCATGTGACCCCCTGTGGGACTCATTTGAATCACTTTCGAAGACAATCAAATGTGTTTGCAGTCAGTCACCTGTTAAAATGATTTATGGAAAAGCACCAAATATCCTTACAAAGCATTAAAAACCAGCAGGAACCAATTGAAGCTCCTAATGGTTGCCATGCAGTGTGCTTTTTCAGCATTGGCAGGAATATATATGTAATCAGATACTGAGTGATTGTGAGAAAAATAATTGAGTCAAAGCAATGTAACAGTTCCAGTGAACTCGGCTGGGTTGCACAGTGTTATGATGGTTATGATAAAGGATCCTGGAAGAGGAAATGAATCAATGAGCAGCTGGACCAGGAACAAAAGTAACAAAAGCTAAAGAAATGCACATTTATTTTAATTTGTCTTTGCTTCCTGAGCAGAAAAGTGAATTGAACGTGATGACAATGATTTTTCTGATGTGTTGTGTATGGTTCCAGTTGGCTGATAATAACTTAAGAGATGAACGCTTCATTTAGTCTGTTCTGGAGTATTGTAGCTTCATTCCTTTGCTGTGACATGCCTGAAGAGGTTAGTCATGACTTGGACTCTGTCATGCATTTGTATGACATTATTGCACATGAGCACAAACAGATAAAAGCAAACGAAGGGGACATGCAGTAACAAATATAACTTGGGTTTTTTAAAATAGAGTGTCAGTGATGTGTTTATATGACATGTTTATTATGTGTTTTATTGTCAGTTATGTTCACGTGCTGAGCAATGCACAGGTCCTTCTTGTAAAACACAGCCACAACAAGTACATAGTGTGTGCAAGTGTGTGTGTGTGTCTGTGTGTGGGGTCGGGGAATAAAATGTCCCCACAAGCATAGGAATATCTGACAGTTTGAGCTTGTGGGGACATTTGGCTGGTCCCCACGAGGAAAAAACTGCAGCTTTGCAGGATTTATAAAAGAGTCTTCTTTCATTTTGTTTGTATAAATGAGATGTCCTCATTCCTTTCTGCATTTCATAATCTTTCATTATATGTTATGTTTGGAATGCACACATTCCTTTTAAATTCCGACCACAAACATCCTGCTTCTTGTCTTGCATCAGTCGTCAGTCAGCGAGTGAAGGAGTTTCACCAATGTCTGTTACTCAGCATCCATTAATGACATATTTAATGAAGAAAAACAAAATTAAAAAAAGAGGTGCTATATAAAAGACGTATTGACTCAAATAGAGATGAAAAATAGCGGGACGCTTCTGTGGTGAACAATGGTATGCATCTGCGTTAAGTTTTCAGCATTTTATATTTGGCAAATAGGAAATATGTTTCTGGAAATTTGTTTTCACACTTGTAATCAATCTTGGCTATGTTTTGGGTGGTGTGATCATTGTATGCTTTTCATACAAATGAATTAATTCCAGATTGATTTTATATGTAACATCTGCTGTGCAGGCAGCTATTGTTAATATTTATTTGTTTGATGGGTCTTTATTTAACGTTTGCTAGAAGATTTTACCATTTTAAATGCTCTCTTATATACAAACTACAAAGAGAAAATTCAACTACTTTCTGCACTGGCACTTGACTCAAGATCTTATCACTTTGTAATTGACTTCTTGTTTGTACAGGACAACGGGGACTAAAATAATAAAATTAAAAATGATGAAAAAAAGGGTCATTAAAAGTTAAACAGTATAAAGAGGGAACACAATGATGCAGTATCCTTCCTCAGGGTTTGTACAGATACTTCAAAAGCCTTAAAAAGCATGCTTTCAATATTATGTTTAATTGTGTTTCATGTTGCATAATTTACTGGAGATTTTCCATTGTAAGTGGACTAAAAAGATTTTGCAGAATTTTTACACAATTTTGCAACTAGTTAGGATTTCTAACCTTTTATGTACTGAGAGCCCACCAAGCCTCCAGTACCAAATAAATTCCCAGTGTTTATAATTATATCAAGTTATAATTTGTGTCAAACATCCTACAGAGCCATTAAATACACACTTACGGATTTCAATAAAATGTAAAATAAAGTGTTAGCTGCATAGGATCTCATGTTATTCAACCTCCTCCATTTAGAAATTTACCTACAACCTTTTCCTCCAAGTCAGTAGTTTTATAGAAGTCTGACTAACCACCTGGAAGTGCTGGAAAAATGCTTGAATTTAACGTTATTAAGCTGTAAAAATCCTGCATGCATGTAGATGGGTGAGATAAAGCTCAAAACAAGTATAATATTGAGTAGAAAAAAAACATTTGTGGATGAATGGACAACCAGACAGACAGACAGACAGAATTAGATTTTATTTAGGCCCCTAATACACAAAAATTTCGAGAAAAGAAAGAAAACCTTGAGCATCTTGCTGCTATCATCATTTCCCTAGTGTTTTTGGCACCATCTAGGTCTGTTTTTTATTGGACCAATTTGATGTTCAACCTCAATTAATCTAATTTATGAAAATCTCCCTTTCTGTGTGCTGCTGTAGATCTCATCCATGTGGCTTGTAACAGTAGCAGTCAGTTAAACTCGTATCAGTCACATGAGAAAGCAGTGCAGACAAACACAAGCTGAGTGAAATGAGACACATGTTTTACTGAAGTCTTGTTACAATAATCACCTAGCCTAGACCCTGATGGTTGTGTATACAGTTATTAAATAATAAGGGTGTGTATAAAGTTAAATCTCTTCAGCATGTCTGCTCAGACACAGCTTTTGTCTTTGGGCAGTAAGAGGTGGACTATCCATGTGACAATTAAATAACCAATTTAAGTAATAAGGATATTTAGTGCCACAGAACAATGGTTTACCAAACACCTACGTCTAATGGAACACTTAATGAGTTTGAATTAAAGACAAAATAGTGCTAGTAACAACAACAGATGTGGTAAAAGTACCCAAATTGTTTACTCAAGTAAATGTTAAATTTCCTGGTAAATTCTGGAATACAGCTTTGAATTCTTTTTTTTAACTGAAACTTTTTAATGATTCGAACGGATATAGTACATAACATAAATGAACAAAAGAAAGAATCCATTTCAACCAAATAAACCCCGTTAAATCCCCAACTCCCTCCCACTACCCAACCCCAGCCCACCCCCAACAAGCAACACTGTGGTCGAAGTCAAATTCACAAAAATACCATACAGACACACAAAATTAATTAACACTTACACAAACAGAACACAACAAACGACAAGCGCAAACATGCCTCTCTCCACAAGATCCTACAGCTTTGAATTCTTAAGTCAAAGTAGAAAAGCAAAAAAGTAAAGTAAAAACTATATATATTTAACACACACACAGAGTGTGTGTGTGTGTGTGTATGTGTGTGTGTAGCATATAGCATGATAACTCCAGTTATATAAACTAGCTGAAAGATATTAACATATTACCTAGCTCTAACAGTATACACACACACGCCCACATGCTTTTGTATATTGTGCACGTTATCTGGTTTTGATTCTTGTTCTGGTTCTTAGTTTTTTTTTTAATCTGATTGTCCTTGAAAGTCTGTTTGTTGATCGCCTAACCCATGCTGCAGGTGCCACCGTTGATTTAGCTGAGTTCGTACCATGCCAATAAGCTGCGTGAGCTTCATGTTGATCATTGCAAGCTGTTATTGTTGCCTCCCCTATGAGGCAGCTGTAAGCCACTAGTGGGGCTTCTGTCAGGCAGAGAACTTGCATGCCATGATGACAAAGTGTCTCTAGATTCCCTCACTGACTTCTCCATCTGCCTGGACCAGCTAGTGTAAAATCAGAAAGGAAAACTAATGGAAACAATCAATGTGCAAGTGACAAGCCCACCCGAGCCCATGCAAATAGACCAAATAAGACTCACCACTGTAGAAGAAGAAAAGTGCAGAAGGGTGCGACTTTGTTTCTACTGTGGCAGTCCCACACACCAAGTCTCTGTTCCCATATCCTGGTCAGATAAGGAGATTCTTTGTTGGCCACCTGCCTCAAAGCCCCCAGTGTCACCATCTTAGTTGAAAGTCCAGAAATGGATTCCAAAATGGAAATTCCCTCTGTTTATTAGAAGTTCAAGGAGGTGTTCAGCAAGGCCAAGGTCAGTAGTCTACCACCTCATGCAACAAATGACTGCACTACTGAGCTCTTCGCAGGTGCCACACCACCCAGAAACCATCTCCCCATCACAGCACTACACTCTAAGTCCCTACACCTTATCCCATTTCCTGCCCTACCATCTGCCTTCAAAACCACCAAATTATTATTCAACCATGTTCTCAGACCTAATGGCATCCCAGAGTATATAGTGAGTGACAGAGGACCCCAGTTCACATCACAGGTCAGGAAAACCTGCATGGAAAAACTGGGAGTCACTGTCAGCCTCACTTCTGGGTACCACCCACAGGCCAAGTAGAACGTGTCAAGCAGGAGATCAGTTTCTGTGGATGTTCCGGGAAGACAACAAGTAGGACTGGTCAAGATTTTGTCCTTGAACCTAGTATAGCCAGAATTCTCATTGCCACTCAACCAAGCAACTCACATCATTCCAATGTGTCCTAAGTTACCAGCCACTCTTGTTCCCATGGAATGCAAACCCCACCAATTCTCCTGTGGTGGATGAATGGTTTAGAAGAAGTGAACAGGTATGGGAGAACACTCACCAGCCTCTAGAGCAGGTGGCTCAGTCAAACAAGGAATTTGCTGACCATCATCATGGAGAGATAACCCAGTATGAGCCAAGGGATCAGTGTGGCTTTCCACACCAGACATCCTCATAAGACACGAGTGCCAGAAACTGACCCACGGTTACATTAGCCTCTTCAAAATCCTGCAGCAGATTGACAAGGTAACTTATAAGCTGTACCTATCTGTCATTGCGGCCTAGCCCCATCATTCTATGTTTCCAAGCTGTCACACCTGGTCCCTTGTCTGAGGGAATCCCCACATAGGTGCCAACAGATCCCCTAGAATTCAAAGGGCACACCACAGCATCAGAACATGGCTGAGCCGTACTCCATTGCTTATCACCCACAGCCACTATCATGTTCACATTCACCTGATTACTAATCACTCACACCTGGACTCAATTAACACACACACACAGAGACAAGTCTTGGTCTGAGTTAACTCATGACAGCACTAACCCTTTGTATATTATGCACGCTATTTGGTTTTTATTCTTGTGCTGTTTTTCTGTTTTTTTTTTTTTTTTTTATTCTGGTTTTGTCCTTGAAAAATCTGTTTGTTGATCGCCTGTTTTTTAACTCTGCTTTTGATTATCATTGTGGATTTTTTTTTTAACTCGTGACAGTATGCCTGCCTGCACTTGCAGCCATCTCTGCTGCTTGGCAGAAGTAAAAGTCAAAAGTATAAGGTGAAAAAAAGACAGATATTTTAAAACTAGATTAAAGTGAAGTCACAAAGTAATCAAAGTAACAAAGTAGAGTGATGAAGAGCTGCAACTTTTACAATTAGAGAGTTGTCGATAAAATACAAAGTCAAAACATGGCAATTCATGTCCATTTTAACTTTAAAATTTTCATCAGATGTTCAAAAACATTTCACAGGAAGTGGAAAGTTGTAGGGTTTTTTTCTATGTTCTTACAAATTTGCCTAATTTTCTAAAAAAAAAAAAAAAGAAAGAAAGTACTCAGGCAATAAATAAGTAGTGGTTACATAAATAACCTTTCTCAGGTTATTCTTTTAAAGATCTGGCCATGAAATTACAGCTAACATCTGCAAATGGTACTGTTACTTAGCACTTGCTTGTTTAAAGTGTTTAAAGTGTTGTGTAGTTAAGGCTTGAGCTCACTTTCACTCATATTACTGCAGCCTCTTTTTACTTCCATAATAGTCATGCTCTACCTTTGCTATGCCCTGATGAAGAATTATTTTTTAATAGATTTTAATTCATAAAGGTAGTTTAATGGAATGGGTTGTGCCTATTGGTTCCTGGTTCCTATATAATTTTATTCTGAAACTGGAGTCATCACAGTAGCAGAGCAGGTCATGTTGGCACCTCACAACTTCAGGGTCCCCAGTTTGATCCTGAGCTCAGGTTACTGTGTACTTTTGCATGTTCTCCCTATTCTGCATGGGTTTCCTCCAGGTTCTCTCATTTTCCTGCCACCTCCTGAAAACGTTCCAGTCGATGGATTGGCTACAATGAGTGTCCAGTGCCCAGTGTTCCCAGGATAGGTTCCAGATCCACTGTGATAGCACTTACTGAAGAGGAATGAATGCACAATGATGATCACCTATGAAAGACGGCCCTACTGGGTTCTTGTGGTATTTAATAGTAAACAGAAAATCCGTAACTGAAAGCCTACAGGAATCTGGTGTAAACCATTAAGCTAATTCCCATTACGTGATGGAAACTATTTTCCTAATGGACTGTAATGATTTTTTTTTAAAACAGGGCAGTAACATGCGTGGTTTGCTAATTTGATCTAAAATGTATGGAAAGTTTTTGGTGTCATTAACTGCTCTATACATAGACATTTTTATGCCGCTATATATCTATAGCATTCTTAGAAGTTTCTTGCATTTACTCACTCTTTCTGGGCCTAGGTTTTTCCCCAAAGTGGTTTAGATACCTCACTGAATTGCTGACACTTGTATTGAAATCCTAGATTTTAATAGGTTACAACTGGATCAGAAAGAAAACATCTGTCCCTGTGATAAAAAAGAAAATTTTGCTTTGCTGTTCTGTCTAGATGGCTCATAAATAAAGGTTGGGCTCTTAATTGTTTTCACACAAACAAGCCTATTCAAGTCTAAAATCCTGGAGGACCAATGCATGTTCTGTCTTACGCTTTTCTCTAGCACACCTGTTTCGTCTTTATCAGCCCATTATCCATTCCTTTATATGTTAACAGTCCAATAAAACAAATCTGTTTCCGTGTACCCTACTGTGAGAAAGGAGTAAGTGTTTTACTTAACAACTTTACTAGAGCAGTCAACAATTGACAAAATTGAAATCTGATACAATGTTAAATATCTTTATTTATTATTTTTTTCCTTCAAGCCCTAGTAAAATGTAATTATGACTTAAAACAAAGTTCTACTCTTATCGAAACACCTTCCCCAACATAAGCTGGTACATCCTCTCATCTTTCTCCTGCAGCTTAAGGCCTGTAGCTGGCATCCTTACTTAACCGCAGTAGAGAAACACAGAGAAATCAGAAATGTATGAAGAAAAGTGCAAAGAGAGAAATACAGAACAAAAGAATACAAGAACAGAGAAAAGCAGAGAGAGGAGAAAACAAGAAACAAGGAGAATTACAAAGAGCATTACACAAGAGAGAACAAGAGAACACAAAAAGAAACAGAGAGACAAAGACAACAATGAAATATGCAGAAAAAAACAGAAGAGAAAAAAACGAGAACAAAAAAGAGAGAAACAGAGAGAAATGCAGCAAGAAACAGAGAAATGCAGAGAGAAACAGGGAGATATGCAGAGAGAACAGAGAGAAATGCAGAGAGAAACAGACAGAACTGCAGAGAGAACAGAGAGAAATGCAGAGAGAAACAGACAGAGCTGCATAGAGAACAGAGAGAACTGCAGAGAGAAACAGACAGAACTGCAGAGAGAAATGCAGCGAGAAACAGAGAGATATGCAGAGAGAAACAGACAGAACTGCAGAGAGAAGAGAGAAACAGACAGAACTGCAGAGAGAAATGCAGAGAGAAACAGACAGAACTGCAGAGAGAACAGAGAGAAATGCAGAGAGAAATGAAGAGAGAAACAGAGACAAATTCAAAGGAAAACAGAGAGAACTGCAGTGAGAACAGAGAGAAATGCAGAGGGAAACAGAGACAAATTCATAGGGAAACAGTGAGAAATGCAGAGAGAACAGAGAACTGCAGAAAGTTGTTGCTGTTCTTTCAGCTGCTCCTGTTAGGGGTCGCCACAGAGGATCATTGGTGTACAAATTTGATTTGGCACAGTTTTTTACACCGGATGCCCTTCCTGACGCAACCCTCCCCAGTTTTATCCAGGGACTGGCACTGGAAGCGCACTGTCTTGTGCAACCCCAGGGGCTGGGGTCGGTTCCCTGGCTGGGAATCGAACCTGGGCTGTGGCATTGAGAACGCCAAGGCCTAACCACTAGTCTTCCAGGGGCCCAGAGAAATGTGGAGAGCCACAGAGAGAAATACAGAGAGAACAGAGAGAACAGAGAGAAATGCAGAGAGAACAGAACATGGAGAAACAGAGAAGAGAGAGAAATGTGGAGAGAAGCCAAGAGAAACTGAGAAATAGACAGAAATGCAGAGAGACACAGTGAGAAATATTGTCCACCTTCAGAAGCTTCCCACAGACTTACAACTGGCCG
>CM040469.1:4229766-4284445 GCA_022758105.1 Pangasianodon gigas | reverse complement strand
TGGAGAGCCACAGAGAGAAATACAGAGAGAACAGAGAGAACAGAGAGAAATGCAGAGAGAACAGAACATGGAGAAACAGAGAAGAGAGAGAAATGTGGAGAGAAGCCAAGAGAAACTGAGAAATAGACAGAAATGCAGAGAGACACAGTGAGAAATATTGTCCACCTTCAGAAGCTTCCCACAGACTTACAACTGGCCGAGTGCATGTAAACACCTATTCCATATCAAACCTGTTTTCATTTTAGTGAGAACTGTATAGCACATTCCCGTGATACTCAGGCCCAGTACATACATACACAGACACATATGCACACATGCACATACACTTTTTTTTTACTTGGCAGGAGTATAAGAACTGTGCAGCTTGACATTCTGGAATTGGGAAACATGCTCACTTTCCATTCGGTCATCTTAAAGCAGCTATCAATCTAGAAAGATAGATGGAGCTTTTTCAGACCTGAAGGAGCCGGTTCCTGCTAAACAAACACACTCATGCTGAAACATTTACACGGGATTATCCAACCAAGCTTTAGAAATGCCAGTGCAACAATGAAAGGGAATTCATTTGTGTGTTTGCAAGGCATGCCGATTCTCACAGGAAAATTTTCTAATAGTTGAAATAAGTTCAAAATGTGTTCATTTAAAAATAAATCATTAATATTGTTATGAAGTATATACAACCTCCTGGCAATATAGCCTGAGTATATGGTTCTTCATGTGCAAAACACTAGCAGAGCACAGGATAGTGTGGAAAAACATATATAAGTTTATATGAGAAATCTATGGATTTGTGCCAATTTATAACAGCAATCTAAACATTTATAAATGCCCGGCGCACTGCCCTGACACGCCCAATAATTTTTTTCTACTACCTTTTCATATATTCTGTAGCACCTGGCAGCCACGCCCGCAAACTCTTTGCACAAAGTTTGAAGAAGCAAGCTCAAGGAATGAAAGTAATCCATTCGTAAATAATGATTTCACAACAGAATCTATTACAAAGGTCCACTGATGGGATTGGGGAGATTGTTTTCTCAAATGCGTCTTCATTGGATTTGGATTTATGTTTGCATTTGCTTCTGCATGTGTTTTCCACAGTGCGTGTTTGCTTTGGAGATGGAGTAACGGCTGAGGCTGAGTCCGCCTGCTGCTTGGCTATCAAGCACTTTCTTAAGTCTGTGTTTCCTGACTTCACACGATGAGTCTGGCTACATTCAAATCACCAAATTGAAGTGACACAAATTTGATTTTCTGCCTGAATGTGACACAGATCTGATTTTTTCAGAACTCTGTGGACACAAAAATTAGATTTTTAAAAAAAATCAGAGCTGAGCCACTTCCATATGTGGTCCTAGATTTGATACATAGCCAATAAGTCAACATGAGGCATGAATGTGAACAGTCATCAGAATTTGTTGATTTTTTTCCCAATGCATGCACATATCACTGTCATCATCCAGGGTCTACCAGTGTCAACAGCAGTGACTACCTCAGTGGATGGATAATTGGGAAATTGGTGACCTTGGTTACAAATGTAGACGGTCAACATAGACAGATCCGATCCGAGCAAAAAATTGGAATTGTGCAAAGAAGCTTGTAATATGACCATAGCCTCTGTTGCACCACCATACGCATCACTTCACATCATTTCTGGATGTAGTGGATGTAGCCATGGTGATGGAGAGCAAAAGTTAGAGCATTGGCACTTTGCTAGGCTTCAGATTAAGAGAGTTAAAACAGGAACACAGGCTATCAAAGTGAAAGAAACTAAACATAACCATTGTCAGCCTATTTGGCCAAAGAAAGGTTATTAAAGCATCATCATTCCATTAGTAAATCAGCAAGGGACACAGCTAAGAGAACAAACCATAAAGGCATTTTTATTATTTACAGAGCTTGGCAGGACAAGGACCCAAAACACTTAATCATTTGGTAAAATGGATGTTGCTATGTCACTGATGAGTTCAGAAGAGGCAATGTGCAGCTAGTGAACACACCTCAGCAGTTTCAGAATGAAAAACAAGGTTTTTTATCTAAATAATTATCTACTTTTTTTTTTTAAATGGAGACTAGTTCTTCAATTTTATTCATCTGATTATGTACAAATGTTATCAAAAAGTCAATGTCTTTGGAGTCATATGTGTGATGATTTTGTGATGCCATTTTCACAGTGCTAAACTGGTAGCTATAAGCTTTTATTTAATTATTAGCCACATTAGCCTTCAAGCTCCAGGTCAAAAACAAGTCCATCTGCTGCTTTGCTATCAAGCAGGTTTTTTTAAGCCTTCTGTGTTTCCTGACTTCAAATGACGAGTCTGGCTACATTCAAGTGATAAAATCCAGTTTTCTGCCTTAATGTGACACAGATCTGATTTTTTTTTTTTCAGGACTGTGTGGACACAGAAATCCAATCTTTTCAAATCAGACTCGAGTCACTTTTGGACATCGTCCTAGATTGGATACATATCCGATAAGTGGACATGAGACATGAATGAGGAAGATATGGGTCACTTGTGGTTATGCATGTAAACTGTCAACATAGACAGATCTGATCTGAGCAAACAATCTGAACTGTGCAAAGAAGCATGTAAAGTGAACGTGGCCTCTGTTGCACCATCATGCATATCACATCACATCATGGCTGGATGGAGGGGAATGCTTTTGGAGCCATGGTGATGGAGATCCAGAGTTAGAGCACTGGCTACGCCTCAGATTAATAGAGTTACAAGAGAAATGCTGGCTATAAAGATGAAAGAAAGTAACTGCAACCAGTGTCAGTCTAGCTGGACAAAGAAAGCCTATTAAAGCTCCATCAGTCAATCATTAAATTGTCAAGAGACACTGCTAAGAGAACAAACCTCACAGAACTTGGCAGGACAACGACCCAAAACACTCAGATATTTGGTAAAATGGATGTTGCTACACCACTGAAGAGTTTAGAGGAGGCGATGTGCAGCTAGTGAACACAGCTCAGCAGTTTCAGAATGAGGTTTTTATATCTAAATAAAGTTTGCTTATTGAACTTTTTTTTTTTAAATTAAGACTAGTTCTATGACTTTATTAACCTGATTATGTACAAATGGTAACAGTAAATCAAACAATGTCTTTTAAACAAGGTGTGATGACTTTGTGATGCCAGTTGCACAATGCTAAACTGGTAGTTGTATGCCAAACAGTGCTAAACTGGTAGCTCTAAGCTCTCCTAGATTATTATTTACACTGTCCTTGAAGCTCCAGACAAAACTAAATTTCAGAATCCAGGCATGTCATGGCTGATCTATTACATTTGGGGTAGTGGGAATGTTGTTTGAATTTTATTTTTGGCCAAACTATTCTTCTAATGCATGAGCACCATCTGTTCTTTGGCTCTGAGAGGCACTGAGAGTCCTGCATGGTTGACCTAAATTAGCCTTTGTCCTAAGCCTTTCTTCTCTAATAGTCTTTAATCTGTACAATGTTATTACTAATTATATTTCATTATACTGTACATTAATTACTGTATATGTGATATCCAGTGATCACTATAAACCATTATTATTACATCATTATAATAATAAATAACAATAATATATTACATAATTAATTACAGAATATAATATGATCATATATATTTTTTTATTTTTACTCTTTTCTAGGTATTTTAGGATGATATTGAAGATATTAATACTATGAAATAACACATATGGAATTATGCACTGACAAAGAAAAGTGTTCATCTTTTCAAATCAAAACTAATTTTATAATTTACATTTGCAACAGTTTTCCTGATGAAGGTTTACACACTCTTGGCATCTTCTCAACCAGCATCATGATGGAGTTTCCCCCAAGGAGACCTTTTTCTTAAACATAACCTTTTGTTAAACTTCCCTAAAGCTCTGAATGAAAAGTAAACAGGGAAACCATTTCATTTGAAGTAAAACTTACTTATTAAAATACATTTGGACTCAGAAATAAATGTATTTGCATTTGTGATAAGCCTTTACCAAAAATCATTAAGAAAATGAAATATATATATATATATATATATATATATATATGCGTGTGTGTGTGTGTGTGTCTTTGTGTATACTTTTGACTGGTACTGTACATATGGAAAATAATAGGTGTGATGTATTTGATCATTTATTACCTAATAGCACAGAAGCATGGCTATGATTAAATCTCTACAGCGTGTCAGCCCATTACACTTACAAACAGTGTGTTGCAATGGTGGTCTGTTTAATAAAACTGACTCAATCCAACCGTTCTTACTTACCAAAAATGGCAGTGGCCTCTTTCAGCAGGATAATGCGCCCTGCCACACTGCAAAAATTGTTCAAGAATGGTCTGAGGAACATGACAGAGAGTTCAAGGTGTTGACTTGGCCTCCAAATTAGCCAGATCTCAGATCGAGCATCTGTGTGATGTGCCTGACAAACAAGTCCGATCCATGGAGGCCTCACCTCGCAACTTCCAGGACTTGAAGGATCTGCTGCTAACGTCTTGTTGGCAGATACCACAGCACACCTTCAGAGGTCTTGTGGAGTCCATGGCTCGACGGGTCAGAGCTGTTTTAGCGGCACGAGGGGGACCTACACAATATCAGGCAGGTTGTTTTAATGTGATGGCTGATTGGTGTATTAATGCACTGGTTCTAATACATTATTGTTTACATAAATGTATTACAGAATCTACAACGAATAATGAATAGATTTTAAAAAGTGTTGTATATAGCATTAGAGTCTCCAGTGTCAGTGCTTTGTAACAGAGATATAGCTGTTAGCTTTATGTTTTCAGCCATTGGAAAGTTTTTACAGTAACATGACAAAGCTGTGTTTTTTTTTTTTGTCTCATTAACTTCGAGAGAGAAAAAAGACAGGCTGAAGTTGAGGGAGCGACTGTTTAACGTGTAACTCTATAACGTAGTGATAACAGGAACATGTTTTGTGGATGCGCTACATTAACAATAACCACAAATGGATAAAATGAATAACGTGTTATTCATTAATGAATTTTAAAAATTGCTGTGCTATAAGAGGAATAAAACACGCTGAGATGTGTTGTTATTGGAAAAGATGTGTTTTATTCCTTACTTTACATGCTCTGTGGAACACAGACTGTTTTTTTTACATTTTCTCATTAAAAAGCCTGTGGTGTTTGGCCAGGCACAGTTAATTCGATGCACAGTTATTCCATTATTCAGACCATTATTCAGATGATCCTGTAATAAAACCCAAATGAAGCATTTACTTATAACAAAAAGAAACATTACGGTTCATGCCAAACAGTGTGTCTTGCACAGAGGTGCTGGTTATTTTCTTTTATAAATCTTTATTTTATGTAGCATGAAACTGAAACCTTATGGTGGATAATCCTACATGCTTTCTGTGAAAGAAGTGCTGTCAGGATAAAGCTCTAGGTGAGTATTAAACTTGGAATAAACATTTATACTGTATCGCAGATGTGGGAGATGTGAGCAGTCTCTTGGGTAAATGTTTCTCAAATCACCATTTTTCAAAGTAATTTGAAATTGAAGTGTGGCCAGTCGTCTTGCTGATCCTTTAAAACCACTAATTGCTATGAAGTGCTCCAGTTACCCGGGTTTCTCGGGACTGGCTGATGGTGGCCAGTTACTGTACAAAATCATTACATCAGTAATCAAATGCATCACAACTACCACAGAAAAATGAACAGAAAAGATGAAGCAGAAGTGCAAGAATAGCAAGACTTAATACAATAATTAATATAAACCCATTACCATGAGAGGCTTTTAAATGCACACTGATGTAAAACAAGCAGAGGCCTTCAAACCAGAAGTGATGACAGTTTTGTACATGCTGATTTTTTATTTTTTTTTACTCTGATTTGTCTTTAATCAGGTAAATGGCAGTGACAATATAACATGCACCACTTGAACTTGACTGGGTTTTTTTTTCAGTATTTTGTTCCCTGGTCTTCTTTAACCATTTTTTCGATCCACAGTCTGTCAGAATATATTATTTATATTTGTCTGTAAAATTATTTGGACAGCACAGTGGCTTAGTGGGCAGCGTTGCCGGCTCACAACCTGATCCTGATCTCAGCTTAGTGTCTGTGCAGAGTGTCTGTATAACTTCTCCCTGTGTTTGCATGGGTTTCCTCTGGGTTCTGCAGTTTCCTCCCACCTCCCAAAAACATGCCAGTAGTTGAACTGGTGAGGGAATGGCTGCTGTTACAAAAGACATAACAGGAACTAACTTGTTTCTGCCATGTAATCCCCCTCAGCGCACGCTGCGGCTCCCAGTGCAAACAGTGCTTCCGTATTTTGTTTCGGTTTGATCACTGACCATGTGCCTTTCGTTATGTTCCGAGTCCTGTCTGTGCCCCTTGTCTTGTCATTGATCTGTCTCCAAATTTTGTCTTGATTGTACTCATATGTATTTAGTTCATTCCTGATTAGTCTGCGCATTTATATCCTTGTGTGTCCTAGTCTTGGCTTGAAGTCTTATCGTGCCATGCCCGTTAACTCCGAGCCTTATTTTCTAGTTTCTGTGTTCCCATGTTCGCTGATTTCACATACTTGGGTCCTGCCTATCAACCCTGCACGTTGTAAGTTTCACAACACTAAGTGTAACTATAAATGGAAAAATATGATGGTTTTGAAACACTTCAAGACATGTTGTTATTGGAAAATAATCACAAACAGCATGGTATGGGCAGTGGTGGGTCAGTGGTTTTAGGGTACTGGGTTACTGGGCAGAAGGTTGGGGGTTCAAACTCCCCCTGCTGCTGCTATCTGCCCCAGAGTGCTGTATCATCTCTGGGACATGAGAAGAGTTTCACTATAATGTACATAATGTATGTGATAAGCAAAGGTTTCTGTTCTTCTTCTAACAGTAACATCAGTTTTTATTGGGTCACATTACACCACTGTGTTGTTGATTATTTTCCTATAACAGCACTCCCCCAAGTGTGTTTTACTCCTTAATTAATATAAACCTATATGTTTTGCCTTGCAGCTGGCACTAATGTCAGAGCTGTGCGATTGCAGAAAATGAAATTAATCTGACCAATCCGAATTGAGAATTCAAGTGCTCATGCAGTCACATACTTCAAAAAGAACATTTGCACAACATTTGCAAATCAGCAAAAACTCAATTTAAACATTGTTTTTTTTTTCCTTTTACAAAATACTGAAAGCTAAGTACAGCTTTTGAAATATAATCGCTTGCCTTTACCAAATAATAATTTATTGTCTGCACTGCTGCTGCAGAAATTATACAGATTTTTTGAATGACATCCTCGCTGAAAATATAAAGATGATAGGCGATACTGAAATTTCCTGAAATTCATGATATTAGGCTGAACATTTGTTGTATTGTTCCACCATATCACCGAGGCATTTCTTTGATGAAGTCGAAGGCTTTAAATTTCAAGACTTCCATGTTTTGTTAATTCATTGGTTTTGGTTCGTGCTGTTTCCAAACCCATGTTCAAAGGATGGCTCTTCTCACGCACCACATGTCTCCAGTTAAAAATTTGTGTGGATCAGTAAAGCTCCACAATCCATGGAAATGGTTGTAACTCCTCCAGAAATCTGAAAACATGTCCGGACTAAAGGCTGAAGCTTTTAGTGTTGTTAACAGGTCTGGTTCGGATTAGGAACTATTGTATGTCCTTGTATTTCGACAGCTGATCTTATTTGTTATAACTTTCTTTTTCCTTTTTGGAAACTTTTTGTACAACTAAAACCAGATAACACAAACCATAGCACCTACTTGCCACATATAACTGTTATGATGCCATAAAAGGGCTGTAGGTCACTGAAGCTCAGAGGCTGAAATTCTGAAATTTTGCTCTGATTCACTGTAAATTGGACATGAGATATTTGAGTGTGATCCAAACAGCATGTGGATGGCAGCCATTTTGTAGCGCAGCCCCAAAACAGTGTGCCACTGAACGGACCATCAGGTTTGATGCCAAGAATCTTATGTAATTTTGAGTGGACATGACTGCAGATAATGCTAACTACAAATATTAGCTAGCAAACTATTGCCAAGTATAATAAAAGCAACAGTCCATCATACAACTTGACATTTTCCTCATTGTAGCATATGAGGTAAATTACTCCTGACATTTTAAAGAATAATAATATCTGAAATACAGGCTAGCATAAATCCAGCTAGATTCATGCTAAGTCAACTGTGACTGGTTAACGAAACATTCCCGTTCAGTTTGTAAGGCGTAGGCAAAGGTGTGTGTGTGTGGTGTCTGTGTGTGTGTGTGTGTGTGTGTGTGTGTGTTGGGGGGGGGGTTAGATATTTGCACTGCATGCATTTTGAATGTAGGGTGTGTTTAGAACAGAAGGAAGCTTTCCGTGATGTGTAATAAGTCAGTGTTTCAGAAGACAGTGTTTTTGGATGAGAGACAAGTGTCTTACATAAAAACAAAGCAGTACTGACGGTAATTATTGTCACGTTGCAGTCATTTGAGCTAACTTTACTCGCCATTTTCCACTTCTAAGGGACAGAGGGAGGACGAAACAGGGCCCCCGGAGGTGTGACACGGCAACGCAACTCACTGCAACAATGTCCCGCCCTCCTCCGTTTTACTTTCTTTACATTCTTTCTTTTTTTCAGAACGAAGACATGACATCCTGCTTTCTTGTTTTCTGTTGGTTCACACTTCCAAGGATGGCATGGATGATCTGTAACTGGAGATGTTTCTTGGGTTATTGTTCACTTAAATGATGCTCATATTGCCTTTTTTTTTACACCAGGCATTTTTTTCAGGTTTGGCCTCATCTCTCCTGGCTTACTATACAACAGTTAATTCCAGTCCACTGATATTATTGGACAAGCACCGTTCCAAGAACAGAGTTCTTTTTTAGTATAACGGCACTGGTACATTTCACTGTTTGCATCACTCCGCTTATTTGCATTTGCTACACAAATTTTCAGTTCTAGCAATTGTTCTTTACACTGAAACCGTTACTACATTTACTACGAGCTGTCAGTCAGTGTGTGCGTTGGCATGGCAACACGCAATAATCTATCCAGCTTTAATAAGCTAGCTTTTTTCTAGGAACTATTTTCTTTAATGGAGCAAAAATCATTTGCAAAATATTTGACCATATTGTGTCTGAAATGTCAGTTAGTCGATATTAATTTCTTGTTTATAGAGCTGTTGTATAAAAGCAGGATCACACTCGCAGCCATGCTGCTGTACTGACTGAATATCAGCGCGGCGGTGATTACCTGCGGCTGAATCTTGCACACGCGATATTGCTTAGCTGTAGCTTAACTCTGTAGCGTATATGTGTTAGTTGGAATAAATGTTTCTTGTGTTGATTAAAAACAAACAAAAAAAAAACATTTCACATTGTTTAAATGATTCATATGTTTATATTTTGTGGATCAGCTTATATAGAAGATAATGCAACAGAAATATTAAGAATTGTTGTGAGAAATGTGGCCCGCTCACAGCTGTGGATTAGGGCACTACACTCTACTGGCCTTTCCGCCTCAGTAGGCAGCACTTTTTTTCTTGGTTTCAGACACACCCGTGGACTAACAGCTCCATGTTCTTCTTATTTGAGGGTGGGAGTAAAGAAAGAGAGCAGGACTCTCATGTGCTCAGTGCTCAGTCTCTCTGCAGGCTGTTTGGAGAGTTTCTCGGTCCTCACCAATAACTACATCATTAATGAATTACATCAGCAATACGGGTCACATCACTTCCAGGCATGGATGATCTGTAACTGGAGACATCAGAGTGGACATAGAGCCGATTAATGACCGTGTTGGAAAACTGCCTATTCCTGCTTTTGAGTCAGAAGGAACTCCGGGTACGGAACAGTTCCCGGTAAACGCTGCTCTCGTGTAACGACGTGAGAAAGGAAACCGTTCCATGGCAGGCGACGGACGGGAATGTAAACATGCGACGCTGGCAACTTGTTTCTGATGAATTCCCCACGCGTGTGCACGAATGAGTGTGTGCGGAGGAGAGTGGCCACCCCGCAATTCCCACGCGCGCCTATAATAACGCGCCGCGCATGGACGCAGCACACTCGGCCGCCGGCGCGCGCTGACCAACAGACCCAAGCGGAGCGCTCTTAAGCAGCTTTAACACTGAAACACCGAGCTGGCAGAAAGTGATTTTCTTTTCGCACTCTGAGGTTAACCCGCAGGAGAACACTGGTAAGTTACAACTGGTTTGTTTTGGTTGGTTTGTTACCGCTTTTTCATCTTCTTTGCTCTGAGACGCAAGATGTGCATGACTGGTGCACAAGTCAACAGCAAGCCGACTGCACAACTGTGCTCTTTTATTATATTTCTGCATAATCATGAAAAATGCATTCTTTATGAGAAGACAATGTGTAAAGAAGTTCAAATTTGTAATTCTAAAATAAATTTAAATATAAAATAAAATGTTTAAAGTAGTCAGTTTTGCATGTTTATAATCTGCATACATTATTTTTTTGCTCACTATATTACATCTGACTAATATGGAAGCCCAAAAGTCAGAAGTTTGAGATAAGTCTGAATTTTGAGATAATAAGTCAAATGTTTTGGATAGTAAGTCATTTTTCAATGAATAAGGAAAAAATTTGAGAAGAATAAGTCAGAATGTTGAGATAAGTCAAAAGTTTGGTATAAGTCAGAACTTAGAGATAAGTATGAATTCTGAGATAGTAAGTCAGAACTTTGAGATAAGTATGAATTCTGAGATAGTAAGTCAGAACTTAGAGATAAGTATGAATTTTGAGATAGTAAGTCAGAACTTTGAGATAACTATGAATTCTGAGATAGTAAGGCAGAACTTTGAGATAAGTATGAATTCTGAGATAGTAAGTCAGAACTTTGAGATAAGTATGAATTTTGAGATAGTAAGTCAGAATATAACATCTCATATAACGTTTGAGATGAGCCAGCATACTGAGATAATAAGTAACTTTTTCGAGATAAGTCAGAATTTTGAGACGAGTCAGAATTGCAAACTACTGCTGAGGGCATAAATAAAGAAAAAGTCAGTGAAACACTTTTCCTTTTCTCTTCTAACGGGTGGAAATGGCTTTCCGACAGACTAAAACCTGCTTGTTCTCTGTCGCAGCTCGGAACTGTGCGTGCTCCTCGGTGCACCGCTTTGCGTCCTCTAACGATGCGCGCGCTCCGAGTTGTGCTCGTCGTCATGGGGCTCGCGCTGTGCATGTGCGCCGCCGCGCGTGGTGGCGAGAGCGAGAGCGCGAACGCGAGCGCGTGGGCGGACGCGGACAGCACGCGGAGCTACCACAGCCTGTTCGCGCGGATCTTGAAGATGGTGCGCAGCGCGGAGGACGGCGGCGGAGAGCTCGCGCAGGTCACCGCCGATAATGAGAGCAAGCATCATCTACAGCAGACGAAGAGCGGGGACCAGATCCTGGGTGAGCGCGCGCTTCTCTCCTCTACACACACACACACACACACACACACACACACCGAGTGCTGGGTAGCGCACGCGTCAAGAGCGAGCATGCACAGCATTCTCCTTTTCAGCTGTTATAACGCAACTACTAAAGCTATCACCAAGTGATGATGTGAGTGGTGTGTGTGTGTGTGTGTGTGTGTGTGTGAGAGAGAGAGAGAGAGAGAGAGAGAGAAGTAATCTGTGATGGTTTGGAAGTACACTTCTCTATGTCTTGGGATGCACGTGAGGTTTGGAAGTAACAGCACAGAGAGTTGAACCTCTGAGCTTTGTTATCATTGCAGTTTCTGTGCTTGAGTTGTGTTACTTTAATCTGATATACAAGTGATACACAAAATGCTACTTTGAAAAGTGAAATCCTGGCTAAAACCAGTGAGAGAGAAATCCAACACACCTTCACTTTCTCTCCACAGCTGTATTAAACCACTATTAAAAATAAATGAAATAAGAATCTGTTGTAATAATATGAATAAATAATAACTATTAAATAATGTGATTCTCTGCATCAGTGCAAAAAAAAAAAATCAGGCATTTGCATGCATGATGCTTTAAAAATAGCAAGTGGGGTGAAAATAAATAAATTTTAAAAATTGAGCTGGATTTGCAAAAGATTTATCGTTTTATAATTGCTTTTTGACAGCCTGAATCGAAAACTGAATCGAGGCCACAAAAACTATAGAAGCTCAAATGAGTCTAAAACAATTCCTCAGAAACAGCCTAACTGATCTGTTCGTGCTGCTCGGGCTTTTAGCTGGTATCTCATTTGTCAGTCTATGCACTTTATTTATTTGTTTGTTTGTGCGTTTAACAGAGGATGTTTGGTGACCGTGGTGTGTAGATAATCGGTTGCAGAGCTTGCTGTTCTTTTTTTCTTTTCTTTTTTTTTTTTTTTTGCTGAAGTGCTTAGCCTGAGCACGAACCTTCCAGGGAATGTTGGGAGCGGAGCAAAGTCTGCACTTTAGGGTCACTGCTCCCTCCTCGAGGTCAGCGGATTTAGGATTTAACCTTTAACCTTTAACCTCCTATTTCTTTGTCCTTGCAGAAATCTTTCCCAGGGACCTCAGAAAGAAGGAGAAGTTTCTAAAGCACTTAACAGGTGAGCACAGAGACAAGGGGACGTTGGACATATACGGGACACGTCATAAAAACGGATGCATGCTAGATTTGGTAGAAGATGAGTTGAAAAACTGTAAGACTGACAATGTTTGAACTTTTTAACTTCAGGGCCTCTGTACTTCAGCCCGAAGTGCAGGAAACATGTCTACAGGCTCTACCACAACACCAGAGACTGCACCATTCCTGCATGTGAGTCCTGCACACTGCACTGGGACAACACACACACCGTGAAAAACAACATGGCCTCCATTTATAAGTGCTAATATTACCTGGATACGAACACACCGTCATCCCACAACAACACGTCCTGGTCATGAGCATGCACTCAGGGGGAAAAATAGGGTGAAAAGCTGGTTTCTGGTGTGGTGCACGCTCCTTAAGGGTTCATCTTTTGTATATGTAGAAATTAAATTGTTCTTTGGTTGTCCATCTGGGGCTTAAAGAGCAATTCTCTCTCAGAAAGGTTTCCATTCAATTCAATTCGATTCCATTTTATTTGTATAGTGCGTTTAACAATAGACATTGGCACAAAGCAGTTTCACCGGAATCCGGATGTCTTTAATCTTTAAAAATTTTCCTTAATTTTCTAATGAATGCTTCTGTAAAAATCATGATCATCTTCATGAAAGAGCGTACCAGCGTTCAGTATGTAAGACCGCACAATATGGCGTATGTTAATCGTTTTTTTGCAATACTGCAATCAATGCACGCTAACAAACCACAAATTATGATGATCCTGAAGTCTCAGAGGTATTCAAGTTTTTGTGGGTGTTTTTTATAAGCTGTGGCATTGACATGGTCCAAAAAAATAACAAATTTTGATCAAATAAATGTACATGATATTATTTTCATATATTGCATACAGTAGATTGGGTTTTATTATACTGATATATTGAAACAGCCAGGAATATCGTGATTAGA
Organism: Pangasianodon gigas; assembly: GCA_022758105.1. Taxonomy (NCBI): domain Eukaryota; kingdom Metazoa; phylum Chordata; class Actinopteri; order Siluriformes; family Pangasiidae; genus Pangasianodon; species Pangasianodon gigas. The sequence continues at coordinate 4,270,990 of CM040469.1, read as the reverse complement.
GCATGCTATTTACTGGTATGTATCTTATCTTTTACCTGGAAAAGTGAACATAGTAAATCACAGTTTCTCACAGCATGGAGAAGTTCAAAGTTTACCCGAAAGGTCCGAAGCATCCATCATTTGCATGACTCCTAACCCATACTACATACCCAGACATTAGTGTCATCAGGCATAAATCGTCTTTTCTAACATGGTTATATTGTAAAGGTATATCCAAGAATTTCATCTTGTGTGTCTTTGCTTTGTCTTCAGATTATAGGAGATGTGCGCGGCTTCTCACTCGGCTAGCTGGGAGTCCGAGGTGCCTAGAGAGCTAACTTCAACCAGGTACTCTTTTGGTACGAATGATGAATGCTTGTTTTGTTTTTTTTCCAAAAGAATGCGAGCCTTATCTCTAAACACAGTCGTGCACACTTGGGTGGGGAGAAAATTATATTAATTGTGCTGAAACTGCATATCCTCTCTGACTCGCTCTCAGTAAGCGCTTTATTCTGGTCAGGATCGTGGTGGATCCAGAGTCTATCCTGGGAAAACTTCTTGTGAGGTGGGAATACACCCTGGATTGGACCCCAGTCCATCCCAGGAATCAATGCACACACACTTTACATTACACCTAGGAGTAATTTAGAGTAGCCTGTCCATCCACTGACATGTTTTTGGTGGGAGGAAACTGGAGAACCCAGAGGAAACCCATATGGACGTGGGGAGAACGTACATGGAAAGTAAACCGAGCTCAGGATCGAGCCAGGAATCCTGGAGCTGTGAGACACCAACACTAGCCGCTACGCCACCATGTCGCCCCGCGTGAATTACCTTTTAAGGAAAATGAAGGGAACTGAGTAGATGTTCCAGTCGGAGGCTTATTTACAGGCTGGAAAATTTTAATTCATGCAAAGGCGTCTCTGAAGTTGTGATTATTAAAAGGTCTAGAAAACATTGCAAACTTTTCATATAATCTTGTCCCTGTCTCTTATGAATGAATTGAACTTAGCAAAATAGTGCAGCGTGTAGCATTGCCACATCATAGCTTCCGGGTGTCCAGTTTGATCCTGAGCTTAGGTTATTGTCTGTGCTACAGGTTTCCTCTGGGTTCTCTGGTTTCCTCCCAAAAATGTTATGCGAAATTGCTCCTAGGTGTGAATGAGTGTGTGAATGTGTGTGTCTCATCCAGGGTGGTAAAACCAACGGGCCCACTGAATAAACGTTACAGCGTATATAATTTAAGAATCATCGACCGCTCCATGAACACATGGCTGTTATACAGACTGCAGAAATCGTTGTATAAGAATGTAATGCTGTCTCACTGTGCTGTTTAGCCCCCGAGAGCATGTACAATGTAGCCGTATGAGCAAGGCGTATCAGAGGCTATACATTTGCTGCCATTTTAACAGTTATTGTATCAAAATAAAGGATTTACAACCTAAAGCTCAACACATAGGGAGTCTCCTGTATAATAAAATAATGTTTCTCTGTCACCTCTTTCCTGGCAGTTCGTAAAGACTTCTCAGAAGCATCCAAGCATACTGTATTTACACACCTTACAGCCAAGCTTCAGGTTTTTCACTTCCTCTCTTCTCCAGCAGGTTCAAGCCAAACCACAGGAGGAAGGGAAAAAAATCGCCAAGTGCCTTTTGGACAAGACCAACCTTCGTCGTTCCATCTTATCAGCAAATCAAGTCCAGGACACGACTTCGCTGCTGCAGAAGTCACATGGACAGACAGACAGACAGAAAGAACAGATGGAGCACCTCATGGAGATGATGGTGGAGAAAAATGGACTTATTCATCATAAACTTGTCTGAGATGCGAACTCAACGGAGCTACATCAAAATGCTTTGAACTTACACAGAATCTGATGATATTCCTTGTTCCAAGAGAAAAGGATTGCCTTGGGTTTATATTTTGTCCTGATAAGATAATGACACTCTCAATGTCATTATTTCGCCATTAGTGACTTTATAGTGTGGCAAAAAAAAAAAGATGAAAGATGGTGTTTATTTCCTGATCAGGGAGTTCCTGCTTCCTAAAACGTGACCGCTAACTTATTTTCATCCCAACGCTTTTCATCTCTCCAGCGTATGTCTGTAAAACAGCCAGATGTTTGCTGACCAGAATATGTGTGTGTGAGTGTGTGGAATAGGAAATATAGTCCATATATTTTGATGTACATGATGTATAGAGGTACAAACCAAAAATCAGTGTGTAAATACTGTACATAAAGGAGCCATAAATCCCTGTAATGAGCATAAGGCTATACGTGTCTGATAGATCAGTGAAGTGTTGGGATACATAAATATTTAAGAGAAAGTATATTTAAATAAATTATATGATTGTTACACACGGTGACCATGAATCATTCCTGAGACAGTAAAAAAAAAAAAAAAAAAAAAAAAAAAAAAAGTCTGTTATATAGAGATATAAAGGAGATTTACAGCCTCATCGTATAAGCCGAAGGAGATTTCTTAAACATATTATTATATCATTTGTCAAAAAGATCCATTTTTCATCCCTAATTAAAGCTGCGTATGAAATAACACACAATATGCAGGAACGGACGTCTAGCGTTTGAAACAGTTTTTTAAAAATGAACAGGAATTAACAGTTCCTTGAAGGGTTCTTTGGACTGTTAAGGATTTTTAGCTTTCTGAAAGGGTTCTAGTTTTTGGGGGTTTTTTTACACGAAGGGTTAAAATGTAATAAGTGTTAAAAAAAAAAAAAAAAAAAGAGTAAAATTCATTTTTGAAACTTCACAAAAAAAAACAGTTGTATGTACACTACTAGAAGTAAAGTTTCCTTAAAGGTTCATTTTAATCAAGTAAAAAAAAGTTATGTTAAAAAATTTACAATGAAGGGTTTCCCTAAAAGGACAAAAAAAACCATAAGGGTTCTAGATTGAACCTTTCTTCCCCTAAGAGTGTAGATTTTATTTTTCCTGAAGATTTTTCAAATGAAGTTTTAAAATGTATTATTGAATAATAAGTTTAAGGATTAAAATTGGGTGAAATATATTATACTATTAGAATAAAAGGAGAAACAATGACAAAAGAAAGCGCTGTGTAAACACGATATTCAGATACACTCTTAGATTAAAAAAAAAAAAAAAAACCTTGAATAGTTAAGGGTTCTTTCTAAAAGGGTTCTGTTTGACTCCTTTCTGATTGGGAAACACTCAGTCAGGGTTCTACATAGAACATGTAATGGTGTCCCCTGAGGAACATCTAACCATCCCTTAATGGTTGATTTAACATGAGAATAGATTTTTATTTTATATGAAGAAGTAAGTATACATGTCAAAAGATTTTGTTAATTATTTTCCTTTTTAATAACTGATCTAAAATCAGTTCTGGGTACACTATTAGAAAAAAATGGTTCCTTAAAGGTTCTTCCTAATCAGTTGAAAATGACTGAATGAATGAATAGATAGATAGATAGATAGATAGATAGATAGATAGATAAAAATGAACTGTTGTGTAAACAGGATTTTCACGTACACTATTGGATAAAAAAGGAGGACTCCTGAATTAAAGGTTCTAGGTTTAACCTTTTTTCCTGAGTGTAGATGTTAGTTTTATATAAAGATTTATCAAATGAAACTTTATATATGTATAACTGAATAATAAACCTAAGTGTTAAAAAATGGGTAAAATGTATTACACTATTACAATTTGTTTAAAAAAAAAAAAAAGGTTCCTTAAGGGTTCTTCCTGAACAATGAAAAATGAGGAGGTGTACGAACATGAGAACAAGATACACTCTTGGATTTAAAAAAAAAGAAAAGAAAAAAGAAAGAAAGAAAAAAGTTCTGCTTGGAACTCTCTCTTACAGGGAATCACTGAGTTATTGGTTTCTACAGAGAACCTTTAAGGGTTTCCAAGAAGGACAAACAAAACTCCATGAAGGGTTCTAGATTGATCCTTTTCTCTCCAAGAGTGCAGATTTCCATTATATATGAAGATTTCTCAAATGAAGTAATGCGTGTTAATAAATAAAATGTATTGCACTACTAGAAGAAAAGGTTTCTTAAGGGTTCTTCCTCAACAGATTAAAAACGAACAGGTGTGTGTGTGTGTGTGTGTGTGTGTGTTTGTGTGTGTGTGTATATATATATATACATGATATTCAGATACAGTCATGGATTAAAAAAAAAAAAATTAAGAATAGTTAAAGGTCCTTAGCTTTCTGCTTGGAACTCTCTCTAATATAGAAATGTTCTGTTGTAGGGTTCTACATAGAATAGTTAAGGGTTTCTGCAGAAGGAAGACAGGGTTCTAGATTCATTTTCTTTCTAAGAGTGTAGATTTTACTTTTATATGAAGATTTGTCAAAGGAAACCTTTTGTAATGTATTTTTGAATAAGAAGTGTACAGGTCAAAAATGAGTAGAACGTTTTCCCTTTTGAGAACTGATATAAAAACAGGTTTGTTACACAACTAAAAGAAAAGGTTCCTTAAGGGTTCTTCCAATGAACAATAGAGCTCCTGTGTAAACTGGATATTCTGGAGATAAACTCTCAGATTTCTGTTAGATTAAAACAACAAACCCTACAAGCGTTCCTCAAAGAGTTCTCTGGAAAGTTAGGGATTTTTAAACTTGCTAAAGGAGTTCTGCTTGGGAAACATGCAATTATAGGGTTCTACTTAGAACCTTTTGGGGATGCTCCAGAGAGAAGACCAAATACCACTTTAGGGTTCTTTAATCTTTTCTTTCTAATAGTATAGATTTTTATTTTATATGGTGGGTTCTCAAACGAACTTTCAAGTGTAAAATTGTCCAAAACGTGTAAAACGTTTTCATTTTTGATAACTGATATAAAAGCATTTCTGGGTATGCTATTAGAAGAAAAGGTTCCTTTAGGGTTCTTCCTGAACCATGAAAAAATCAACAGGTGTTTAAACAGGATATTCAGCTACTGCCTACAATTATTAAAAAAAAAAAAAAAAAGAAAACCTTCAAGGGTTCTTGTTAGTAGTTAAGGTTTTTTTTTTTTAGCTTTCTATGAGGTTGCAGGGTTCTACATAGAACCTTTAAAGGTTTCCCCAGAGGGACGACAGAATAACATTTATTCTTCTATATTCTACGATTATTCTAGATTTAACCATTTCATACGAAACCATTTTATATGAAAATTTCTCACATGAAATAAGTGTGTGTGTCACAAACGACAACTGATATAAAAACAGTTCTGAGTACACTGTCAGAAGAAAAAGGTTCCTTAAAGGTTCTTCCTAATCTAGTTTAAAAAAAACAAACAAACTGAAATGTCTTTTAAAAAAGAAGAATGACAGAATAACTCGTAAAGATTCTAGAGTTAACCTTTTCACTTTGTAAGAATGTAGACTGTAATGTAATAATCTATTATTAGAAGAAAAAAGATTCCTTAGGAGTTCTTTCTAAACAAGGAAAAATGAAGGGTGTAAACAGGATGTTCAGATACACTCCTAGATTTAAAAGACTTTGAGGGTTCTATGACTAGTTAAGGGGTAAGACTTGGGAAAAGCTCTGCTGTAGGGTTCTACGTACAATCTTTAACCTTTCCCATGACAGACAAACTGAAGAACCGTTAAGGGTTCTAGATTTAACTTTTCTTTTTCTAAGAGATTAGTGGAACACACTGCATGTGTAAAAGCTTATAACAGAAAATGTTTCAGTGAGTTTGCGTAACTTGTACACTGAATTTGCACAGAAATATCTAGAAAACTAACGCACAGAAGTGAGGAGAAAAGAGAAAGTGAAAAAGCACAGGAGATGAAAGAAGAAAGCAATTAAGCCCTCTACCATCTATCCTTCCTTTTTCCAGTGCAGATCTGATTTACACCAGTTCCTGCCCATTCTCCTTCCGATTAAACGGCGAAAGCTCAGCCGCAATCGCCTGAGGCGGAAATGTGAACAATCGATGTTTGTTATTACGGAGACGAATCCATAACGGCTCTGGAAAGAGGAGGAAGGGAGGGAGGGAAGGAGAACGAGAGATTTAAATTTAGTCTGGAGTGCAGAACCGTCGGAGCATGTTATTAATCATGTGAATTCCACATCGATTGAAGCGACTCATATGCTGAGATTATTTACGTCCTCTTATCTGGTTTATTGTTTTTTTTTTCTTCCCTTCAGATGAAGAGGTCAGCATGTTGAAAGCAGATTCTTAGAATAAGTACACAAACCACATTCAAATAAACTTTATCTTCCAATTAAGACATCCATCTCACACAGCAGATATATATATGTGTGTGTGTGTGTGTGTGTGTATGTGTGTAGGCAAAACCCATTAGTGCAATCAGTTATTCATACTATAATACTCATCACACATATGACAGGATAAAATGGCTATATGGGTGCCTGTGTGTGTGTGTGTGTGTGTTAGGAGTTTCTCTGCAGGAAGACTTCGCAGCACCGTACACACTGCTCGTACACCACCTCAAAGTCCCGCTCGCTTCCCTGCAACAAAAAACAAAAGAAGAAATCGTGTATTGTGTGTGTGTGGTCTGGAAAGGCATCGCTTATAGGCAGGACGTACATTCCTCACAACACGTCTTCACAGTTTTTACTCTCTGTGTGGCATTTCACACATTCTCTCCATGTCCACGCGTGTTTCCTCTGGGTTCTCCGGTTTCCTCCCACCTCCCAAAAACATGCCAGTGGGTGGAAAAGGTGGATTGGTGACTCTAAATTGCCCCTAGGTGTGAATAAGTGTGCGAGTGTGTGTGTGCATGTGTGTCTGGTGCCATCCAGGTTCCCGCTTCGCACACACGGCTTTCCAGGCATTGGCTCCGGATCCACTATAACCCTGACCAAGCGCTTACTGAAGATCTCTCAATGAATGATGAACTAATTTTGAGTTATTGCATTCATCCTTCTACATACAGTCCATTTGAAGCAACACTGTCCACATTTCACACACAAAAGTGTCACACTACTCTAAATAAAAAATGCTGAATTTCTAGAACGCCATGTAAGCTCTTTCACTTCATCACTTCGCCGTCACTTCATTTTGCAACAATTTACCTTTTTTTTTTTTTTTCCTCCACAAATCTGGTTGCAGGTCATGTATAATATGCCGCTCCAGGACCTTTAGCCTGTTAACTAACACGTCTGGGAAAATTCATACATTGCGCTACTGCTTTCTCGCTGCTCGAAACAGGGTTTGATGCTGATTTACCTTCCCAAACCTGTTCTGAGACCTAACAATAGCAGAGCTATAACAATGGCTGTTTGCCACTTGCATCCTGAGGGTTTCTCACCATAAAGGCTGAGCGGAGGGGAATTAACTCTGCCATGTTATTGTAAGGGTGAGTGGTTAATCATCACCCTGTTCTGAATTGTTTTTGTTTGACATCCCATTATCTTTTGTACTGAGTAGCAGAGAATATACAGAAACCCAACAAAATCTCAATTGCAGTGTGTCCCTTAGTGAAAAGGCATTTTTAAAAAAAATTCTATGGCAGATGCTTCCATCCAAAGTGACGCACGAGTCAGAATCAAATCCAAGCACAGTGCTGTTAAAGACAACCTGAAATCAAAACAAACTTTTTTTTCTTTGTTAGTTTATGTCCATGTTTGTACTGTGAACAATTCATCAGAATCAAGCGCTTAAAAAAACAACAAGGTTGTGATCTTCCATCACAGTGCAGTGACTTTTGCCCGCGTCTTCACTAATCTTCTGATTTTTCATTACATCACCACATAAGGCTTTGTGGAGGAAAAATAAAAATGCGGAGCCTGTTATATGACTCGGTTATAAATAGCTATCAAGCTTTTCTCTGTGTTAGCACAAAGAAATGTTGACAAGTCGTTGGCCAACGTGGTGTTTTCCTTCACATCGCACATACAAGTCTGGTCAACGTCTTTATTTTTTCTTGACATGTTTATCTCCGAGATGCTAGCAGGAGAATTATAAGACTCAGTTGTTTTCCACACAACTATGTGTTCCTGAGTCAATCTGACTAGTAAAGCTGATGTGCGTGGTGCAGCAGGCAGCGAGATTCCGGACAGCTAGCATGCGCTATAGATGCAGCGTTGAAACGAACATTTTGTTTAAATCTATACCTCAAATTAAAACTTGTTTTGCGACAGTAAATAGTGAGTAGGGGTTTTCTTTCTCTGGTTGTTGAAAGAGAGCCCACTAGCCTCCTGAGGCCACTAGGAATAAAAAAAAACTAATGGCCTGGACACAATAGTCGGACTACGAAAGGTCAATTTGCAGTAGTGTGTGTTTACTTTCTACCTCAAGTCTGTTTCTAACCGTCTTCCCTCCATCTCTCTTTCTTTCATGTTCATTGAGGAGATTTTAGAAAAGCCCTCACCTCTCCTGGGATCCATTTTTCCTCGCGTGTGTTAGTTTTGGACTCCCTGCTTTCTGCATATTCATTTAACTCACCTAATCAGTCTCTTTTATGAGTCTCAGTGCTCTATTTAAGCATTAAATTTACGCTTTCCAGGTCAGAAACACACACAAAACACATTCATCAAACACACAATGAACCAAAGCAAAAAGTATAGTAACTTGGACTAGACTAATTACGTTTTTACTCATGTTATTATTGCAGTTCTTTCCATGTTCCTGAAAAGATCAGTTTATTTCACTCTGAAGATCACTTGCTGAAGGTAAAGCGAGACACTGTCAGGAAGACACACACTCTAGTGAAGTGAAGAGGGGAATTCTGGGCCATGGTAAGGATCCTTGTGGGAGAGTGAATCAGCTTCTCTGTAACAAATACACCTTGAGCTGGAATAAGCTTTACCACTGATGAGCTCAGAACTACATTTTGATGAACTTGATGTTGTAATGCTTTTAGTACAGACAAGAAAGGCCCACTGGGGCTGCAGCTACTTACTTGTAATATCTACATTCGCTGGCCACTTTAATAGGAACATCTGCACTCTTGCACATTCATGCAGTTGTGCAATCTAATCAGCCAATCATGTAGCAGAAGTACAATGCATAACATCATGATAGAGGTCAAGAGCTTCAGGTAGTTAGTATGTTCACATCAAACATCAGAATGGGGAAAAAAAAGATGTGATCTCATGACTTCGACCATCAGACTTTGACGTCAGATCAGAATGGCCAGTCTGGTTCGAACTGACAGGAAGGCTACGGTAACTAAAATAACCACTCTTTACAACCGTGGTGAGCAGAAAAGCATCTCAGAACACACAGTACGCTGAACCTTGAGGTGGATGGGCTACAAAGAAGAAGACCACATGTGGTTCCAGGTCCTTTTTCCAATCTTAAACTGCTCAGGTTCAGTTGAAGCTGAAGCTCTTGACCTGTATCTGAATGATTTTATACACTGTCCTGCTGCCACATGATTGGCTGATTGGATAATTGCATGAATAAGCAGGTGTACAGGTGTTCCTAATAAAATACCCTGTCAGTGTACATGCCAAATGATGGCATGCGTGCACGCGTGTGTGTGTGTGTGTGTGTGTGTGTGTGTGTGTGTGTGTGTGTAGACTTACATAGTAGGGGTCTTGAATAACCAGCTGTTCTTTGGGATCGTATGAGCCGAGCAGCTCGATTTTGGCTTTGCAGTTCTTTACGCTGTTCGCTTTCTTGTTCAGATCTCTGCAACAAAACACAAACGATTAAATTCATTCACACACACGAGACAAACAGCAAGCTTTATCATGTACCATTTACATTTATCCAAAGAAGGTAAAATCCAATCCAAACACAGAGTATAATGCATGTTTATTTAGGCTATTTTATGAAGCCAGTTAGGTACAAATGGCATTACTGAGCCGAGCATTGTCTTTTAAGCCGAGTGTGTGATGATTTAGAAATGTAGTTTGCATAACACTAAACCAAAAGTTATATCTTGTCAACCTCGTAACTCAAACAGTGTGACAGAGGACGTCACTATCTGTTTCTGAAGAGACACAAAGGCTCTAGCAAGTGCTCATATACAGTGTAATATATACTGTATGCTCTAATCTCATTCCTTTCCTGAATCACCCAGGCCCAATTTTTGTCCTCCCAAGGACACACAAGGTTAAGGTAAAGGACAGAAGGAAAGTCTCTCATCAGCCAGCATTGTAGACCCACTGATCATCACACAAGATGGACGATGGGTGTGGTGCGGGTTCATCTCCAAGCTCTAAGACAAGAAGTTCATGTCTGTAGTAAATCTTAGCATGTTTTGACATCACCAGTTGGTCAGTGACCAAAAAAAATCCTTTGGGGAAATAACTTAAAACATCTCAGAGCCAAGCATCAAAAAGAGGGGTGAAGGAGAAAAGTCTCGTCTACGCAAAAATCCGAGGAACTCGGTAAGCTGCTTAAGCAGGAGCACATGGACTGGGACTGGGACATGTGATTCGGGCATTATCCATCCCAAACTGGTCCATTAGTGAGGAAAAAAATCTACACACACTGCTATGCTTTTTATATGGTTTATGATGATGTTAAACAAAACGCCTGAGTGGCATGGCTCTTTAAAATTTTGCCCCATTGTTGGGAGAACAGGAGTTCCAGAGAGAATAACTAGCCTCGTGCTCTGGGTGGGAGAGACAGTCTTCCCCCATCTCTGTCAATCATAATGACACTGACCAATCACAGAGCTCACTGAAATTGGAAAGTCGAAGACTGGGAAAATACCAGGCGATGATCAACAGTCCAGCGAGAGTGAGCCTGTGCCCACTGTAGCCTCAGATTCCTGTTCCTGACTAACAGGAGACAGGGCGGTTGTCTCTCATCCGCCTCGTGGTTCAATGTGTTGTGCGGGAGATGAGTGATTATTTGAGTTGCCATAGTCTTCCTATCAACTCAAACGAGTCTGGCCATTCTCCTCTGATCTCTCTTATCAACAAGGTGTTTCCGCCCACAGAAATGCCACTCAATGGGTATTTTTTTGTTCGTTTTTTTGCACCATTCTTTGTAAACTCTAGAGAGTGTAGTGTGTCAAAATCCCAGATCAGCAGTTTCTGAAATACTTAAACCAGCCCGTCTGGCATGACAACCATGCCATGATTAACGTCACTGAGGCCACTGATTAACGTACAGGGGCTCATAATGACGTAGCCGGTGATTGTATAAGGAATTCAGAGGTTAGTGCTCTCCTCTAAGCACATTCAACTGCCACACAGCACTGCGACACTGTCTCTGTTTTTTCCCTTTTTATTTCATCACAGAAACAACGAATATGATACTCAAATGATAAATCTAACTTAGATAATGCCCAAAAAAAAGCTGTATTTTTAGGCATTTTAGGAGTACAAGATAAAGTAACAATACCATGTTGTAAATATTGTGTGATATTGATTAAAGGTTTATCGGGACATTTTACCATGATTGGTGGAGACTTGACGACTGGAGTGTACACTCGGTGTATGGGACATTTCCACGCCCTCTGTGTGACCTCTCGGAGCTTGGACGAGATGATCCAAAGCTCCACTACAAAGCTCTAAGACCGGAATCAGTCACATTCAATTCCTTTCACCAATTAGTCTTAAGAGGAGAGATGAAGATGGGATCCACAGCAGCTTCGGTTCTATTCAGGAGACCTCCGCTAAGGGCGCTCTTAGAACAGCAACCCGTAATGCACATTCCACGCTCCCTCAGATGGGTGCTGGATATTTACTACACTTCTGAAACCATTTCATACAGAACGTGCTACTTCCACAAATCGGGACAAGCTTTTTAAAAAGATCCTGTGAACATACCTCAAATTGCTCTCGTCCATGCAGAGAATGTACTCAAACGTCGCAAAATCCTCCTTCGTCACCTAATGGAAAGAAAAAAAACAGAGAGCGACAGAATGAGAGAGGAGTAAACATGCATCATTTCACTTTCACTGACATGCAGTGACCTAAAAACGTCGTTCTCTCTCTGACAGAGCGATCTTTGGGCGTTTCTCAGAGTTTCTGAAGCTCGTATACACTGGCTGCGTTCCAACAGTCTTTAGACAAGGAGGGAGAGATGCAAGTGGATGTGTCTTGAGCGAGAGGGGTAATCCTTCGCAGATGCAGATCAAAGCACATCTGTGGCCACACGTGTACTCTTAAATGTGTTTGTGCATGGGTTGAGCAAGAGAGGACATTATTTTTGCAAGACAGCGGAGCAAGGGGTGATAGCACATTTTTCATTCTACTGAAAAAGCGACCGAAGAGGAGCGGACAGCAGCGAAATGAACACTGGGAAAAAGAAAACACAACACAGAAAGAGGCATCAGTATCTAAAAGAGCATAAGTACCTGAGCTGATTGGGTTTATTATAAATCTCAGTAACAAACAACGTCAGACTGAATTTAACTGAAATTTTAATAAAATGCTGTTTAAATGATATAAGACCCTTGATGATGGTACTACAGTGTTAGTGGTTTGGGCTCGATGGTTTAAAATAATACGACTCCAATAAATACATATTATGGTACGTATTTGCATATAGTCCAATATCTAGGAATGCTGCAATCACAGCAGGGTCTGTTAAAGTTTTCTTACACTCAAAGAAGTCCCTGGTTGCAAAAATATTTAAGAAGCTCTATATAAGTTACTCTCTTAGTTGACATTTATCCAGTGCATTCTTTTTTTTGCATCCGTGATTCTTTTATAACAGTCACTCTGTGTTCACAAGGTGTATTGGACATCACTATGCCCTTCAAGCAACCTCTTGGAGATTGAATAAGACACCAAAAGACTCCTACAAAGCTCTTCAGCAGGGATCAGTCACATTTCGTTCCCTTCAGTCCTTCTTGTTCAACATCACCAATTAGTCTTAAAAGAGATAAGAGAAGGTGCGGCTTCAGTCCCACAGAGCCAAAGCAGCTCCAGTTCAGGGCTTTCGAAATTAGATTTGAATTTGAATTCATGTGAAAGATTTAATATAGGAATGCATTTCAATGTTAATGAGTCAGTAATTTTATACAGTCACAGACAGAGTGAACAAAAGCAGTAAAGCTACACTGTGTGGTGTTATCACATCAACCACAAGTGAAAATGGTAAAGCAGAGCACGTCACAAGGAGTCAACATTGTTTTGTATTAACATTTTTGTATCACGGGAATGTTTTCTTGCTGCTGGGCAACAAGAAAAGGGAAGTTTAAAGGAATTTTCAGAGGGTAATTAAATCACTATAATGCACAGGGAAGAGGAATCTCAATTGGCTTCCTATTCACTATATATGCTCACTACATAGGGGAGAACATAGCTGCATTAGGGCCTTTCGCACCGCTTTAGTTCCAGACCTAAATTTACAGTACTAAAGTACTGGGCGATTTTGCGTGAACTATTTCCCAGTACCGTTTAAAGGGTTGCATTCGCACCGACAGTGGGCACTAGGAAGTGACGTAAGCCGGTCGACAGCGACGTCATTTGTGTGCGGCGTTCAACAACGGAAACAAAGAACAACAACATAAACAACTGGAAGATGGAGGACGCTGTGATCGGAGCTGTGTTTTTGTTGTGTCTCGCGTCCATCTATCGCTGTTCTCCATACTTGCGAAATAAGTTGACACTACAGTATGTTTTCACGGCGTTTTAAATCATGGCGGGTGAGGGCGTTTTCGTACAGGTTTGGCCAATCAACGTCTACTTACGTCACAGATAGTACCAGTTGTGCTAGTTAGACCCTGAGTAGGAGCTAATTTGGTTCTCGAAAAAGGCAGTACAGTACTAAAATCGCACCCAGTTCCGGAGGTCCGAAAATGCCAAAAAGTGGGTAGTTCCACAATTAGTTCAGGTACTATGAAAAGGTTCCCGCGGTGCAAAAGGCCCTATTGTAGAACTTACGTAGGGACCATGTGCCCAGTTGAACATGTTTGAAATTCGGCCAGAGGGAGGAAAAAAGAAAAAAGGAAAAAAAAAGAAAAGGAAAAGGAAAAAAAAAAGAAAAAAAGCAAATCTAGCTACTTGAATGTAATATCAAGTTTAAGATACTCACTTTGTTTTCTTTCTTTTTTTTTATACAAAATTACAAAAATGATATGGAAAAAAATGAGATCAGATGGGGATTTTTGTGCATTACGAAAATTCAAACCTTTCGCAAACAGTGAAATGTGTTCTGACATCCCTGCTATTGCTCAAACCGGGGGATCTCGGACGGCCTGCGAGTTTTCCTTTTGATGCAGCACTGCGTAAAGCAGCTCGTGATGCACATGAAAAAAAAAAATCACAGCCCTGTGCAAGCTCACTGTTTTGTATTTGGAGGCTACTGGAGAATTAAACCCAGCTCCAACAGTGTATGAGTTGTAACTGTTCAGGGTCAGTGTTTAGTTCATGCTTTTGTTTTTCATTGGGTTTTTTTTTTTTTTTTTTTTGAACTTGTCAGAACATACATGACCCAAACGGATTCATTAAGGTCAGTCAAAATCCAAGATAACAAGCTCTAAACATTTCCAGAGGAAGTCCACTGGAGAAATCAACAATGGCTGAAGCACAAAGGATGGATGGAGAGGGGTCAGGGGTGAGAGGACAGAGCTAGTGGAGACACAGACAGACGTCAGAGTGGATTTAGGGAGAAAAGCGGCAATCTGCTATTAGCTAATATTCACCGTGGTGGTAATGGACACAAGCTCCAATATGCAACGTTAGATTAGATATTAAGAGAAATTATTTTAAAAGTATGAAACTGCAAAACTGTCACTATTGTTTTGTTTTTAGATTAAAAAAAAAGTGTATTTCAACCATATTGAAAATAAAATAAAAATTATATTAAAAAAAAAAATTATATATATATATATATATATATGTGTGTGTGTTTAAAAATACTTTTAAAATATTTTTTAATTTTGAAAATATTCTCATCCCTAATAAAATATTTTTGTCATTGGCTACATGAATTATTTACTTGATTTATGATAGTTATGATTTATATTCTAAATGATTGATATGCTCTTTTATTTAATTATGTAATGATTAAACAGAGCTGTCACGAACTGGATTCATGGTTCACGTGATTCTGATGCCTCTGTATAAATCTGGCTGTTCTGAGCTATTCTGTCATGCAGTGATGAAAGTTTAGTCAACTGAAATTGATTTGCGCTGTGCATGTTCACATTTCATGTCCTACAGGATATCGCTGTCTTACAGGAGTGCAATATTTTGCAAGAAGGAAATTGAATTCATACCAACAATATATTAACAAAACAGGTAAAACATTGCGTGTTAAGAAGCGAAAAATTAGAAAGATATCAGTTTAAACGTTTGCATCCCTCTTTCTGTCTTTCTGAATACAATATAAATCATTTCCAATGACTTGTATGTCTACCCTTTAACTTATAACACACACACACACACAATAAGAAGAAGAAGAAGAAGAAGAAGAAGAAGAATTATTTTAATGTTAGTTTGTATTAGAGTGAGAGTTTGTTGGCCCTTTGGTTTGGTTGCTGGGAGGAGTGAGGGTTAATCAGCTCAAGTACTAAGCAAACACACACACACACACACACACACCTGACATCATATGCTACCTTCATTAAAACACTTATGGCTGTTGATAAATTGTATAAAACATTGTCCGTTTTTCACACAGTAACCATGGGGGCGCAAACTTTTGCATTCAACTCTATTTCTTTTTTTTTTCTTTGGAGTGCAAGCTTTTGCTAGTGTAATGTAAAAGAACAACAATCATGTACACACACACACACACATATGGTGCAGGTACCTGTCGTGCCCTGTGATCTGTATCAATGCCGTGTTTCTTGAGGCAGGCAACACTACGGTCATCCGGAGCGCTGCCTATGTTCCAGTCTGACGTGGCACCGGAATCTATAACCCACTAGCGCTACGTTCATGCCCACCGTACCTGACGCGCCACGTGGCGCATGGGCACGCCATGCTTCTTCATGCAGGCTGCACCTCGATAGTCAGGAGGGTTCCCGATCTCATAGGTAGAGGTGGCCGCGCTGTCTATCCTCCACTACACACACACACACACACACATAAAAACATAAAGCAGGAGAAAAGACAGGAGTACAGACATCATATGACATTACACAATGTCCTGACATGACCATCGTCACATCACAGACTGCTGGACAAAATTTCAATTCTTACAGGGAAGATGCACTTATCGTCACGTTCGCTCATTTTCATTCAGACCATCGGCGTCCATATGTGTAGCAAAAGCACAAATGCTCTACGTGAGAATCAGCTGATTGTTAATAACACACGTTTCTGTATAAACACTTAGAGAAATGGTGTTTAATTACATGTTTAGGCTCGTACGCCAGCTTTGTACTTAAGACGCAGGGTTTTTCATGTAGAATGCATCCTAATTATGTCTGAAAACAGGAAACAGCTTAGAACATCTGGCTCTGCGCCCTTCAGCGTCCACAAATCTTACTTTCAGCCGTTTCTGTACAACACTGAGCTAAAGTGGATCTCATTGCACACTTCATTAACGAATAGTTCATATAAAGTGTAAATAGTGAAGAGTATCACCACTCCCAGCTACACGTGTATAACATTTCCTCCATCTTATGTATCAGAAATATGATGTGCAGCGTCTTTCACCTTGTCCACCACTCCACTTTCTGTGGCCATCTTCCTGAAGACGGCCTCGGCGATCGGAGACCTACAGATGTTCCCTATAAAACAAAATCATTTAAAACACTTGGATGTTATCTGTGTTCAAATTATTATAGTACACTGATGGAAATCTATTAAACAGATACCTACATGAATGTCACAGCTTGAGAAAGTGAGCTGGCATTATTAATAATCATAATAATTTAGCATCAGCAGTAACACTAGCTAATTCATTTCGCCTCAGATTTGTAGAACGCAAAGCAAAATAATGTGTAAATTTATAATGGGCTGATTAGTAGACTGACACATAATACGTTTATCATTCATTCATCTTCAGTAAGCGCTTTATCCTTGTCAGGGTTGTGGTGGATCCAGGGTCAATCCCAGGAACACTGCTCGTGAGGTGCGAATACACCCTGGAGAGGACACCAGTCCATCAAACACACACCACTTCACACACTCATTCACACCCAGGGACAATGTTTAGCACAGCCAATCCTCTTTCATGCATGTTTTTTGGAAGATGGAAGGAAACCCACGGGAATACGGGAGAACATGAGAAACCTCACACAGACAGGAACCCGAGCACAGGAGCTGTGAGATTTCAATGCTTCCTGCTGTACCAGTGTACCACCAACATTCTGATTTAAATGCAACCCGGTGTTTGACGAAGTGTGATAGAAATGTCATAGTTAAAATTGTAATAATAAAAACACAAGTGTGACACCATGGCGTAGCAGGCAATGTTGCTACTTAAAAGCTCCAGGGATCGATCCTGAGCTGGGGTTATGGTCTGTGTGGAGTTTCGCATGTTCTCCCCATATCCAAGTGGGTTTCCTCCGGGTTCTCCGGTTTCCTCCGACCTCCCAAAAACATGCTAGTGCATGGATTGGCTAAGATAAACTGCGCCAGGTGCGAATGTGTGCGTGTGTGTTTGCGTGCGTGCATGGTTGAACTGTCATCCCATCCAGGGTGTATTCTCGCCTCACTCCGGATCCACCATGACCCTGATCAGGATAAAGCAGTTACTGAGTGATAAAAAATACAAACATGAGTAATGAAGTTAATACATTTCCAAGAACTGAAAACACTTTAACTAAGAATTTTTGCCATTTATTACAAAGTTCACACCCACAGTGTACTTAAGACAAAGAATTCAGGTTGAAGGGGTTCAGCTGACTAAAAGAGTTTGGAAAACCCTCTTATAATGTGTTATGTGAAAACATAGTGCACTTTGGTGCGGTACTTCCGTGTAGTCCCTGTGTATGAGCTGTTACCATAGAAACAGTAACATTTTTAGAACGAGCGCATTGGTATTAACCTATCATTCGTGTTACAGCCGGAACTACTTTCCGAGCTGTGCTGTTATTCAAAAATAATGCACACCTTCTGACCAATCAGATTCGAGAATTCAACAGCGCTGCGTTAAACGACGTCTTGCGCCATGGCACAGCATTGCGTCATTCCGTACTTTTTGACCAGTTTATAAGTAACTTAATTAGTTATACGTCAAGAAAAAAAAAACTTTAATGTAGACAAAAAAAATTCGACTGAATCAACAGTAGCCAAATTCAATAAATAAATAAATAAATAAATAAATAAAACCAGTCAGTATCAGGTACATGAGCCCGCCATGACAAGAAAACAGGAAGGAGCTAGCTCAAATGTCATTTAATGAATTAAACCTCTCTCAGAGCCATTGCTCTGGCTTTGTTTTCATTTTTTATCAAACCGCTACTATCCTCCCGAATTTAACACATGTATACAACGCGTCTGAATGCTACTGAAGTCTCAAAACATTTATTTAAGAGTTCTTACCCAGACAGACGAACAAAACCGACTTCCCTCCGGCGGCGGCCATGTTTGTTTCAGTAGCTGCCCCAACATCTGCCTGAGACAAAATCGAAATATTTTTTATAACAGGCACGGAACAGGTACACAATCCACGAAGTAGGCTACACATCGTGCAAAAGGTACACTATAAAAGTGCAATAAAACAAAATGAAAAGAGATTATTCAAGAGGGAAATCATCCCAAAGCATTGAGTAGTAGTAGTAATATAATGGTTGGCTTTTATTTAACTGACTGCTGGCCCACTTCCAGTCCTACAAATGAAAGTCAAATGGAGAAAAGTTTCTCCAGATGATATTTTGTTCTCCTAATCAATAACACATTTACAATCCCTGCAACTTGATTAGGTCTCTCAGTGTATGCATTATTGCAAAATTGACCTTGTAATACTGACATCACAGAAGCTTGTAATATACAAATAAGCCCACATTTTTATTGTGGTCTGCGAGCATCATGGCTGATCCCAGAGCTTCCAGATACATTTTATTTCTTTTGAACCGTGAAGCTATTAATCACTGAATCACTTAATCACTGAAGCATGTGAATCATTTTATGATTCAGCTTTCCTTCTGTTGTGGATAATCTCACTTAAATACCTGAGAGAAATACACTGCACAGAAATCATTATAACCTGTTGCAGTCCTGTCTTATTCACATATTCATGACCTGTACATCTTCATCACATTCAGCATTGTTTGCCCTTCTTCTGTATCATACTATCCGGAGTCACCCAGAAGAGGACTGGTTTGATTTTGAGTCTGGTTCCTCTCAAAGCTTCTTTATTATGTTGTCTTAGGGAGTTTTGCCATTGATCGCATCTGGATTAATCATTACGGATTTCGATATAGATCTGGATTTTTGTGTTACGACAATGTCTGTCGTTGAAATCATTAGACAAATAAAAAATACGCCCAGTGTTCCCGGCACAAGCTCCGGATCCACCCCAGCCCTAACCAGGATAAAGTGCTTACTGAAGATAAATGAATGAATGTTGCATAGATGTGATCCAAAATAAACAGTTAGGCCTTATTTTGATCTAATTAATACAGACAAATCTTTAAATATGATAAAATATTTATAAAATAAATATTAATCGATTTATTTAGATTAGGTCATTTAATCATTCATCTTAAGTAAGAGCTTTATCCTGGCCAGGGCTGTGGTGGATCCGGAGCCTATCCTGGGAACACTGGGCCTGAGGTGGGAATCCAGGAAACACCCTATGTGACAGTAGTCCATCACAGGGCACCATGCACACACACACACACACACACACACACATTCACACACTCATTCATACCTAGGTGCAATTAAGAGTAGACAAGCCATCTACATGCATGTTTTTTGAGGTGGTAGGAAAATGGGAACCTTGGAGGAAAACTCATGCAGATATAGGGAAAATATCTGAGACTTCACACCGTCAGTAACCCAAGCTCAGGATCAATTCAGTCACCCTGTAGTTATGAGACGGCAATGCTACCTGCTATTCCACCATGCCACCATTCATTTACTTATTTACTTACTTATTTTTAATATATGATAGCATATAAAAATCACAAAGTTTAGCATTCAGATCACCCTTTGTGTTCAGATACCTATATTTTTTGCACAGTCTGAATGCTGGATCATGTCTTTTGGATCCTGTTGTAGTCCCCTGTTTTAATTGCTCGAGTATCATGCTCAAATTTCAGTTACTGTACTTCAGTTCTGTCTCTTAAAGGTCTTTTACATTCGGTTATTTGGCATAAATGCTTTCATCCAAAGCAATTTACACCTGAGGTGAAACACTCAAAGCATATAAGTGACCGATTGAGTCTTAATCACTGGTGGCTGTGGCTTTTTTTTTTTTTTTTAAATTAAAATGAATTATATGTACGTAATCAATGTTATATTCTTAAAAAGGTTTGAGGGGTCCCTAAACCAGCACCTTGTCAGTGGAAAAAAGGGATCCTTCACAACATGATGTTACCTATTTAAAAACACATATTTATCCCTGGGCTTTATTTCAGGTGTTCGTATTTGTGGGATTTATAATTTTGGCAAACTAAGCTTCTTAAAAAATGTGTGTTTTACTGGAGATCAGCAGATTTATTTGGTCTTTGAGATGGCTCTGTTTTCTATGATTCTATAATTTGCTGCCTGAACTGCTAAACCTTTCATTCTTAGTTGTTATGAAGCCAGCTTAAGTTTATTTTTTCACTACACACATACTGTACAATTTCACCCATTAAACCCCCCCCCCCCCCCCCCCCCCCCCCCCACACACACACACACACACACACACACACACACACACACACACCAATCACTCCCTATACACAAATAAATGTTTTCTGCAAAAGTACCAATGAATTATGCTCTAACATGTTTTGAAATCATTAACGGCAGCATATTTTCACAAATCTTTCCCGAACTCTTTCAGTTCGGAGTTAAACAATGTGCATTCTTTCCCGACATGATTACGGTTCAAGTTCAGAACAGATGAATAAACACCGCTTGGTTCAGAAAGGAAAGAGCCCTATAAAATGACTCATAGTTTGAAATTGTGTTGTGAATAAAAGCCTACAGAGTGATGGTGTCAGCTGACTAGCTCTGGGCCTCTCTGTTTGTTTGCTTCATGCTCTCCGTCCTCAATGTTTAACTTTGAAATAGGGCTTTAATCTGATTTCACTCTCATCTCTCTCGCTACTCTGCCTTTTCTGACCTCTTTATGAATTTAACAGTTCAAATTGATTGATTGTGACTGAATTACTTACCATTGATTATTATACTTATATTGTAGCTTTAAACCTGTAGCCATATTCTGTGCGTTATTGTGTATTTCGGCGTGCCTAGCATTTCAGGGCATTTTACACAACCATAGATAGATCCGAATCAGAACCCGAATCAGAATATTTATTCAACAAGTACAATTTGTGCAAGGAATTTCTCCTATTACAGATGTCCACATAAATCCCAATAAGATAAAGGATAAAGTGTACGATGCACAATTCGATCCTGAGCTCATTAGTGTCTGCATGGTCTCGCCATGTCTGCCTGGGTTTCCCGTTTCCTACCACATGCCAGTAGGTGAATTGGCTACTCTAAAATCGCCTCTAAGTGTGAACGAATGTATGAATGTCTGTGTGTGCATAGTGCCCTGTGAAGACATCCCATTCAAGGTGTATTCCACAGCAATTTGCCAACAGTTACATTATTTCAGTTGGATGGTGGGCTTTTATGATGTCATCAAGTTTTAGTTTTTGTTCTGAATCGCATATGTGTCACACTGAAGAGGTACCTACTGGATTTTAGTCAACAGATTTGCATTTGTTAAGGACACTGCAGTCTGTTCTGTCACATTACTCATACCTGACAACCAGAATAACAGTGGATTTAGGAGGTATGATTGCTGTTATTTTAAACCAGTGAAATTTACAAATAAGAACGTCTAGCAGTGTGTCTAGCAGTGGTACTGTTCACACCAGCACTATATTGCACAGTATCTTGTGGACTGTATTTATGTTTTCCAGATAGTATAGGCTATAAGCTGTGGGTTATACAATCTAGTTGTATCTCATGCCTCTCTTCGTGTTCTGTGTAGTTGGTGTTGTGTTGCTGGGTCTATACCACCACTATTCTGTGTTAATGTTCTGCAAGTACAAGTTGTAATGAAAAGATTTTTCTGAAACCATACACTGATCGTGTATGCTGAATTTCACTGAACATACTGTATGTACTGTATATGGATGATATAACAAAAAAAATCCATCATAAATAGCTTTTTTTATTGTATGTAAAATATCTTCAGTATAGCTTGTGCAATAAATATCACTGTTTACCACAGAGAACACCTGACATTGGGCTGTCACTGGGCCACCAGATTTTCAGCCATCTTTAATTCCAACACTGGTCCAATGATTTGATTGCAGGGCCAGCAGACTTGTAGCCACCTTTAAATGCACTTTGCCAATATTGGGCCAACTTTGGTCAAACACTTCATATTTGGATCCAGATAACAAACCAGCTTTGGGTCAGCACTTTGTTATTAAAAGCGTTCCTTTGCCAACACTTGGCCATAGGGAGGGCCAACATAGCCACCCAGAATAGACAAGCCAATGTCCTTTGTCACCTGGGATAGTGTTGTTAAAGGTTAGATTTCATAATGCTGTGTAAGGCAATAAGGTGTATGCAGGGCCAGCCTCTCCATTAGGGCCATATAGGTGACCTCCTAGGGCCCCGTGTGGTCAGAGAGGCCCTGTGTGGCATCTTTTTCCTTCAGTGTATCGTGTTACACATTGATCATATTGTGATTTAATCATCACATATTTACTGATGCAGAAATGATTATAAAAAAACATGATATAACTTACCTTCTAGGTATCTTAATTGCTGAAGTACATAACGTTAATGTATTGAGTCACTGAATACGTCAAATAACTGTGCTCAAGCTAGCTAGATGCTGACCTGCGCACTGGTATAGTGACGGTTCGTGCAATTCCTCATCACCCCATATCATTTACCATTTTTGGTTCAAAAATGTCAGGAAAACGTTATCTATCTGGAGCAGAGAAAAGAAAGAGAACAAGGGAAGAAGAAAACGACTGAAGGCATGTTAAAGTTGATGTTGGTTATGCTTTTATTAGTGCGGCTTTCTCTTTAAAAGCTTGTTAGATAGGAAAAGGGTAAACCAGTCATTGGGGTAAACATAGTGAGCTTGCTAATTCTTGGTAACTAGCTCATGTTACAAAGGCGTGACTTCACATCCTTGATCAGGTTTCCTGTTCCTCAAACAGATCTTATAAACCAATGTAATGTTAAGAGTCGTCATATTTATGTCGATGGTTAGAGAGTTAATGCTAGCTAACTCAAAATCGTTGCAGTAATGTTAATGCAGCTAACTAGCATATTAGCTAAGTTGATATGATATTTTGCTAGCTGGCAAGGTTAGCTGGTAGTGGTATATAAATAAATAGTGGTAAATAGTGTCATATTTTATAGACTATCAATTAGTTTTTTATTAGCCTGTATTAGCTAGATAGCTTGGCTTTTCCTTCTTCAGGAATTTGTGAAAAGGCATGTTTGCCATGTCATAACATTGACTGATAGCTAAACACATACCTATATGCAAGTTTTGCTAATGTGACAACTGACAAGAAGTCTTCAGCATTCTGCAATCATGAATTTGCATTAAATTGATGTCTCTGAGTGATGTCTAATAAAAGAAAGTATTTAGTCTATTTCCTGCTCTAACACATCTGATCCACAGCTATCTAATCAGCTGACTAGCGGTGATGGGAACCAGTGCATATCAGATATGATTTGAGATTGTGGAGTGACTGGTGTGACATTCGTTCTTATAATAATATTGTCCAATAATACAGACTCTGAAGGAAATTTTCATGTTTAAATTTCAATTTATTCAGCAGCAGTGCTGAATCTGAGACTCGGTGTACTGCATTACATCCAGAGAATATTTTCCTTATCAGATCTAACATTTCACCAGAAGAAAAGTGGAGACGCATCGGCCTGGTTTTATCAGATCTGGAACACTCTGTGCTCAGATAGTCATTATTCACCCGCTGTTATCAGCTTTAAAACACAGCTGGAAACTGATTTATTACTGATATTTTCAGATTTATTATACTAATCATTAATTCATCATGTGTTTTATCTTTTTCTTGTAATATTAATATCTCCCTTGTTTAAAAAAAAAGCCCCTTTTAAAATAAAATACCAAAAGGAAGTCTTATTATGTTTATTTCTTATTATAATAATAATAATAATAATAATAATAATAATAATAATAATAATAATAAACAACTTAGTAATAGTAGTAGTAGTAATGTACACTTGTATGCAAAAGTTTGGACACCCCTTGGCCAAATTACACATTTTGCTGATTGAAGTGAAAAGAAGTAAACACAACTTCTGCAGCAAACTATTTTTTTAATGACATTTTTCTGCAAATATTAATACACACTTACTTAATATTTGATGAACTTAAAAATAGAAAAAAAATAGTAATTGTGGCATGCATGTGCAAAAGTTTGGACACCCTTCTTCTTATAACTTAATTAACTCATTAGGCTGTAATTGACTCATTAGGACTTGTTTCTCATGTCAAGATTTGTCATTAGGAATAACAATTCCAGAGGGTAGTACATTCTCTGACTCTTGAAACCTTGTGCTAGCACTCAACAACCATGGGCTCCTCTAAGCCTCTAAACTGAGGATCTGAAAATGAATTTGTTTTGATGCTTACAGAAAAGAGGAAGGTTATAAAAGATATTAAAGCACTTCCAGCACACAATTTTCCACTGTCCAAACCTTTGCATAGAACTGTATCTATATTCAGTCCATATTTATTCCCATAAAATCAAGTTTGTCACTGAACCTACTAAATAGTGTTTGTGTAGAGTGTATCAGTAGTACATTGTTCATTCATTAATCGTCAGTAAGTGCTTTATCCTGGGCAGGGTCCCGGGAACGCTGGGTGTAAGTTGGGAATACACCCTGGAAGGTACGCCATTCTACTGCACCATGCACACACATATTCATACCTAGGGGCAATTTAGCATAGCCAATCCTCCTACTGGCATGTATTTGGGAGGTGGAGGAAACTGGAGAACCCAGAGGAAACCGACGGGGACATGGGGACAACATGCAAAACTCAGGATAGAACCTGGGACCCTGGAGCTGTGAGGCGGCAATGCTACCTGCTGCACCACCGTGCCTGTCTGCACCACCAGGCTGTCTGAGGGCAGGGATGCAAAATAAAAAAAGACACATTAATGCATGTTTTATTCTACTATAAAGATACCAGGACACATTTTCTCACATGTAGGAACGCCTAGAGGGCACTTTGTATCATTTGTATCTTTTGTATCTTTAGGGCACTACATCTCATTTTCTCCACTGGAAAGGCACCCTAGAGGGCACTTCATCATGTTTTCCTGCACGTAGAAGCACCTAAGTGGGCATTTGGGCACTTCATCAAGTTTTCTTTCACATAGCAGCACCCTAGAGGGCATTTCATCATGTTTTGTTTAGGTTTTTTTTTTTTTTTTTCATTTGAAGGGCAGCCATTAGGGCACATCATCATATTATGTCCACTGTAAGGGCACCCTAAAGTCATTTTATCAGGTTTTATCTACCATAGGAGCACCCTAGAGGGCACTTTCACTGTGTTTTTTTGACTATGGGGGCACCGGGGGGCAATGGTGAGGTGAAATGCTATGATAAGTAACTTTCCCTCTTCTGCTGAGATTTGCTCCAGCTCTCTGGAGTGTCATGTTGTGTATGCGTGCTATACAACACAAAATCCACCTTGTAGGAATTCTCGCCTAGCAGGGTAGGGAAAAAACTTCAAACAAACAGAAATGTAATAGGATCATCCAGAAAAAAAGATGCCAAAGATGCAAAAGTTGTGTTGTGAATGAATATAATTCATATTTCGCATGAAAAATAGCATAATATTAAGGATCACTTTTTTTTCTTTTCTTTTTTTTTTTTTTTAATTTATGGCTAAACAGTATGTGAATTTTTTTCCCAAGAAGGAGGTTGGAAGCTTAGGGAGTTTGAGAAAGGACGTGTAAGACTGCAAACAGGCCTTCTGATTTACTCCCCACTGATAAGTGCACTCTCCACTGATAACGCTAAGTGGGACCTTGATAAACTCACCACAGCTAAATGTCATATCATGCTGCGTTTGACCTGCACAAGCCATACATCCAGCCCTGCCAGTCCTGTGAGGTTTTACATAATCCAGCACCCACTCCGGTACAGGTCACACGCCTGAGTCATCCTCTCTGATGAATATGATTAGCGCAATCTTTGAATGAACGATGATCAAAGCCGTGTTTGTGGGAGGGAATCACTTCAGGTGATAAAAGAGACATGTTAGAGAAAGATACTTATCTTCAAATGCTCCCGAGGTACTCAGAGCGAGCGGCAATTATGTTTTGCGTCATGAAAACAAGGCACTTATACAAAGGTTTAACCTCATATTAGAATACACTCCTGTACCTGCAGCAAGCATGGTCATGCACACACACACGTTTGTCTTACTATCCTTGTGAGGACCTTCCATTGGCATAATTATTGATGCAGCTAATTAATTAAGTGTTAGGTTGAGGTGTATTAATTAATACACCTCAACCTAACACTAACCTTAACCTCAGTAATGAAAATGAAACATTTTGCCTCCTTTAATAAAAGCTAAAGTTTTCCTCGTGGGAACCAGCCACAAGGAAAACTGTCAGATAGCCCTATCCTTACGGGGACATCAAGCTATAAACACACACACACACACACACACACACACAGTCAGCACTAAGATACTGCCCTCTGCTGGCCCTTTTAATTCAGCTTTTCTGTATATTATTGGCTATAGGTGCAACATTTTTATAGAAAATTCATTTCTTAATAATTATTATAATATATTATTATAATTATAATACTATAATATAATTATAATTATTATAATTATTATACTAGAACATCATTTCACTTCTCTATGCTGTCTTACAAAGGTATATAAAGACAGAGAATCAGGGACAAAGACAAGCACAGAGAGAAAGACAAGGACAAGGACAGAGACAAGTACAGAGAGAGAGAGAGAGAGAGAGAGAGAGAGAGAGAAAGAGAGGGACAGACAGCGACAGGGACAGAGACAAGCCCAGAGAGAGAAAGAGAGAGAGAGGGAGGGGGGACAAAGACAAGCACAGAGAGAAAGACAAGGACAGAGACAAGCACAAAGAGAAAGACAAGGACAGAGACAAGTACAGAGAGAGAGAGAGAGAGAGAGAGGGACAGAGAGTGACAGGGACAGAGACAAGCCCAGAGAGAGAAAGAGAGAGAGAGGGAGGGGGGACAGAGACAAGCACAGAGAGAGAGTGAGGGACAGAGATAAGCACAGAGAGACAGGGACAGAGAGAGACAGCAACAGAGATAAGGACAGAGGCAATGAGACACATGGACGAAGACAGGGACAGAGACAGACAGGGACAGAGCAAAACAGGGATAGAGGCAGAGAGAGACAGGAACAGAAACAGAGAAAGAAAGTTACAGAGACAGGAGCAGGGGAGACAGGGACAGAGAGAGACAGATATACACAGAGCAGGACACCCAGAGAGTGACTCTTTACGATATTTAGCAGAGAAACACGAGTTAAACCCATCCATCCAGTTCAGACAGTCAAAATGAAAACAAACAGAAAAACAACACAGGAAGAATAAATTCATGATTGGCAAAACACAATCAAAGATGTTAACAAATTAATCTATTTCCACAGAATTAAAACTCATTACAAATTGGCACCATACCTTATTAACATTAAAGATTACCAACAAAGAAGAGCAGTGAGCAGAGTCTGGCTGTGGAGACGGCCGACACAGGCACAGCGGGCGGCCCAGAGAGGACAGACTGTGCTCACAGTGCACTGAAGGAGTCATGGAGGACAAGCTGCACTTCCTCACTGAGTGCAGCAAATATGCAGCCATTAAACACACATACTTTACACTCATAGGGCAAATTCTACCTGAATTTCTTCAGATAGGTAATCTAGACGAACTCTCCTATCTTCTGGGAGAGAAGACAGACTGTATTGAGCTCAGTATGCATCCTCCTGTCACTATATGAGGCGGAGAGGCTGACTCTTCATAACATACAGTATAGTTCTATTGAAACGGCTACTTTCATTTACATTTTCCACTTCTTTCCCATTGTTCTCTTTCGTTGTCATTTGTTTGCAATGTTTTCTTTTCTTTTCTTTTCTGTATATGTGCCAATATATGTTTTTTGGTAATGATTTAAATGTTTTAAAATATACTAAATGTGTAATAATTGATGCTTTGGCAACATTGTGGTACAACACAGTCATGCCAATAAAGCTCAAGTGAATTGAATTGACAGGGGCAGAGAGACAGGGGCAGGGGAGACAGGAACAGAGACAGAGAGAGAGAGAAACACGGATGGAGAGAGACAGGGCAGAGACAGACAAGGGCAGGGGAAACAGGAACAGAGAGAGAGACAGGGGTAGGGGACACAGGAACAGAGTGAGAGACAGGGGCAGGGGAGACAGGAACAGAGACGGAGAGAGAGAGAGAGAGAGAGAGAGAGAGAGGGACAGAGGGACACAGGGGCAAAGAGAGAGACGGGGCAGGGGAGACAGGAACAGAGAGAAAGAGAGAGAGAGACAGGGACAGAGACAGAGACCAGGACAGAACCAGACAGGGGAACAGAGAGAGAGAGAGAGAGAGAGAGAGAGAGAGAGAGAGAGATGACAAAGACAGTGGGTGTGTCTCAAACTGCTCCATAGGGCGTGAATCAGAAACTCGTGTACATGAGTTCGGGTGCTGGTAAGGGCCCTGGCTCACTATACATTGGGACACTGATGACTCAATTTCCAGCGACATGACTACGTACTCGCGTTGTAAAACGTCACCACTGGCATTTATCAACAACAGACAGGACCGATATCTTTCTGACATTATATGTCTTATAAATTTGTTAGCTTAACTGCACTGTTAAGCTAACAAATTTCGTGGTACTTCAAGCAGGATCGTAGGCTAGCTAGTGGATTTTTTTTAATTATTAAACACTTAAAAGTTGCTAGACTCAAACAAATCGTATATAGAATGTCAAATAAAGTTAAAATCGCTGACGTAAATAATCATTTGAGCATTACACCAACGATAACAAGCTACTTACAGTACATTTGCAGACGAAGTTGGCTGAGAGTTCGTCTGCCATTTTTTTTCGGTGAGAGGCTTCAGAAAACATGACGTCATTTCCAGTAAGGGAACATAATGAGCATCGATGCTCCCTGGTTTTTGCAGTGCATTGTGGGAATTTTTTTAGGGAGCAAACATTCCACTGCACTGGAAGGATTATGTGATTGAGACAGCCCTTAAAATGGCCGACTCCCTGATCAGAGCCCTGAATACTGAACTAGGGAGCTGATTGGGATGCACCCAGAGACAGAGAAAGACAGAGGCAGGGACAAAGATGGAAGATGACAGCGAGAAAGGGGAAGAAAAGAAAGACAGAAGGAGACAGAGAAAGACAAAGACAGAGCAAGGCAGGGACAGAGGCAGGGACAAAGATGGAAGATGACAGAGAGAAAGGGGAAGAAAAGAAAGACAGAAGGAGACAGAGAAAGACAAAGACAGAGCAAGGCAGGGACAGAGACAGGGACAAAGATGGAAGACGACAGAGAGAAAGGGGAAGAAAAGGAAGACAGAAGATGACAGAGAAAGACAAAGAGCAAGGCAGGGACAGAGACAGGGACAAAGATGGAAGATGACAGAGAGAAAGGGGCAGAACAGAAAGACAGAAGGAGACAAGGAAGAGACAGAGAATCAGTGACAGAAAGAGGGAGTAAATAAGTGTTAAGTATGAAATATTTGGTACAGGGACACTGGGATGTAGAGAGTGAGACAGGTTTGTGTCACTGATTTCCTGTGTGTTTTGTACACTGCATTACTGTAAAATACTGAGTAATAAGTGTGTAAGAAAAGGCGGGAGGAGGAGAGAGGAGGAAGAGGCATGTGTAAGGTAAAAAAAAAATCTCAGGTAAAGGTGTGTGTGTGTGTGTGTGTGAACAGCGCGTGCTCGGTGCAGAGCTGTAACGTGTTGTAACAGGACCGACTCTCCCAGTACAAATTCCACACCTGGAACTGACTGAGAGTCCCGGTGGCTTTTAACGCCTTTAGCTCGTTTGTAATAGTATAGCCGAGTGTGTGTGTGTGTGTGTGTGTGTGTGTGTGAGTGTGTGTGTGACTGAGCAAAAGGTGAGATCTGCACAATGCTGGGCGCGTCGCGGATTCTGGAAAAGGGGCCCGAGTACCTGAGGAAGCAGATGGAGCTGGAGCGCGAGAGCAACAGGCGCGCGAGCGCAGCGGAGAGGCTCGCGGCTACCAAGCCTAACTACGTCAAGAGCCCACAGGTGACGAGTTCACCCTCCGCCCCGGAGCCGGTTACCGGGACAGGTTCCCCCTGTCGCCGAGGGTCCACCGAGCGGAGCGCACCGGCTTCCGGGACACCTGCTTCCGAACAGGAAGGAAACACCGTGAAGAGGAACAGCTCCAAGAAGCGACCGGACTCGATCTTACTGTACAGACAGAAGTGCGACCTGCAGAGAGGATCACCGGGAGGGAACTACCGGCGCAAACGGACATTACTCAAATCCCTGAGAGAGAGAAACAGCGCGGGCGCTCCGGTCTCCGCGGGTCAGAGCGCTGAAGGTTCATCCGACTCGGACCAGGCTCAGGAGGACAAGGACGAGCAAGATAAAGATAAAGATAAAGACAACGATAAGGATAACGGCCCGGTGCGGCGGCGCCCCGAGCGCGTGAACGTGGCGAGGAGAGCCATTGCAGGAGGAGGGTCCGAGTCGGAGCGCGCGAGGAAGGGGGTGTCGCGCTCGCACTCTGACATCAGCTCGCGCTACTCCAAAAACTTCGCCGATTTCGACGCGTTTTTTAAATACTGCGGCCTCGAGAGCGACGTCGTGGAGTCCATGGGCAAAGCAAACTTCTCCTCGCGCTCGGATGAGCGTGAACTTTCCTACGGTAGGGATTTGCACCAGATGTTCATCACGTGAAGTTTAACAAATTTTTTATAGATAGATAGATAGATAGATAGATAGATAGATAGATAGATAGATAAATCCTGGGGGCATGTTTGCCTCACACCTCCTGGGTTTGGGGTTTGATTGCATGTTCTCCTCCTGCTTCAGGGGTTTCCTCGGGGCACTCCGGTTTCCTCCCCAATCCAAAGACATGCACTGCAGGCTGATTGGCATTTCCAAATTGTTCTTGGTGTGTGAATGTGTGTGCAATTGCACCCTACAGTGGGTTGGCGCCCCGTCCAGGGTGTCCCTCACCTTCTGCCCCG
Organism: Pangasianodon gigas; assembly: GCA_022758105.1. Taxonomy (NCBI): domain Eukaryota; kingdom Metazoa; phylum Chordata; class Actinopteri; order Siluriformes; family Pangasiidae; genus Pangasianodon; species Pangasianodon gigas. Next base: position 4,239,799 of record CM040469.1, on the reverse strand, counting down.
AGTTCCTTCGATGCTCCCCCATGACCCTGTGTAGGATAAGCGGTACAGACAATGGATAGATTTATGGATAAATAAAATCCAGGGTTATCCTTCAGGTTTCACAGATAACTATGTTTGTTGTTTTGTTAAAGTAAAATATGGTGCATAGTGGAACTTTCTCCCGGCTTCCACATACAGCTTTGAAACTGCTAATCAAAAGCCTTATAATTACTCATTTCTGGGCCTTGTGTAAATACAGACTCACATGCCACTTAAAGGCTCCTTCCACCTTCGTCCCTGCAGCCAGGACTAGATCAGGGGCCAGGCAACACTACACTCTTAGAAAAAGGTCAAATCTAGAACTCTTAACTTTGCTCAGAGGTCAAAATAGAGTCACTTCCTGGTTTTTTTTTCACTTATTTAATTTAAGTCTTACTGTCCCAAAATGTAAGCACTACACACCAATGACTGCTCACATAAATGAAAAGACAAATAGATCACGGTTTAAAAAACGGATTTCATTTTACTAAATGATATAACTGTTGTTTCTACCCGTCAGCTGGATTTTATTGTGGCTTTGTTGGAACACAATTTTTCTGATGATAAAATTATTTGGGTTGTGATCTCCCAAAAAACTAGGCCACGTTACGTTTGGAATTCAAGCAGTCCTGAGGTGACACGTCCGTCCAGTTATCGAGTGCTCCACAGCACTGAGACGAAGAAAGCTCACATTTCATATGCACATAGATAACTTATTACTTTGATAGCTGACATGCAGCTTTTGTTAATATCTTCACTATTTTTTTCATACGAAAGCTACATTTGCACAATAGTCAGACTCTAGACACCACTAGAGGGCCTGAACAAACAGACTACGACTTCCGTCGTCCCTCAGTTGAGGAGATCTTACGCCGGTGGACACTGTATGATTTTCAGCCCCATTTTGCTGTTACAGACAAAACCTGCCCATCGTAATCAGAATCACTGGTTATGAGTTAAGACTGTCCTCACCAACACTGTGCCACTGCGATCAAAGAGAGCCGACAACAAACTGTTCGAATTTTTTTTACTAAAATTTCACAGTGTGAGCACTGCGACGATGCTCATCTAAAAGCCACCAATCGGAGAACGGCATAGGATGAGGTCAAATGTGTCACAACTGATCCTTTAAAATACTGAATTTTACACAGAAATTAATATAATATTATAGGAACAGAGGGAGACAGAGAGAGACAGAGGGAGGGACAGAGACAGACAGATACAGGGACAGAGACAGAGGGAGGGAGGGACAGACAGTGGGAGGGACAGAGACAGACAGAGACAGAGGGAGACAGAGACTGGGATGGAGACAGAGACAGACAGAGACAGAGGCAGCGAGAGACAGAGGGAGACAGAGAGAGACAGAGGGAGACAGGGACAGAGAGATGGAGACAGGGACAGAGACAGAGGGAGACAGGGACAGAGAGATAGAAACAGAAACAGAGAGACAAGAACAGAGACAGGGAGATAGTAACAAAGACAGAGAGATAGGAAAAGAGACAGAGGGAGACAGGGACAGAGACAGAGTGAAACAGGGAGACAGGGACAGAGAGACAGAGACAGGACAAAGACAAGCACAGAGGGGACAAAGAAAGACACAGAGGGAGACAGAGAGAAACAGGGACAGGGACAGGTCTTAGAAGGCATAATGTGATGTCCTCACCGACGTCCGATTTAGTGACATTGAGACCAAACAGAGGCGATGACAAACTGTCTGAATTTTTTTTTTTTTTACTAAAATTTCAGAGTGTGAGCGCTGCAGTGATGCTCATGAAGCTATGACGCTGTGCTGTGAAGCCATAGGATCAGGCAAAATGCGAAATGAAATTTTTTATGCTTGAGCAAGCTATAATTTAAAATACTGACATTAATTAATATAACGTTACCAGCCTACAGGTCTGACCGCTCGTACAGTGAGCCGAAAATCTACCATGCATCCTAATGTACAGAAAAACATATTTTTATTACCTCATGCTTGTGTTGAAGAATGGGCAATTCCACGTTTTACCCAGCAACGTACGGCTACAAACACGTCCTATTCACCATTTAAAATGTTGTGTCTTATTTTATTTAATCGCCGGTCCATCGGTAGAGGATCTTCATCGTATACTCTGACATGGAGTACACACGTGTTGTACAGCGTGACAAGTAATAATAACAGACCAGTAAAAACACAGTGTTAAAGAGACTTTATGTAGAACTCTACGACACAGTGGTTATCAAACTGGAACCCTTCTAGGAAGCTAATAACCCTTAACTATACAAAGAGCCCCTTGAAGTACCCTTGAAGAACCCGTTTTCTAAGAGTGTAGATAGATCTTTTTTTTTTTCTCCAGACACCTCACCCCATCCCAACCCAGTGCTTCCTCGTAAGTGTGTGCATATACTGTATATAAGCGATACCATTCGAAATTTCACAACTTTTAAGTGTCGGAACCCTTTAAGGTTCTATACAGAATCCTATTAGAGGGGGTTCCACATATTTTTGGGAGGTAAGATCTCTTAATTACCCAATAAACCCTTAAAGAACCTGTGGAGAACCCTAAGAGTGACAGTGAGTTTTACTAAATTTCAGATGGATAATATGTGAATTGGATTTTTTTTCCCCTCAAACATTCTTTGTATAAGTATATAGTATATCTATAACAGGGTGCATGGTAACGATATTTTGTGGTGTCTCGCAGCAAAGATCCGGAGCGTAAGCATGGCTGTGTCGGACAGTGAGATTTCACACGCCAGCGGTGACATTGATGGGCTTCAAGAGGAAGAAGTGAAAGAGACTCGCCAACAAGGTTCATCCGTGATAGAGCGCAACGCTCGAGTGATCAAGTGGCTGTACAGCTGCAGAAACGCAAGTCAGTCTGGGAAAACGCTGCGAGATCTGGATTAGTCACAAAATCCTGAACACCTATGAACACTAATACCAGGTATTAATGCAATACCGGCATGTTTGCTGTGTACTCGTGAAGAAATCGAGATGTGTCATAGACCGTCTTCAGCGCCACCTTAAAAATATTTCTGTATGGCCTGTCCATATTTTAAGGTGTTTGTTTACTTGTCTGAGAATTTTACTTCTTCAGCAACAATTCTAATTAATGTGGCAAAATCCTCAGTGCTAAAGTGTTGAGACGTTTTCATGCTAAGAGCATAAATGAGAAACAGCGCATTCTACCCTGCACTTTTACCGACCAGATGTCTTGTTTTCTGTTCGCTCACAAAACCAAGGTTTGTCAATTCACAGGTCCTAGATAAATGCTGCGTTCGAGGCGAAGTAACTAGTAAAAGCCACAGAAAACGTCCCCTCAACTTGCAATTTCAACTCATCAAATTGGGGTCGTCTTCTCAAACACCAGTTCCTTCCCCTGTTTAGAAAGTGAGGTCAACTCAACATGGCCGCTCACAATGTGAACAGTGTTAAGTGCCCCTTCTCTACGTTTAAATGAGGTTATAGCAGTACTAGCTTTAGATCAGTTAATATACAGATACAGTACTTGGATAAATCTATAACACTGACCATACTAATTGCTGTTTTGAGAGGGTAATCATCACTCATATATCTATTGTTAGCTGGCTAGCTTGTTGCTAAGCTACTTGCTATTGTCTGCTGTTGTTGCTGTGCTGCAATTTCAGTCCAAAATGTTGCATGAATGTTTGAAGTTCACTATAGTAGAACAGCACCAAAAGCCACTCAGGCCTGTAACTGTAAAAGTGTGGTTAAAGTAGCAGAGCAAACAAAATACACACCTTCGTGGAGACCTGCTACCACGAGCGAGTATCTTTCACATCCCATGTCCTTTCCCCTTCAGTGAATCTGCTTTTCTGCCTGGTGAATTTTATTCATGTTTGGGCTGAAAAAATGTGAAAACCTGAAAAACTGAAAAGTGAACTTTTCCCAGGTCAAAATCGTAAATCCTATGGCTAAACCCTAGATGTTGGTACCTCTGCTGAGAATTTAACACAGATTTTGTTAGAGATATCTATTTTTTTTTAAGAAGCTTCGGAAATAACACCACTCGTCTGTTATTTGGAGATCTGCCCTCATTGTAACTCCAGTGCCTTGCGTTTCCTCTTTCTCAGTATTTTTTTTAAAAGGAACTTGGTTCCACATATGTCTTAATTTGTCAAAAATGATGTCAGAATCTCATTAACACAAAGTATTTTCATATTGTATCAGAGTGTAACAGTGTACAGGAACAAAATACTAGTATATACCAGTGTATATATTTATAGATGTGTGTGTGTTATTTCCTGTTCAACAATTTTAGGTCTTCCTGTGTGGCAAAAGTCTTAGGCCACCTAAGAAAATCATTTATGCCATTTAGCCTGACAGCAACCATAGCTTGAAAAAATACTATATATCAATAGGAAGAAGTAGAAATAAATATGAATATATAAATAATTACATGGATTTCTTAAGATCACACAGTTATATAGAGGTTCAAAGTTATATAGAGGTGAGGTTTGTTAATAAATAAGGAATAAAACACTTGGGGGTGTGCTGTTATAGAAAAATAATCAATGACGGGGTGGTGTGATGTGGCTGAGCTCAAAGCAGAGGATTACTTTCCTATGAGGGCATGTCCTGGAGTGTTCTCTTCCTCTTATACTACAGCAATTTGCCAACAAAAGTGAAATATCATTCTTTGTATCTGTTTATATCTACATTTGATCTTGTTTAATGTCCACAAGACAAGTTAGTTCCTGTTATCACTTACGCTAGAAGCTAGAAACTCTCATTCCTTCACCAGCCTCGCTGTTTTCCTCTCTCTCTCACGTTACTAAGAAACCAAGCGCATAGCCGTCTGTCTTGAAGACTTTTTTTTATGCCAGATAACTTACTGACTGTTACACAAAAAGCTGAAACTGGAGACTCCTTCCATAAAGGTTAAATAAACAACTCCTTACAGAAAGCATACACTCTTCTTTGTTAAATCACAGTTAGTTTTTAAAATGTGTTTAGATTCTGTGGAGCGTCTGCAATACAAGGCTCTGTGTAAGTTGTTACTATAGAAATTATAACATTTTAGAACAAATGCATTAAAATAAACCTGTGATTTGATATTTTGATAGTGAGCCAGCACTACTGTCATAGCTGCTGTTATATTATATATAATAGAATATTAATCAACACCTTCTGACCAATCAGATTCGAGAATTCACGAGCACTGTGGTATGATACGTTTTACGACATCCTCTACATCAGTGTGCAACTAGACCTCCTCAGAGACTCCTCACACTGATGCCTTTCTCACCAACTCTTCTTCTGATATACCTTTGTGAATGAAAAAAAATCTTCAATATGGACTTATTGTTCCATCAGACTTCTGCTTCTGCTAGCTGGTCATGCTTTATGGGCTTTCTTCTTATTCCAGTGTACTACAGTCTCTTTTTCTATGTATTTCTGCATAAAATGCTTCATATCTGCAACTCACACTGCAAGATGTCTTCTCATACTTTATATTAATTTGCATTTATTGTAATATTATAAAGATTTTTTAATTATTACAGCCATGAAATGAAAGCAGCACGTAAACATTTACTACTGCCACGAGTTGCTTTAAACATAATTTTCTTGCAAACACAAGTGAACTGCTGCTCAGTGGATGTTTTTTGTGTTTCACACCAGTCTGCCGTGTGTGAAAATACTCATGCTGGCAACAGCAACCATGCCACGGTCAAAGCCACTGAGATTTTTTTTTGCGTGATGTTTGAGGTGAACATGATCTGAAGCTCTTGACCTGTATCTGCATGACTCTATACACTGCTGTAGTGCGCTGCTGCCACGTGATTGGCTAACTGGATAATTGCATGAATGAGCAGGCGTATTAAAGTTCCTATTAAAGTGGCCGGTGAGTGTATATGGTAAGCATGATATTGCTTTGTGCACGTATCATACCTCTGCTACGCTTTATGGTGTTTGGTGAACTACATTATCTTCTGCTTTGTCTTTCTACAAAAAAGGCTTTTTCGCTGCAGCACACTCTACAAGACTTCTTCTCATACCCCAAGCTTTCATTTTTGGTGCCAGACGCTGAGCAAACATTTGACTGCGTTTTCTTTCTGCCCATTAAGGAAATGACCTTTAAAATCCACAGCTTTTGGCTCTTCCACTGCGTTTTCTGTCTTCAAATTACCCACCTTTTTTTTAAAGTCTTTATGTCAGTTAAATTCACTGAGCTCTTAAGGACATATCTATCAGTATGTCAGCTTAGCTATTTAACAAATACTTGGAATAAATAACGACCTTTTGCTGAGGTTTGGCCAAAAATAAAGTGCTCTGGTCACGTCATAAAATACCGATAGCTGGAAAATGTGAAAAATCCTTGTTACTTTTATTGCATGAATGTCATATAGCTTTTTATTTTGAGTATAAAGAAATCAGCACTTCCTACCCAAATAAGCTGTTATACACACTGTTTTCTTTTTTTCAAGACTTTTGCACTAAATATATGTCTAACACTAAACATGACAACTTACGTTGGACACCTGCAAAACTAGACAACTAACAGACTGAAGTTGAACACAGAAATTTTGTGTCTCTGGAATATGGAAGAATATGACCCTGCATGAACAGTGTTTACTTTTACATTGCGTAATATCCATTGAGGAAGAAAGAAAGCCCAGCCCATGTGTGTGCTCACACCTACACCATTATACATAAAGACTTACTTGGCACTTACAACACTGACACTGTTCATCGACACTGTTTGGTTTACACTATTTAAATGCAAAAGTAATGTGTTGCTAAAATTTTCATGACTGAACATGCTCTGAAATAAATCCCACAGTGAACACAATGAGGTGTGAGTGAAAGATTTACCTGATGTATTACTTCTTACTTACTTGCTTTCATTGTATAAAAGGTCCTAAAGTATTGTGTATAAAATCCTCACTGTAAAAAAATGGTTTGTTTGAATAAATTATATTGAAATGCAGACTTGTAAAAAGAAGGAGAAGTGGGTAAAAATATAGCCCTAGGTCACTAATCATTGTGAAATCACAGATTCAGACATATCCAGGCAGAGATACACATGCTCTTAACAGGGTTTTGTCTTTCTGTCTGTTTTTATCAGCAATAGGTAAGTCATACCTGTCCAGATTTTCTGTACATACTATTAAAGAACATCTGATAATGTCTTCACAAGTAGAAACACACATGATGGACTCAGTCAAGGGCCAAAAGCAGTGCTAAGTCAGAGTTTTACGTTTTCTATTTTTCACTTAGAGAGCTTACATCGGGACTAATAGATTTCCTGTCTAATAATCAGTCATAATATGCAACATCTATAGACCTATATTGTTTTATATCCATTATCCATAAACCTTTGAATCTTGTTACACCTCTTGTTTCACTCTAGTTACTGAATGATTCATAGTATAAAGCACTCGGGGGCTTGCTGTTATAGGAAAATAATCAACAACAAGGTGGTGTGATGTGGCTCAGTGTGATGTGGAGTTCCTGTTACCACCCTGAATTTGTGTATTTTCCTATAACTGTATGCTGTGACGTGTTTTGGTCCTCTTTTACCACAGCAACTTGCCAAAAATTACATTTTTCAACATTTTAATGAATGACGTCATTTTTTATCCATTTATAGTTATATTTTATGTTGTGGAACATCACTGTGGAATAGGTTTTAATTAAAGAAAACATACTTTTTACCACCCATTTAGTGTTGTGAAACATCCACAAAGCAAGTCAGTTCTTGTTATATCTTGTGTTGTAGCAGTTATAAACAGTCATTTCCTCACCAGCCTGTCTTTTTTGTTTTCTCTCTGAAAGATAATAAGACAAAAAAATGCAGCGTCCTGCTATCGAGACATCGGAAACACAAACTCGTCTGTCCTGGAAAACTTCAAATCATGGTTTTACCTCTGACTGTTACAAAGTGCTGACACTGGAGACTCCTTCCAAAACACTAAATACATGCCCCCTTACAGAATACATTTTTAAAAATCAGTTTATGTGATGTGTTCTCCATACCTGTAGTACCAAGTACCTGTTATACTAGAAACGCTAATATATCAGAATGAACACATTCATATAAACCTGTGATTTGCAGCTGGAATTCTTGTTAGGGCTACTGTTGTAGAAAATTAATCAAAAGCTTAGGACAAATCAGATTTGAGAATTCAACAGCATTGTGGTATAATCCGGGGTTAAACGTTATAAGCCATAATAACACCAGCGTGTGTTCATCTTAACAAATATTTTATAATGACTTTATAAAATGTCTATAGGGGGCTGTGCAGTTGTTTATAGGTCAAGGACAGGATATAAGACTATGTGTATTGATGCTTAGTTAAAATTTAACTTTTATTACACTATATGGCCAAAATCTTGTGACCAGAACCTGACCATCACACCCATATGTGTTTGTTGAGCATCCCATTCCAGATTTAGTCCCCCATTGCTGTTATAATAACCTCCACTCTTCTGGAAAGGCTTTCTACTAGATTTTGGAGCGTGGCTGTGGGGATTTGCCGGTTCAAGCCTGTACAGAATTTCACTGTACTGTAATGTGTATGTGACAAATTAATGGCTTTGTCTTCTATTCAGCCACAAGAGCATTAGTGAGGTCAGGCGCTGATTTTGGGTGAGGAGGTCTGGGGTGCAGTCGGTGTTCCAGTTCATCCCGAAGGTGTTCAGTGGGGTTGAGGTCAGGGCTCTGTGCAGGACACTCGAAGTTCTTCCAATCCAACCTTAACACACCATGTCTTCATGGAGCTCGCTTTGTGCACAGTGGCATTGCATTGCTGAAACATATGCTTGGATAGTGAAGGGAAATTGTAATGCTACAGCATGCAAAGACATTCTATACAATTGTGTGCTTCCAGCTTGTTGTTTGAGGAAGAACCACATATGAGTGTGATGATCATGTGACCACAAACCTTTGGCCATACAGTGTATGAGTCTAGGTGGCAATATGGTTATAAATTAAACACAAAATATTGCTCTTGGATCATCATCCTGTGCTACCAATGAACACACACTGCTACACACACACACTGAACCAAATGGTTGCATTTACTCCAAATATTCAACACTACAGTCATTGACTATAACTGCTCACTTTCCTATGTTCTCTCATAATAGCTGGCTGGCTGAAGCTGTCCATCATTTTTCTGCAGTGAATAGCACACATTCACGTTTCTTCTGGTTCTTTTCATCCCCTTTCTCCCACCAAAAAAAAAAAAAAAAAAAAAAAACACTGGAAACATGTGCGGTTCTTAGTCACGTGTTGAAAGCCGCCTTAACAAAACACAGAGGCGAAAACTGAGAATGAGTGACATCTCCGGGAGCCAATCAGAGCAAAGGATTCCGGGTAGCAACAAAAATAAACACAAACGCGTCGACCAATCAGGGAGCGCGTAGAGGCGTTCCACATTCCGCTGTACAGACTGTTTACTTCCGTCAATATTAGAGGGAAGAGAGAAGAAATTTCGTCCAGCAACAAAGAGGAATCGCGGTGAGGCAAGTTTGATCATTGGGTTGTTGTTAAATCTCATGCATGTGTGTCCTGATACAGCGTTGTGCATGTTGTATAATATTTAACTGGTTTAGATGATGACATCTGAAGAGAGACACAAAGCATAAACCAGCTGTTACATAAACAAACAACAGCATCAGCATTTACACAGCTGGACAGATGTGATCGACGTTCTTTTTGGCAGCTGTAATCATGTAGTTTCATGTCTGTTATGTTTGTCTTGGTTGTGGATAATGCTGAAGATGCCGTTCTTGGGCCAAGATTGGAGATCTCCTGGCTGGAGTTGGATCAAAACCGAGGATGGATGGAAACCCTTCGAGTTTTTTGGGGCTAACAGTAAAGAATTTCAGCTGGAAGAGTAAGACTCCTGCTTAGTTTTTTGCTTTTGCTATTCCTTTGGATGTTCATGGAATATTCAGTTTTGCATGCATAAGATTCAAGATTTTTATTTGTCACATAATTATATACAGTATATAACTTGCAGTGAAATGAGAACCTGGCCTACTCCTCTTTAGACTGTGCAT
>CM040469.1:4165677-4220766 GCA_022758105.1 Pangasianodon gigas | reverse complement strand
CCTGTTCCTCCTTGCACAAAGGAGCAGATACCGGTCCTGCTGATGGGTTAAGGACCTTCTACGGCCCTGTCCAGCTCTCCTAGAGTAACTGCCTGTCTCCTGGAATCTCCTCCATGCTCTTGAGACTGTGCTGGGAGACACAGCAAACCTTCTGGCAATGGCACGTATTGATGTGCCATCCTGGAGGAGTTGGACTGCCCGTGCAACCTCTGTAGGGTCCAGGTATCACCAAAGCAGCTGAAACTGATTAACAACCCCCTCTGCTACTTAACTGACCAGATCAATATCTCAGGAGTTTAACTGACTTGATGCTATACTCTGATTAAAAAGTGTTCCTTTAATTTTTTTGAGCAGTATAATAAATGTTGTTATGTTAGCAAGCTTGCTATTAACTTGGCTAGCTGCTTAATGTCAGGGTACAGTAAAGGTTAGCTAGATTAAGTACTTTTGTACCACTGTTTTGTTGAATGCTTGAATCTGATTGGTCAGAAGATGTTGACTAATTTTCTATACCATCAGCTCGGACAGTAGTGCCAGCTGTATTTGGAGTCATGGGTTTATGCTAAGGAGTTCATTCTAATATGTTATCATTTTTATAATAACAAGTTTTCTGTGAAGAGGTGTTAAAGTAGGATTTTTGGAAGGAGTCTCCAGTGTCAGCACTTTGTAACAGTCAGGGATAAAGTAAAAGTTGTAATTCTTGACAAATTGTTGTGGGGTAAGATAGATAAAACTCTTTAGGACATGTTGAAATTGGAGAATAATCAACTTGGGGTTAGTCATGGAAACCCGCTTCACATCGGGCTGCATCACAGCACCGTGTCGTTGATCATTTCCTATAACAGCATGCCTCGTTGTGTTTTATTCCTTACATGGTGGGTTCCTGTCATGTTGGAATTCCGGTAATTACGAGTTTCTGGCTTTTAAAAAAGTGTTTTTGACATCACGTTATAAACACACACAACCGAAACAATTACAGCAGCTTCTGTAGTGTAAATGTTTAGGCGTGTAATGTCAGGATTTATCTCTATATTTGTCTAACATTCCCTATCATTATCTAGTATTGATGACATAATTTATAGTTTAGCATTGAGAGTTTTGTGAGTGAGCGTTTCCATAGAAACGAGGAAATGATCAGGTACTTGTAGAACATCGGAGTCATCATCAAATTCAAATTCAAATTTTGTCACATGCATAACCATACACAGTACGACTTGCAGTGAGATGTGTAAAAAATATTAAATAGTGGTAGCTCACAGTGGTAGCTCAGTGGTTAAGATGTTGGACTACTGATCGGAAGGTCATGAGTTCAATCCCCAGTGCTAGGCCCTTGAGCAAGGCCCTTAACCCTCAACTGCTCAGTTGTATAAAAAAAAAATGAGATAAATGTAAGTTGCTCTGGATAAGGGCGTCTGCCAAATGCCATAAATGTAAATGATATATGGATGGTGGCAGCAGCAGTCCGACAATGCACATATGTGCAGTTTTGTGCAATATTATCATTTTGTAATCATCGTAATTACAGCATGACAAACACATTCCAGGTTTGCTAATCTCAGTGCAGACGTGTGTTTTGGTAGCTGGATTGCTTAGCTTAATGTTGTTAAACTCTTAAAGTATTTGTTTATCTGATTAGTTAATACGCTGTTTCATTTCTAATAACACTCGTTCCGTTTCCAGCGAATGTCCAACGGCATGACACTGAGTGACCTTCCACTACACATGCAGAACAACATCCTGTACAAGTTCAGCGATGCCTGTGACATCATCAACCTGGGACAGGCCACGCCCACACTGCACATGCTCAGTGAGGACCGGCAGCTGTGGAAGAAGCTGTGCCAGTTCCACTTTGCTGAGAAACAGGTGAAAGAGAGGGCCTGAGGAAAAATTTTTTAAACTTCCCTTTTCATGATAAAGAGCTCAGAGAGGAATAAAGGGTGACAGAACAAAGAGATAAAGGAAAAAATGTATTAAGTGATGTGTTAGTGTAGTAGTGAAGGCGGGGCTAAAGGCAGAAGTTAGTCATATGACACTGTGGGTGTGTGAATTGATTTGTAGGCGCTGTAGTAAAGTTGTTATGATGGCACTGTAAATAGACGTTAAGTGGTTCACATCACATCCTCTCCTTGTGTTTAAGAGTTATTATGGTCTGTTCCTGTTGATATTCTTTTCTTGTTCAATCCAAGAGAGTATTTCTTTTCTTGTAAAGCAAAAATAAATATCCTCATACATATCGTATTGTGAAAATCCCTTTAAGTATTATATGACAGGATATTTTTGTCGTACCTCCCACCCCTACTGTCCTCTTCTTAAAAGAACTCTAGAGCCACCACAAATACATATGATGATTGGGAAATTTCCTCTCTTCTGTATTTAAATAAGGAATAAAGTACGTGGGGTGTGTGCTGTTAGAGGAAATTAATCAGTGGTTGAGTGGTGTGATGTGGCCTGACTCAAAACGTTACAGTTACCACCCCGAAGATGATTATTTTACAGCATGTTCTGGACTGTTTAGAAATTTGCCAACGCTAACAATTTTGTGCTTAGTATAAAAAAAAATGTTAAAGTATGACATGTCTGTTTTTTTTACCTATTTATAGTTACATTTAATGTTGTGGAACGTTCACGAAACAAGTCAGTTCCTGTTATCACTTTTCAGCTATAAACATTAATTCCCTCACCAGTCTCTCCTTTTTCCTGTCTTTATTTTAATAAGACAAAAAAATGCAGCTTGTCACATTACCAAGAATCCACAAACCCCAAAGACTTCTCTGTGTCTGAAAACTTAAACTTACAGCTTTACCTCGGACTGTTACAACTCTGACTACGCCAACACTGGAGACTCCTTCTGTAAACGTTAAATAAACATCTTCTTACAGAAAATGTCACCTTACACGCATTTTTTATCTGTTTATGTGGAACATACAATCCCCTGTGAATTAGTTGTTACTATAGAAACGGTAACATATTAGAACGAACGTATTAATATAAACCTGTGATTTGCCTTGCAGCCGGAACTACTGTCAGAGCTGCTGTTACTAATCAACACCCTTATGGTGAATCAGATTCAAGAATTCAACAGCGCTGATGCGTAACAGTTTACTCAGTGTGTCCTTTAGAGAACTCCTGAAGGGGGCTGTGCTGATGAGATGTTATTTTTAACTAAATCCACAAGATGGCAGTGTAGGTGAAAAGTCAGAGGCGTGATGAGTTTTAGGAGCAATGCTGTGTTTCTCAGTAACGCTGTGACAGACGCTGTGCCTGCTAAATGCCATAAACGTGAATGTAAATGTGTGTGTGTGTGTGTGTGTGTGTGTGTAGTTCTGCAGGCACTTGATTATGTCAGAGAAAGGCCACGTGGACTGGAAGCTGATGTTCTTCACGCTGCAGAAGTACTACCCAAAGAAGGAGCAGTACGGCGACACGCTCCACTTCTGCAGACACTGTAGCATTCTCTTCTGGAAGGTAAACACTCAGGCGCTGGGAATGACTCACAAGATGGAATCAGATTTTTAAATATGACGCACTACTTTGAGAAGTATAGCCATAAATATCCTGATAGAGATCAGCAGGCAGTGATGAACGAGGCTTTTGGGATAAGTATATCAAGCTTCTGGGGTAACTTCCTAAACAGGGTTGCAGGGAGCCTGGAGCCTATCCCAGGGGACTTGGGGCACAGGGGAGGGGACACCCTGGACGGGGTGCCAATCCATCGCAGGGCACAATCGCGCACACACTCACACACTACAGACAATTTAGAGATGCCAGCCTACAACACATGTCTTTGGACTGGGGGAGGAAACCGGAGTAACCCCCTGAAGCACGGGGACAACATGCAAGCTCCATACACGCAGGGCAGAGGCAGGAATCAAACCCCGAGCTCTGGAGGTCCGAGGCAAACATGCTAGCTACTAAGCCACCATGCCCCCCCCCAAAGATTTATTCACAAATTTAATACATTATATGCAAGTTACTTGTGTGTAGGACTTGACTGATATATCAGTTAGCTCATGAAATCGTTTAGACTTCAGTTCACAGATTATAGCGATGCTATTTTGAATGTACTGTCAGAGTACTGTTTTTTTCTGTGTGTGTGAAAGAGGGCAGTTATGAACATTTATATGGTTTTGGCCTCATCTGGATTCGAGCTCTTGATATTTTTTTCTCCAAAAATTAGTTAAAGAAGCCTAGAAGCCTTAACCATTTTTTGCTTTGTCCCTCTGGGCAAACCTTTAAAAGTTATATGTTGAACTCTGCAACAGATTTCTGTGAGAGGGTTCCAAGCAGAACTAAAGGACCCTTGGGGAACAGTCACAGCACTCTGTAGCCTCCGATGTACTTTACATTTGCTAGTATATGTAATAGTGCTTGTTACTGACTTGTTTTAAGCCTTAAGAGAGAGAAAAATTGAGGCCAAAAATTGAGGGAACGACTTGTTTAAAGCTGCTGTAACCTAATGATAACAGGAACTAACTTGTCTTGTGCACGTTCCACAACATTAAATGTTGCTATAAATGGTTAAAAAGTATGATGGGTTGTTCATTAACAAATTAAAATTGTAATCAATGGCAAATCGCTGTGGTATAAGCGTATTAAAACACTTTGGGATGTGTTGTTATAGGAAAATAGTTGTGGATTATTGTCCTATAACATCAAGTCCCCAAGTGTTTTATTCCTCTTATAACGCAGCGTTGTTGAATTCTTGATTCTGATTGGTCAGAAGGTATTGCCAGTAACTCAGGTTTATATTAATGTCCTTGTTCATAACAATGCTATGGTATATCAGCTATAGTATATGCTGTATATGCACAGGAACATAATTTAAGGCTAATAATGGATTAAAAAAAGTGTTATTTAAAGAAGAAAAATGTGTAATTGTTGATAATTGTTGATTGTTTTCTGTAAGGAGACATTTATGTAACATTTATGGAAGGAGTCTCCAGTGTCAGCGCTTAACAAGTGTAACAGTCAGTAAGTGTTCTGCCATGGGGAAATCTTCAGGACAGCACACTCGGTAGTGTTTTTATTCCTGTTTCTTCTTCTTATTTACTGAAAACCCTTGGCGTTTATTTCATTTTTGACTACATCAGATGCTATCAGCCAGTGACAAAATGATTCGAATGCAGCTTTTCAGATTCATACAAGCCCAAATCATAGTCACTGTGATGCTGTCCTCTAGAATGCCCTCCTCTGTGACCTTTAACCTTTGCCCTTTGCCCTTTTTTTGCTCTGCTGCTGGTTTGCTTTACTGTTCCACCCCGGCTTCTTCCCTCCTAAAGGACCGACACGTGGCTTTGCTCTTCAAGGTACAGGCTGAGTCATCGTTCACTTTGTGTTTGTGTTCATTTCTTTTGTCCTGCACTGACTGTCCCGTCCATCTGTCCTCGTCTTTGCTTCATTTTTCTCTGATCATGCTCAGTTTTAACTCTTTACCCTTCATCCGAACTCGAGCCCCTCTCGCATGTCCTCATTTAGAATCCTCATTCACTGTGCTGTTATTGTGTAACCCCTTTACTGAAACTTTTATTCCACTCCACAGTGTCTGTTCTTACTGTACCATAACACATGTTTAATGTAACATTTCCTTTGTGGATAGTATGTGTAACTGCGGCACAACAGAAAAGAGTTTTTCCTTTTGTCGGGTGATCGCAGGTTCGAATCCTGATGATGTCACGGCCATCCATGGCTAGGTTCTCTGGGAGTGACGAATGGCATTCTCTCTCTCTCCCCTGTCAATCACAGCAACACTAACTATGAGCTCATGTATGTGGAAGAGGGTAGATAATGAGAAGTAGCTGGTGGGGTAAAAACATGGGCTTTTACGTTACGTTTACGTTTTGCTTTTACATTCTGATGACATAAAAGCTAACTCTTTAATTGCGGCCGTGAATTGTGATTGGTTGCCACGTTTCATTTTAGTCACAATTTTTATACCACAGCAATGTTATATCTCAATTCTAATCGGTTGGAAGGTATCGATTAATTTTCTATAACAGCAGCTCTGACAGTAGTTCCAGCTACAAGACAATTCCTCATAGAGCTAATAAACTGATTTAAAAAGTGTGATTGTGTGATCGATTTAAAAAGTGTGATGGCGACGTTTTCTGTGAGGAGACGTTTATTTAGCATTTATGGAAGGAGTCTCCGGTGTCAGTGCTTTGTACCAGTCAGTAAATTTTCTGCCACAGAAAAGTCCTCAGGACAGAGGAGTTTCAGTTTCTCTGTAACATGACAAGCTGTGTGTTTTTGTCTTATTAACTTAAAAAGAAGGGAAAAAAAAGAGAAGCTGGAGAGGGAATGAATGAATGAGCTCCTGTAGTGAAAGTGATCATGTTTCATGAACATTAAATGTAACTATAAATGGATAAAAAGTATGACATGTCTCATCCATGCTCTCTTTCTAGCAAATTCAAATTAAATTCATGTTGAGTCTTCACTTCACTCTCTCTCTCTCTCTCTCTCTCTCGCTCTCTCTGTCAGGACTCGGGACACCCCTGCACGGCCAACGACCCCGACAGCTGCCTCACACCCGTCTCACCCCAGCACTTCATAGACCTCTTCAAGTTCTGAAGTTCACACCATCTGCTGCACAGTGAAGGACTGAATCTATAAACACCTGAGTTCTCACTCCTGACTCTGATTTCCTTGTTTCTGACTCCAGACTGCGCTCTTCTCCTCCTCCCCGTTAGCAGCAGTGTGGGAGCGAGCCGACATTCCTGTTGTGTGTTTGCCGTTATTGAACGACTGGCATTCTTCTTTTCCTCACCCAAACTTTAAGGGCTTATTAATCCTAAAGATGTCATGGTGTTAGAGTTTTCTTGTTTCTCGTTTTCATCGGGTTTTTTTTCCACTATGTTCAGTGCTGGTCTGTGGAATAGTTGGGTGGAGTTAATAAAGAGGCTTTGCTGCATGCTACAGTGAGAGAGGGACAGGAAAGATATGGGAGAACTAGAACGAGGCTTTTCATAGTAACTGAATGCATGTTGACGTAGCCGTAGCGTCGAGTTATTTCGTCGCTATTTCGTTGTGTTGTGCATTTATCTGACGTATTTGACACTAAAGTGTACATTTGTACCAGTTGCTTTTTGCCATATCAAACAGTGACTTTTTATGATACACTTTTCTCAAAACAAAAAATAATTATGTAAGCACTGCTATTTATGAGCTAACATATTTTATATTCTTTCTTTTGCACTTTGTAATATTCCTTTAGTATTCCTGAAACGTATATATAATGGATGAAGTTGGCCAATCAGAAGTGTGGCCTTTGATGGTACCGATGAAGATTTGCTAGAAATATGAAAAACCTTTGATGATTAAACCTTTCATGAGGAAAATGATCTCCTTGTTCAGTTTAATTGTGTTAGCAGGAGACAGAAATCTTAGCCTTATATCACTGCATGCTTGTGTTACTTAATACTCATGCTGGAAAGCCAGTGAGTGTTTTCACACCTGACTCAAATCTTCACCTAATTAGAAACTACATTCACATTTATTCACAGATGCTTTTATCCCAAAGCACCTTTACAAGAGAGGCAGAATGAGTCTTCTGTTCAGGTGTGTATAGCAGTGTATGTGGTGATGGTTAACTACATGATGACACAAACATGGTGCTGTGCTGGTGGCAGCCCGTAACAGCAGCTGTGCTGTTTTATCTCGTACCTTAGCAAGAGTTTGGCAAAAAAAAAAAAAAATCACTAGTGATGTGTCGTATATGAACAAGTCGACTCTTTGAGTCAATTCTTAGGTGAATGTTGAGAGCAGACTCGCATATATCAGCCATTTTTTCTCCTTTTTTTTTGGTAGATGTACTAATTATCTACCACACAGTATAATTTAATCAAAATGCTTCCATGGAAGCCTCGTCAACACTCGGGGCACAAGGCAGGGGACACCCTGGACGGTGTGCCAACCCACTGCAGGGCACAATTGCATGCACACACACACTCCACAGACAATTTAGAGATGCCAGTCAGCCTACAGTGCATGTCTTTGTACTGCGGGAGGAAACTGGAGTACCTGGAGCAACACGCGGAGACAGAAATCAAACCCCTGACCCTGGAGGTACAAGGCAAACATGCTAACCACTAAGCCACCGTGCCCCCCTTGAGATGTTTATTTACTGTGAATTCATCATGCATCAGTAACTGCTTCCTCTTGGTCAGGGATTGTTCATTAATTAAATCAGATAAACTTTCACACCTTCATCTGTCCAAACAGCTCATGAGCCAAATAATTTGACTCACTGAAAAGAGCTGGTTGTTTGGGTTTAAAGCTGTTGGTGTAGGCTGCACTAAACTTCAGTCCTGTTAGTTTTGTTACATGATTCCACTTCCCATTTACAGGTACATTCATTAACAAAATCAGAGTAACCAGAACTGTCAGAAGATGCTTTATTTGGAATCAAAAGTCTGGTGATAAAACCAAATGATACAACAAATGATTTTCAACAAACGGAAAAAAAATAATCAAATAAAATCCATAAAATCCTCATATAATTTAAGAGAATACTCAAAAAAGAACTGACATTATGCGCTAGTATACATAAACCTATTAACATCAGTAGAATTTGACAAGCATGATTGTCTTTGTTAAATTTCTGTTCACTCAGTGAAGATTTGGCAGAATTGGACTAGTTATGGTGAGCATCAGTGTAGAGGCTCCATTATAACTAAATAAAGTCTGATCATGGTGAATTAGCAAAAGAGTAAAACAGATCAGCATTGACATTAGAAGGGGAAAGTGTGTTCGAATGAGATCAGTGGAAGTACTGACAATCCCTGATGTGTGCTACATCGTATTGAGGCCTGAATCCTGAAGGTTCAGTGAAAAATCAATCGAAATTTTCTGCTTGCCCCCCTTCAAAAAAAAAAAAAAGATTTTGGGTGACCTTCCATGACTCATCAGCAGCAAACGTGTTGGCTGATCGACTACATTTGGAGTACGTGAATCTGATATTTAGTTTGAATTTTTCCTGAACTACTTCAGTGTAATTATAAGACGAAGCAGGAAATTCAGCATCAGTAGCAGTACAGTAGTTTCACTCTTTTTTTTTTTTTTTTTTTTTTTAAGGCTCAAAAGGAGGAAGGGAATGGATGTCTTATACAGTAGTAGAGCTTTTTTTAAGGCAGTGACAAAGTGTACCTTGTAATAACATTCTCCAAATGCCTGTAGGGATGAGATACAGTATATCTGCAGACCTGCCAACCCTGAAGAGGAAGAATACGTAGCCTTGCGTAGTCCCTTGTGTAATCACTTGTCTAAGAAACTGGAGTATGTGTTGATGCAGGGGTTTATGGTAACCACCAGGTGCACTAGACTTTAGAAAAGTTTTACATACATGTTACATAAAGCATTTAATAAGAAAGTGTGTATGTCAACTTTTCTATCCCTAACATCTTAACTAAAACAGAAGAGCGGCAGCTTTTTCCCCCCCAAGCACCTGGTGGTTAACGTAAAACCCTGTATATATGCGCACTCTGGTTTCTAGTCACTGGGGCTTTACCACGCTTTGAATGCATTTTCACTGCAGGACAACGTTTTTAATCACTTTCTGATTATCATTAGCATTAAAATGATTTGTCAAAATTTTCAGCTTTTATTTTTTGGCTGAACAAGTGAGCATTTCTGGCAGAATATTTTCGGTCTATTTAACTGACGTCGACGCAACACTTGTCTATAACGTGTCTATGTTAGCCAAGTCAAACATACTCGGCATACATACAGATTTGATTTCATGTTAATGATTTTACTTTGAAAGTGAAGCCACTGCATCAGCTCATTTTTTGCAGAGAGAAAATCAAGTCAAGAGATTACTAATGTAATGTAACATGGGGGAAAGGGGAAGGGGTGGAGCTTCCAGGGGGTCAGATAACATCAGAGAGTTCAAAACACCTACACGATTTTAAGTCATTCCAGATTCACATGTCGATTCTGGTGGTTCATCTGCCACCATACTCCGATGGTAAAAATATGAAGTTGCGACACAAAAAGGTTGGCATGTCTGCATCTGCACCGCCTTGTATTAAATGCTCTGAACGCCTGAGTTGGGAGATGAAGCATGAAGTGTTTTGAATAAGACTCGTTTCCTGTGATGCTTAATAAAACAAAAGCGTTGGTGAAGGTACAGTACTGTGGTGTTCACAGTCAGGTGGTATAAGGCATTGTTTAAATAACTTCCATCACTTTCTCCTCTTAATCAGTACTAATCATAACATCCCGATTCGTTTTAGAGCTTATAAGGCACAGTAGTCTCTTACGTCGCCCCCGTCTGTGGCTTTGAGCAGCGCGGACAACCTTCAGACAAACGAGGCGTCCAAGCAATTGGTCAAACAATTAAAGATTTAAGGCTGATTGCAATTAATTATGATTAAATATTAAACTGTTTGGTCTAACGTTAACAAGCATTTCAATGCCATAGTCTTGCGCCACTGGTCAAAAAGGCAGCAGATATGGTGAAGTCCATCCATAAACTCAGTGTTTGTCCTTCAAGGGAAACTGATTAATCATAGCATTTTAGGTTTAACAAAAACAGCCATTTCTGGTTTAAAAAGCCACAGGATCTTAACGGACGAGGGTCCTGTGTAGTTCTAGACCTACAAAAAACCCACCAAGTCATCAGTACACTCAAAAGGACACGTCCTCATTCTGTTCACCTGCTCCCCATGTTTTTTTTTTTTCTTTCCTTTTTTTTTTTTTTTTTTTTTGCTTCTGTGCATGCTATCCATTCTGAGCATTCTGAGTTACATTTCCATGCGCTTGAGTGTTCGGCATCATATGGGGTCTATGAAGAGGTTAGAGTTCTCACTTAAGCCCCTCCCACGCACTCTCTGATTGGCTGCCGGGGCTGCGACGTCGCACGGCCGCCAGTTTATCTCGAGCACGAGCGGCCCACTGCGAGGGTCCTGTGGCCTGGGGCTCGCTCAGACTGGCGTAACGGGAAGAGTCTTCCTCCGAGCCGATACCCGTCCAGGACGGCAGGGTCAGAGAGCCAGGCAGAGAGAGCGAGAGCCCGGTAGAGAGTGGAGACGAGTCGCTCTTCTTCCCCTCTCCCTCGCTTCTCTTCCCCTCTGCTTCCTCGCTCAGCTGCGGCGGCTCCCAGCCCTCCATCCTGTCCATCTTCCGGTTTGGAGTGATCTGACGCATGGTCATGGTGATGCTGTCCCACAAGCAGTGGACACGGTCTTTCTCTGAGTGCGCTTTACTCTTTTCCTTCTCCTCCTCCAGGCTCTTCTTAGCAGACCTGAGAGAAAAATAAAAAAATAAACAATTATATGCTTTCAAATGAAATTGCTGCCGTAAAAAAACTCTCTACATTTATTATAGTATTCCTTGGTGGCGCTTAAGCGGTGTCATTACATAATGCTAATAAACTGTACGAAGTACGCATGTGCCTATAATCAGCTATACAGTGTACTGATATTTTTAAAGGTGCAGTAGTAGATTTTATTAAAAAAAAAATCATACTAGTATAAATAACCTGGAAAATATGTAAAACATGATAAAAATAAAAAAACCCAATTGTTTAAGTAATGGAATCAGCACAAGTCTCCACAAGTCTCTTCTTGTCCTGTTTACATGGGTGTCTTGTCAGTAGTTCTGTAGTCCCGCCCCAGAAGCCCTTCACTCCGCCCCCACGGCAGTTTGTTCGGAAAGTAAAACATAGCGGAATCTGGAAAGCCCCCAGCGCAGCCAGATACTTTTCCAAAAACTTAATGACAAGAAACAGAATAAAACTAGAATAAATATTAGCAGTGCTTTTCTAAGATGCAGAAATTTATTACTGGTGAAGGGGATTAAGTTTGACGAGGAATTAGCGACGTTCTTCCTGGACATGTATGTAAACACAATCTGCTTGGATGATTGGTTTTACGTAAAGAATCATGTAGAGAGCCAAGGTAATGCGCCTTCACAGAAATGTATGTAATACGAGATAACTGCTTTAAACTCCTGTCTAGCTACCAGTGCTAACTAGCTAACACCAGTAGTGACGGTCAGCTGAAAACCTCATGAGAGCTCATTACATAGAATAACAGGCAGCGAATTGCAGCAGCATATTAAAATGAGCTGAATTTCAAGTTTATAGTTTTTAAAAATGTATCTTTTAAATATTTTTTTAAAGTAATATAAATAAATACAGGATATCCGAAAAGTCAGGAACCAATGGGAATATTTTGAGCAAATATGTTGAGCAAAATGTGCAAAGAAACGATACAGCGGCTGAGAAAACGCACAATATAATATATTATAATATATAATAATAAATAAAAAAAATTTAAAAATAATAAATACAAAATTAAGTGTTCGTAGTTTTACTCTCATTGGTTCCTGACTTTGCGGACTCGCTATAAAATAAATAAATAATTGAGCTGAGCATGACTGAGTAAAAAATGTCATGCACAGTACACAATAACAGTAATGACATATGATGAATGCGGCATCTACTGAAGTTTTTTCTTTTTTAAGACAAATACACAACGTTTTTAATACAATACTGACCACAATATAAGGCAGGCAATTAATTCTAAGAAAAATATATCGGTATCAGTGAAAGATTAGCGTTGCATTATTTTAAACATGGGCGTATTTTCTTTTTAGTAACATGAACTGAACCAACAGGACACTTAAAATCACTTAAGCCCCAAATTCCATCTCCATATGAATGACTGTATGATTATAATTGTTCTACACCAGATGTGCCTGACATTTTTATCGTGATGTTAGGACAGGTATGATGATTTATTGCCTGTTGCTTTACTGTAGACAGGAAGCTGAGGTTTAAGGCACAAATAGTTTCCCCGGCTTTGGAAGGAAGCACACGGCGTAAGACGCAGGGTGGGGTTTCCATTTGTAGTGCATGAGTGAGATGTTTAGATTCCTCCATTACGTTAATGCTTCAGGGTGTTATTTACCCCACACTTACTCTGTAAAGGCTTTCTGTCTACACGTAAATCCAGCCACACTTTGAACAGCCGTACTATTTTTTAAATATTCCAGCAGCTTGATGATCAGAAGGCTGAGGAATGTGTGAGATCCTTGTTCACTGCTGCTTCCTAGCTCCTTAATGGCTTCAGTCAGTTCAGGATTCAGTCTAAATCTCAGGCTCCTTCTTGATTTCTTGTAACATTTGTAATGCATCACTTATTCTGTGCTAGGAAGAACAATATTTCAGCGTTGAATCAGCTTACCCTTTCCGGTGCGAGACCGTGACTCCTGTAAGCAGGAAGTGCTCGTCATCTTGTGAAGGAAACAGCTTCTTGTCTCCTTTGTCCTTCTTAGGTTTCACCTTCTTAATCTTGGTGTCCTGTGGGAAATGACGGCCATAAACATCAGGCACGATCTTTAGTATTCACATGACTTTTTTTTTTTTGTTTGCATAAATGTAGGTATACAGTACAAATGTTTATCAGATAGCTGATAAAAAAAATAAAAAAACAACAACTTGTAATCATGTAAACTGCAATGCTGTTGAATCCATGAATCTGACTGGTCAGAAGGTGTTGATTTATTTCCTATAGCAGTGGCTCTGACAGTAGTTTTGCTGTCAGATCACAGGTTTATATTAATGAACTTATTCTAATATGCCATCATTTTTTACACAGGGATTTGTATAGTGGAAATTCCACATAAATGGATTTAAAAAAAAAAAAAAAAAAGCAAGTATCAATAGGGTGAAGTTTTCTGTAAGGAGATGTTTATTTAAAAAGTTTGGAAGGAGTCTCCAGTGTCAGTGCTTTGTAAAACTCAGAGGGAATACTGTAACTTTACATTTTCAGACACAGGACACTGTCTTCTGGACAGAGAACTTTCTCAGGAAAGTTTTTGTTGGTCTTATTAACTTTAAGAGAGAGAGAAGGGAACGACTGTTCATCTGCTAGAACATAAGTGAGAACAGCAACGAACTTGATTTGAAGATGTTCCACAAAATGAATTAGAACTTTAAACCAACAAAAAGTATGAAGTATCATTCTTGAATTACGTTAAAAAAAAAAAAAAGTAAATGTTGGGAAATTGCTGTGGTGTAAGAGGAACACTTGCTCTGGGACATGCTGTTAGAGGAAAATAATCAACTTTGGGGTGTTAACGGTGACTCCGCTACACATCAGGCCACATCACACCACATTTCTTTGTCGTTCCTACACTTTTAGTATGTTTATTACTTGCATTTGTTTATTTCTTATGCTTTTTTTTAATTGTAAGTGACAATGAATCTGTTGAAGTTGCTACATAAATAAATACGACTAAACATATTATTTTTAGGTTTATTGGCCCTAAATCAACTCACTGATTGTTATTTCATTAAGTCTGTAATCTTGGAGTCTTTTATACAGTCTGTGGTTGAGGGGTATTTGGCCGGCGTGCGCATTCCTGCAGATGCCCTCCTGCTTAAGTTCGTCAGAAGCTTGGGATTTTAAATACCAGGCCGGCTTTACAGCTTATGGGGGTGAAAAACATTTGGCACATTTTACCTCTCGCCCTCCTGATTTTATCAAACCCCTCCGAGTCCTGTTCATGGTATTTGTGTGTGTGTGTATGTGTGTGTGTATATGTGGAAGAGGATTTACAGATTCAGAAGTACATTTTCCACACTAAAACGCTAAAAGAAATCAAATCCAATGCTTTTGTGCAGACTCAGTGACCTGGAACCAACACCAACCCATGTGTAGCTCCACCAAACTTCTTTAGCACACCGGGCCTCATTTATCAAGCAGGATATTCCGATTTATTCGCAAATAATTCATACGACCGTTTACACAAGATATTTGGTATTCGTGAAAATCCTGCAAATTCGGAAAAACGTTCGTAACCTACTCGTGCTCCTGAGTGTGTGTAAATTTACACATAAGAAGACTAACTAATGTAAACCTCGACTTCAAATCATTTCATTAGCATGGATTACTGCACTATTAAATATGGAATATACTGTTACATTTAAACTGCTTATTTTTATTACTTTTATAGCATTTAGCAGACCACCTTCTCCAGAGCGACTTACAGAAGAGCTTTGGAGTCTCTATCAAAAACACATCCTTTGTATAGTTATGTTATAAGTACATGTCTTGTTTGTTTATGATCTTGTGCTGAAGGTTTCAAATTATTTTTTTTTACTCTCTACATTTAATCGAGTTCTCTTACATTTAACACACTCGCATCAGTAGCTCAGATTAGTGAATATTTAGAGCCAGACAGATCTGAGGCCCCGTCTTTCCTTCTACCTGTCTCCGTTCTTCACCGAGAATCAAATTCACTTGAGACTGAAGTGGGGTTTCACAATCAGTGGTATCTTAATTGTGATCACTAATTTTGCATTTGATTACGTTTAATTAAATAAGGAAGTCAAAACAGTGTAGTTAGTTTAGCTACTTTAATGACCTGATTCAAATTTAGCTAATTTAATAACATGATTTAATGTTCATAATTTAATTCGATTCCTCTGGTGCATTTGCTTCCAAGCTCCCCAGTGATATTTTCACCAATCACAGAACACAGACAATTCCCCTGTCTCTGTTTCCCAAACACACATTAACTAAAGACAAAGGCACTTTCATTCATACAGCAAACACCTAAAGGAGCAGTTTGTCATTTTTAGATCCCTCTGGCAAACTACAGTTACAATATAAATACTGAGATGGTTTTTTTTTTTTTTTTTTTACATTTTCACCAAGCTTTTAAATTAGCACCAAAACTCAAATGTACTTTAAATTACTTTGCTTTTTTTTATTCTATATTATTATATAATTCACTTTATTTGATCCTGTTTTAGTCTTTTTTTATTATTGTGAAGCACTTTGTAACATTTGGTTTCGAAAAGTGCTATATAAATAAAGGTTTATTTACTTGAACAAATAAAAAAAAATGACTTTTAGTCTAAAAAAAGACTTTTTTTGTTGTTATGCTTACGCATACTAGCATGAGGATGTGCTCTTGATAGAGACTATAAAGCACTTCAGTAATTCGCTCTAGAGAAAGGTGTCTTAAATACTATAAAGGGAAAAACGGTGGGGCCAAGCAGCTCTGATCCCGCTGGGGGGTGGGGCCAAGCAGCTCTGATCCCGCTGAGGGGGTGGGGCCAAGCAGCTCTGATCCCGCTGGGGGGAGGATAATTTCCATGCCATAAATAATTCAGAGATCTTAATAAAAGAAACTAGCGAGATCCCTCAGAGTTTTGTGACGCACAGTTTTCCTAGAGTATCTTAGAAATCATGTGATTGGTTCACTGCCCCAGACAAAGTGGGTTAGACAACTGCACACTCTAATGGAATAATTATTTTAATTTACATTTAATTGTGTTCATGTTTAATTACATGATTAACATCATATAACTAAAGGACAGTTTTAATTATTTTTAGGACATTTTAAAGAAAACAGGATGCAATGTGCAATAAAACAATGTTTATCTGTTTATTGCAGAGTCTACTGTTTGTCCTAAATGAAAAGAATAATTGTGAAATTATTGTGTTTTTAGTTTTAATGCTTAGCCCTACACTACGGCGTTTGTGAGAACCTGCAGTGAGTGTGAAAGCAGACACAACACACGCCTGCTGCTATTCCCAGAACTGTTTTGCTTTGGTCCAGCCTGTGAAAGAATGCGTCCTGCAGATTACAGCGGACACTCACTCACTCACTCACTCACACACACACACACACACACACACACACACGCGCGCGCGCGCACACCAGACGAGTCAAAAACACACAAACATCCTCTTTCGCGAAACAAGGCCAAACTGCCTAGAAGACGAGCCTCATTCGTCTGAAATTGTTGACCTAGATGCAGAAATATTCCACATGCTGGGTTTTCACCTCTAGCCTTATGTAAATTCAGATGAAGCCGAGTCTTTTTAGGAACAGCACGGTTTATGAGTGTGTATTCATATCATCACCATGAGTGGCATGTCCTGATTAGGAAAGAGCAGTGTGGTGCTCTTAGAAAGTATTCTTAGAAATTATTTGTCTATTATTATTATTATTATTATTATTATTATTATTATTATTATTATCATCATCCTAAATGTAGCTTGCAACCAACCACAGACTTTTCCTGGAGTCTGTTGGCAAACTTGCAAGAGTATCATGTGTACTTGCCACTAGTTTACATTAAAATAATTTTTAAGGGGGAAAAAAAATAATCAGTGGCCCTGGTATGCTATGGGGGGCATTTATTTTTGTTTGTTTTGCTGTCAAGGTTTGGCTGTAATTGTCCCCTCTGAGAGAAGCATCACTGCAAATCAATACAAATACAATGATCACCTTCATCCTATGATGAAACAGTTCTATCCTGATGGGCGTGGCCTGTTCCAGGACAACTCCGCCCCCATCCACAGTGCACGAGGACTCACTGAATGGTTCGATGAGGATGAAAATGTTGTAAATCATCCGCTGTGGCCTTCACACACCAGATCTCAACCCAAATAAACACTTATGAGATATTCTGCGGCGACGTGTTAGACAGCAACAACGGTCTCGACAGCCATCGTCAAAACACCAACTGAAGGAAAATCTTTTGGAAGGACGGTGTTGATCACTGCAGTGCTGTTCCAGAGATTTGCAGAATCTATGCCAAGGGGCACTGAAGCTCTTCTAGTGGCTCCCATCTGTACTTTTTAATCCAGTGACAATATTTTGCTTCCCAAAGTTCAAATGAGTCACTTTTGATTTATTTCAGAAACCAGTGCTCATATGTACACATACGCAGAACAGTGGACAGCCAATCAGATTGCTGCCTTCAAACTTCTGAAGCATGTGGCCAGAAAAGTGTACAATAATGTTCAAACGCTCCATGGGCCACTCGTGGAGCATCTGAGGCTGAGGCTGGGGCCAAGTATGAGCGTAAAATATTAACAATAACATGTAAAGGAAGTCTACCTCTCCCAGAATCATATCCATAAACGTTAGGGATGTAACAAAATATGAATAGATTATTCAGAATGAACAGATAGTGTTCTAAACAGATACAAATACAAATAAGAGGTGCACTATTTGGGTTGGCGTTATTTTTTTCCCCAAAGAAAGTTCACCCTGAGTGACTGGTTAAGACTACAATTGTGAATCTGGACTGGGATCCCAAAAGAAAATAATCACATGAGCAGGTTTTACTTCCATGTGACAGTGCTGGCATTTTCCAGTGTTTCTGGAGGAATAGTGATAGAGTTCATATTTAATTTAAAAAAAAAAAAACACCTTCTGGTTTAGGCCACACCCACTTACACGCTACTATACAGCTACAAATATTTGGAGCACTAAAGAGATACAGATAGTGGCATTGAGTTACGTTATCTACTTCTAAACACATCCAGTTCTTCAATAAGGACACTCAGATGTGTTAGGACACAATATGACTTCCTGTAATCTATAAACGTCAACAAAATATTACAGTGTAGCTGATCATTAATGGAATGATCGCAACAGGGTTTTGTTACTTTCACATCACTAACACTTGCTATTTTCCAAAATAAGATGTGATTCCTTTCAATGCCATAAGAAGCATGTGTATGAATATTGGGGTATGGTATTATAGAAAACATTTTGGGTGAAATAGACTTCCATGGCTTGTTAGCTACATTAACCTCATAGCTCTATTGCATTAAAACTAAACTGAAGTAGCAACCATCGGACACAACACACCAACCTGTCTACATCTGGGGCAAAGGTAAAACAATTCCTTTCATGTGTCCCTATTTGTGTCAGGAAATTGACAAATATTTTTCTAACCCACAGAGACCATGTTATCGGGACAGACGCTTTAGCTATTGTATACGCACTGGGTGTACGAGTAGTGTGTGTAAGAGCACATGTGTGTGTTTACCTTGGTTGAGGGGCCCAGCGCTTCCTCTGTTCCCTCTGACTCTTTATCCTGAAAAGCAGAAGCCGGTGAATAACACAATAAGGAAACACGCACACACACATACACCGTTCTGCTAATGGGGAGAAATATTTTTAGTCGAGGAACATAAACAGAGACGTGTGGTGTAAAGGAGGGGAGCTATCAACACGCACAGATCGTTCAGTGCCAGACTTCACAGAAGTATTTCAGTGTTCGCTACAGTGAACAGATGTGTTATTTTCCAGTCCAGGCTGCAGACGAAACCATTACAATAAGACTCCATTAACAATGACCCACTAAAGCAGGCATAAACCATGTGTACAGTGACCTCTGACTATGGGATCAATAATGGTAAATCTTGCTAAGGGTCTGATTTATTTTATTTCCTTCCTGTCTCAAAAGCTAGAAAAGACCAGAGGTAAGAGGGCACTAGTGGTTCCATGGGTGTGTCCTAGTAGATCCTGCTTCATTTTGGATAAAATGAATAAAATATAGTCTGTTTTTCAGGTATCGATATCATTACCAAACAAGGACGTAGATGCGAATTCGGGGTTACCACCTCGAACATGATTGTTTTCCAATAACAGTACATCACAAAGCCTTTTATTCCTCTAATACTACAACAATTTTCCAACAATTACAATTTTTCACTTATTGACAAACGACACGCTATGCTTTTTATCCATTTATAGTTACGTTTAATGTTGTGCAACGTCCGCGAGACACGCTAGTTCCTGTTTTCACTTCCGTTAAAGCACAGTAATTGTGTACCTTCTAAGTCTGCTGCCCAAAACGTGATTTTTATTGTTAGTCACCTGTTATGAAAATATTTTTAAATCAAATTACATTCCTTAAACAAGATTAAAATAATAATCTATGCTGAATTTAGACTCCACAGATCAGAACATCAGAAAGTTCAGTTTAGTGCTCTGCAAGTGTTTATTGCTGATGTGTTATATAACTGTATTATACTCTATGTAACATTAGCACAAGCTAGCTAGCTGAGATAGCACAAAGCTAGCTAGCTACCTAGTTACATTAGCTACATTAGCACAAAGCTAGCTAGCTGTTAGCTAACTAGGTCACACTTGTTACATGTAGATAGAGGTGGGATTTCAGTTTTGGCATTTTATGTGTTTATAGTTACGTCATGTTTTAACATCTGCGAAACAAGTTAGTTCTTGTTATTATTTACGTTATAGCAGTTATTAACAGTCGTTCACTCACTTTTTCTCTTTCTTTAAGTTGATAAGACAAAAAATGCATCCTCTTTAAAGAAAGTGTCACCATATAAACAATTATATATCTATGGTAAATAACAAATGAGGCAAGATTTTCTAAAGATACTAGAAATTTGTTCTAGGTTCTAAATAATTCATTCCTAAATAATAAGTAACTCATAAAAAAAAATACAGTCCTCTTATATATTTAGATAGAAAGAGCGAGAGATTTTCCTGCCTTCATAGCAAGGGAGAGAAGTGTACAAACTGGCCCAATCCCAAAAAAGAATGTTCAGTAGTTGATTTGCAGCAGAAGGGGGTAAAAGTATGAGATACTTAAAATATTTAAAATGTTTCGCCCTCTGAACTCTGCTACGCTTTATCATGGTGGTGACGGAGTGGGAGCGGATCAGGGAGTTTCCCAGCCTCCCTATGAGTTAGGGAGCATGAGACTGACTCACATGAATGTTCTTGCTACTCTTGATTTGTGGTGGAAATCTGTTCTCGATGTCAAAAATATATAAATAAAATATAAAAATGTCCTTCAAGTCACTGAGTCCACAAGCATCTGCGCTTGACAAGCCGCTCCAAATTGGACATGATCTCCGATTCGAGCGAGCATTCCTTCTTCCTCTGATGTTGACCTTGGGATTACACCATGCACGCCATGTTTAAGCAGTTAAACCAGTTCAGCCCTGAAGACAAACTAATTCTATTCTGGATGGAGGAAATCGTATGAAGAGGATATTTTCTCTTTCTGTGAAATACAATATGAAACTCTAGTGCTGTTCGAGATGAGGCATAGGGAAGATCATGTCCAGGATGGAGGTGTGCACTTTCTATTACTGCACCATCACAGGACTGAATGAATCATCATCCTGCACCAAAAGCACACTATATCCACTGGCTTATTATTCTCTTTATAGACTCTTTATAGATAGATAGATAGATAGATAGATAGATAGACAGCTGTAAATCAAATGTACACAAATGTTCCTCTTAATGGCTGCCCCAATGATGTTATACAGTGTTTAGCTATGCTGTGAAGTTTTTTTTTTTGTTTTTTTTTTTAAATATACATTACAGTAAGTCATCAGCATCTCCCACGTGATGGCTGAAGAGAAAATACGACATACTGTACCTTTAAGAATGCTCCGTTCTGTGCCTTTAGCATAAGAGCATAAGTGATTCATATTTTATATCTTATTATACACTTATGTCCAAAGGCAAATGATATCTGGGGATACTCTGATGACCTGACCTTAACCAAGTCAATCAAATGATATCGGAAAACAATACCATGCGACTGGTTGTCAAGATCTGTTCGCAAGACCACTGCAAAGCACGGGATAATTTGTTTTGTCCCTGTTCTTTTACAGTACTAGGATTTAGAAGCACAGTGTTAAAGCAGTACTTCCTTAATTTGCTTATCAGCCTCATACTATCGGTTTGCCTGTCACAGAGCAGTAGACATACACAGACATCACAAATGAGGATGAGGAAGTAGCCTTCAAATACTCCTTTCCAACTTGGTAAAGAAACACGTACATACTTTCTGCCCTTAGGAAGATATAAACAGGATCCTGTAGGAAATGATATTGTAGCTAAAGGTTCAGATTTCAGTAAAGTTCTCTCTGATTACTAAAAAAGGAGCAGCAGGTCTAGTAATCTTACAGTGTTATGTAACTTGGTTGGTTATGAAATGGGACTGTTCATGAAGCTTTTGGTCTTTATTATAAACGTGGACATGGGAGATGCAGCCTGCTCTGTGTCACAGCTGTGTCTCATAGATGTTTACAGAGCACGGCATGCTGGGAAGAACGAGGCCGTACACTATGCTGCCTGAACTGGGCTGAACTTCAGCACTGCGGGGGCTCACACTCCCACTGGTCACCCAAATCAGCTCCAAAACCAAATGTGTGAAAGTGGGAGATTTCTGAACAAACTAGAAACAAAGGGAAAATGTTGACCACATGCAGCGCTGCTCTCAGCCCTCAGTCTTTCTTCTACACCTTTCCGAGCTGAGCAGAAACTTAAGAAACGTCAGAACTTGGAAAAGAGCCTAGGCTGTATCAGGTTGTATCCAGCCCATTTCTTTCGAGTTATTCCAGGGTTTCAGCATTCAAAGTTTAGTTATTAAAGGAAAAATCCACCCTGAATGACTGGTGTATTAATCTTTATAATCAACATGTGATCTTCAGTGGTGTTTAAGATTTATTTTATAATGAAATTTTGAGTACATTTTTTTAAATTTAAAGTTCATCAATCTGCTAGTTGGTCTATTTTCACTTTGGTTAACGGTTTCTTACATTACCTACGATGCCGTTCGGCTTCCCGTCTTCAGTCTGTCCAGCTCTCCCACCTCCTTACACAGATTAGCTTCCAAAGCTTCAACTTTCATACTAAAACCGCCGCCAACGTCATCACGTTTGGCATCTCGTAGCCTGCTAATGTTTGCTGTCTCTGCTACTTCTACATTGTATTTCTCATTAGTATTATATTGAACCTTGCTATAAAATTGTGAATGAGAAAAGAAACTTCTGCTCTTTTGTTTTTAGGAACTCACAGCAAACCCTGAACATTATTACTTACGTTTGATTGTTTAAAACTTCTCACCTATTAAACACCATTATACAACACGTAGTTCCATCCACTAATCTGATTGGTCGAGCGGCGTTCCAAGAGGGCTTATATTAAGTATGACCGCACTGAGACGTTTCACTGTTTGTGTTCGCTGCGTAAAATTCCACTTCCTAGTACGAAACGGTTACTACAGTAGTGTTAGTGACATCATCAGCAGACATGACATTTTTCGTAAATATAACTTTTGACTTAAAATATGAAAGCTCGTCAGATGAAGATGAAAAGGAAGAAGGGAAGCCAATTTCACTGGCAGCACCTTTAATGGGATTGTACAAATCAATGTGAGCTAGTTAGCCAGCTAGCGGACAGGCTATAAAGTGAGCGTAGCTTCTTTGGGATCTATTTCATTGGTACGCATGTTTGATTTAGCACAGTTTTTATGCCAATTGCCCTTCCTGACGCAATCCTCCCCAATATTATCCAGGCTTTGGACTGGGACTGGGAGCGCACTGTCTTGTGCTGGGGTTGGTTCCCTGGCCGGGAATTGAACCCAGGCCGTGGTGGTGAGAGCACCGAGGCCTAACCACTAGTCCTCCAGGGACCCTTAGGATCTATTTCCATTAGCGGAGCATAAAAACAACAAAACAATTGCTTATACTGTATCCAAAATGTGAGTTACTCTATAATAATTTCTTGTTTATAGAACTGTTGTATAAAAGTAATATGGCACTCGCAATCGTGCAGTTTTACTGAAAATCAGTACAGATACTGAAAATCAGTATTTCCGCACTATTGCTCAACTGTAAGTGCGCAAGCAATGTCCCTATCAATGTCCTTGACTAAACTGATCAATAAATGTTAATATCTTCTTACTGACTTCACTGTTTTGTCATGTTCTTAAAAATCACATGTCTCTGATCTAGCACTTGCACCAACCAACAAATCAGCACTGGAACCGCTAAGCACATCACAAATATTTTAATATAAACATATATAATATAGTGGTGTGTTTCATAGTGGAGTTTTTCTTTAATTGTAGCCAATCACATTTTTTTTCCCTGCTGGGGGAAAAAAAAAACATACAGTAGAAACCATCACAGAAATTCTAATGGTTTCCACTACAAATACCATTACAAACCATCAGCTAACCATTAAAACCATTATTGGTCCTTAATGGTATCCACTAGACACAACATGCCACCAATAGAAGGCAAGGAATTACCAGTAGAGACCCACAGGGACCATTACAGTTTCCATTAAAACCAATACAATTCCCATTATAACCATTACAAATTCTGTGAGGGTTTCTATTGTTTTTTGAGCAGGGGTAGAAACCTTCAAACATTAGGTACAATTTAGTGTAAGATATGTGAGGTTTCTTAACATTCAAACTAACAAACAAGCAGGTTAACAGAAATAAATCATCGCCATTCCCAGTTTTAACATCTGTTTTAAGGCTTTAAGGCATCGTAGTGGCTCAGTGGTTAAAGGCTTTGGGCTGCTGACTAAAAGGTTGTGAGTTTGAATCCCCGCACCATGAAACTACCATTGGTCAAAACAAAAACATAAAATGCTCAGTTATATCCTGTCTCATTTGTATGTTGCCTTAGATAAAAGTGTCATGCAAATGAGGTGTATGGAAATGTATCTCAGTTCAGTGGCACTCCTGCTGTAGAAGAGCATTACACATAGACCTGAAGTAGCTACAAGAGCCTGGTTTAATCCTTTAAAAGTCTCAATTTGACAACATTTAATCCTCAGAAAGACGCTAGGGAGATTTTCCAGACGTCTCCTGCATCAGAAGTCTCCTGAATATAAAAACAGCAGACATTTTTTCCACCTGCGTTATAACCTTAACCATCTTTCTGTGGTACTTATTCACTACAAAAATAAAAGTAGCTAAGTAGCTAACGAGAGTTTTCAAACGCCGGCGTTGTCAGGGGGCGTGGCCATATCTACGCGATCCTAGCAACGACCCTCGCGCGATTACACCAAACAAATGGTCGAGCTAGTGGCGAATGCGCAAAGCCATATAACCGGACCCGTAGTTCTCCGGTTAGCTTGTGATAACGACAAAGCCATTTACATACGTCCTGAAAGAGAAGAGAAGAGAAGAGAAAACGCCGAGTGGAGGCAGTTTAAACCCGCGCTCGTGCATGAGACTCACGGCACGGTTGCCAAGTACGTCTTTGTTTGATCCACTCCATCCGCGAGCTCACCTTATTATCCGCGCGCTCCCGATGCCAGGGCGCGTCCTCCTCTCCTTCAGACGTTTCATCGTCCACCAAAACTTCGCTTTTGCTTCTTTTAAACATCTCGAACCCTCCACGCAGGAGATAAACAGAGAGAATGAGGGAGAGACAGACACAGAGAAAGAGAGAGAGGAGAAAAAAGGATTCAGAGGCACAAGATTTGTAGTCACACTTCTTAGCCCGGGGGAAGAAAGCAAACTGATTTTAGGGGAGATCACAGAGAGGCACCGGTTCAAACCCTGATTACCGAAATAGAACAAAGCCGAGCTGTGAGAGCTCTCTCTCTCTCTCTCACTCTCTCTCCACTCACTCACTCACACACTCCCTCTCTCTCTTCCCTTCACTCTCTCTCTCTCTCTCTCTCTCACACACATACACACTCTCCCACTCTCTCTCTCTGTCTCTCCCCTTCACTCACTCTCTCTCTCTCTCTCTCTCTCTCTCTCTCTCTCTCTCTCTCTCTCTGTTCCGTGTGGTCGGGAGTGGCTGTATCGGACGGTGCGCTCTGTACGC
Source organism: Pangasianodon gigas (assembly GCA_022758105.1). Classification (NCBI taxonomy): domain Eukaryota; kingdom Metazoa; phylum Chordata; class Actinopteri; order Siluriformes; family Pangasiidae; genus Pangasianodon; species Pangasianodon gigas. Next base: position 4,195,375 of record CM040469.1, on the reverse strand, counting down.
AGCTTATCCCGCCGTCTTGCGCCTCCTCTGTGCGGGATCTGAGAGCACTGGATCACCTGAATCCCCCCACGCACTCCCCTGCTCCTCCCACCGGCCCCTTCACATCAGATTGCCAGACTGCGGTCCATCCTGCGCACTTGCGCTCTATCTAGGGCACTTAGCTCCTGTATAAACACACAATCCTCCAGCCGCCATTATTAGTGTGTTTCCAAAACCGTTAGTAGGAACATTCCACTAGTAGAGCACCTTATTTTTGTCACACCAGACATTTTCAAAGAATACATGCACAGAAATAATACAAATAAAAATAATATTTGCATAAAATGAACTTGTTCTATTACAAAATCCAAATAAAAAGGTGCTTTATTATTATTATTATTATTATTATTATTATTATTATTATTTTATATACCAATAACCTCAATGAACCTCTCAAACAGGCTGTTTTCTCTCTCTGGAAACATTCTCTCTGTTTTCTCACCTCACTGACAATCACTTTGCATTCATATAATAAAAAAATAAAGTCTTTTTTTTTTTTTGGTCAAATTGTTAGATTTGCCATTTAAGGGTGAAAACATTCACTTCATTTTCCATTAACTTCTTTTAAAAGTAATTTTCAGTAATAATAATAATAATAATAATAATAATAATAATACATTTCTCCCTCAGTGTATGTGCAACCCTGTTACTGAAACCCATTTACCCAGTTAAAGGAAAAATAAAACACATGACCAACAGGAAGTTTCATCACCAAGACCCTTTCTAACAGCATGGCCAAGAGAAAAGTATGTCCCATCATTTTTTATTTTTTTTTAATGTCAGCATTGCTTGACTTCTTCCATCTCAACAACTCAACTATGTTACTACGATTATAGCTACAAGGATTATTAATTTAAATAATTTCCTTTTTTTTAATTGTAAAAATGTGTTTGTCATGATAGTAAAAGCAAGACATGGTTCCAAAGTTAACATCTTTATCTGAATAATGGCTAATATTAGCCTGGATCTCTAACCCTGTTACTAGCAACCTTTTCACCAAACAACCATGCAACCCTATAACAAACAAGTTGATTTTTGAAGACTAGTGATGCCTCAATGGTACTTTAATGGTGAAATGTCAAAGTCAGCATCAAGACGGCTTTTTAGAGGACGGGCAAATTACTAAAGCTGTGCTAGACTTCGAAATATAAATCTCAGAGGCTCACTTATAAAATTCATATTAAAATCCAGAAAAAGGAAGTGCCCCCCCAAGATCACACTCAGATTTATCTCACCACAGCTCCTCCTCCTTCTTCATTAACTTTATTTATTTATTTATTTATTTATTTATTTATTTATTTATTTATTTTTGCAGCCAGGAACCTCCATAACTGTAAAATAATCTCAACAGACCACCTCAGTACAGATTTATTTCCTGAACAGTATTTAAATTATTCATTAGAGCCATAGAGCTTTCTATTCCTGAACTTTCCACTTACAGAACACATTATTTATAGGCCAACATGTTTTTAAGTTTCTGAGGTTTGGATTAAACCCACTTAATTCAACCGTCCCATCAAATAGCAATAATAACTATAAGGACTCATTACTAAATATTTAGCTGTGATAATGATGAGTTGTGATTTCCACCGCTGTAACTGGCTATGATCCGACCCTCCTTTGAGAACCATTGATCTAAAATTATGGATGTTATGGATGGATGTAATTTTTTACTTGTTGACGCTCTAAAACTCCACTTTCAGTTGATATAGACATTGTCGCTGTTAAACCTTCTACAAAGTTTCATACAAGTTAATCTATGTATCATTTTTGACTACACAGTTTCATCTGAACCCCATATTGTCACTTATAGAAATCACTGTTCATCAGTTCCACAACATTGCCTGACTTCAACCCTATCTAAGCTCCTCAGATATGAATCTCAGACCTCTGTTTACCAAATTTGTTGAATGTTGAATTATGTTGAAACCCCAGAAAAAGGCAATGCCTACCAAGATGACACTTATCTTAGTTTATCTTTATCTTAGTACTTGGCCCACTGCACCGCAGCTTCCTCCCACTTCATGAACTGAGTGTATTCGTGATCTAAAATCATGACTAGACTCCAACTTTCTTAAATTAAACTCTGATAAAACAGAAATGTTATTTTTTTAACTTCCAAACCTCTTCTGTGTAAATGTCCAGAATTTTCAGTTGATATGGATAGATTTACTGTTTCTTCAAAATAATCTCAATCTAAGTATCATTTTTGACAATACACTTTTTTCTGAACTCCATCACTCATGAAAATCACTTTTGATCATCTTCGCCAAGTTTGAAAGATCCTGAAACAGTGGGTCATTCTTTCATAACCTCACACTTCGATTACTGTAATTCCCTCTTCTTTGGCATTTCTGGTAAAACCCTAAATAGACTCCAACGTATTTAAAATTCAGCTGCTAGAGTCCTTAGTCATATAGCACACATCACACCCATACTCCAACAGTTACGCTGTTTCCCCGGCTCACAGAGAATCAAATACACACTCCGACTTCTCACTTACTCAGCAATACCTTGCACTGCCTTACCTCTTAGAGCTCCTACAGCCCTGCTCAGACTTTCAGTGATGCCTAAGACCAGACTGACATCAGATCTTTTAGTGCCATAGCTTCTCAACTTTGGAATGCCGTCCTCCATGACCTTCATTACTGCAATTCCTTCTTTCATTTTAAGAGATAAGGTTAATTTTCTCCCAAAGCCTTTTCATTTCTTCTTTCTGCTAGGCTAGTCTTTTTTTTTTTTTTTTTTTTTTTTTTTTTTTTTTTTTTTTTTTTTTTTTTTTTTTTTTTTTTTTTTTTTTTTTTTTTTTTTTTTTTTTTTTTTGAGTGTTAGAAAGGCACTATATAAATGAAATGTATTATTATTATTATTATTATTATTATTATTATTATTATTATTATTATTATTAAGTACAGCTATAGGACTATACAAAGCATTTTTAGTTGTAATTTGTATAAAAAAGTGCTGTTTCTATCAGAGAAATGAATAATCTAGCATTTTTTTCCCCATTTAGAGCATGTGCACTTACCACAGATTTCAACATGTTTGAGAAAATAACCTGTTTACACTCCTTCTAATGAAAGTCTAACAATAACGGTCTTAAGCAATAATGAGACCTACAAACATGAGACCACGTCTTAGCAATGCTGCTCTTGTGTAATTTTATCCAACTGTCCAACACTAGCCCAATATGTAAAAAAAGTCATGGTTGTTTCTGCTTTCCCTAAGGTTTTGCGGTATTCAAATAGGATTAGGTGGAAACTGAAACACTCCTGTGTTTACTTTAAGCTATGTCGGTAACACATAACCACAAATTCTTTCCTCTGTAAAAGAAATCCTGTCTCTGAGAGGACGTGTTTTACAGATTATGATCTTCTTATATAAATGTCTTTTGATGGAACAGTTCACATGTTGTTCGCTTTTATTGACTGCCCCGACAGCTGCCCTTTCAAGTGAGTCTTGAGGGGAAATTAATTTTTTTCATCAAGCTACATGGATAATAATAACATTTTTTATTTATTTATATGTATGTGTATATCTAGTTCGTTGTTGTTCTGTTCATTGTTGCACTGTGGGACGAGGCACTAAGGAAAAACCTTGCACTACATTACATCACATGTATGCAATATGTATGTGACAAATAAAGAGCCTTGAACCTTGAACCTTGATACATATACACATATACAGTATAAAGAAATTAGGTTGAAAAAACAATGGAGCAAGATAAAATGATCAGGCAGTGATTGATATATAAGGAGTAAAACACTTCCGGTTGTGCTGTTATATATAAATAATCAATGCCCAGGTGGTGTCACGTGGCCCAGCATGAAGGGGAGGGCCGCTACCACACCAAAGTTGAGTATTTTCCTATAACAATGCATCCCAGAGTGTTTTATTGCTCTTATAACACAGCAATTTGTCAACGATTACAATTTTGAATTTATTAATTGAAGACTCTTCATGCTTTGTAATCATTTATAGTTACATTTCATGTTGTGAAATGTCCAGAAAACAGAACCCTATTATCATGCATGTTATAACAGATATAAACAGCAGTTCCCTCACCAGACTCTCTGTTTTTTTCTGTCTTGAAGATAATAAGACATAAAAAAAAAAAAAACATGCAGCTTTTCATATTACTGCGAAACCAGAAAAGCGTAAAGTCCTCCGTCCTGGTCCTGAAGACTTTCCCATGACGGAAAACTTACTGAATGTTACAAAGAGCTGACACTGGAGACTCCTTCCATAAATGTTAAATAAATGTCCCTTTACAGAAAGCTACACAATATAAATTCTTATTGTTAAATAACATGTTTTGTTTTTTTTTAAATCTGTTTATTATTAGCTGTAGATAAATTAGCATGTCCGAGATACAAGTTCCTGTGAGTGAGTTGTTTCTATAGAAACATTAATGTATTAGAATGAGTACATTAATATAAAACATTTGAAGTACAGTTGTTGGAAGTGTTGTTATAGAAAATGAATCAACACCTTCTGACCAATCAGAATTGAGAATTCACCATGATCGCCATCTTCACCATGATTCTGGTTGCAAAAATGCTGATTCATAGATCAGAGCCATGTTAAGGCAAAGATAGTAAATATAAATGGACACCTTTTGCAGGAGAAGATTATTTACTGTAATAACAGCAAATCTAACTGTCATGTCCCGAAAGTAACAGCACCATAGTGAGCTTTCTGCAAAGCAAGGTTTTTTTTTTTGTTTTTTTTTTGGAGCTCGGGCAACTCAGCTTTTAAAGAGGCAGCATTAACCTGTGTGTCTATTGAGAATTCTGTGACATTTCTGACAAGATTTTTTTTTTTAAATGTACACTTGGACTCAGGAAGACATCCCTTATACAGGATTTACGCAAAAAGATAATACCTGAATGCACCAGTTATGATTTTCTCTTCATTCTATATAAAAACCCAAAACTTCTTTCTTTTGCATTTTCTTGCTCATATAGAAAAACATGGCTTTTAACCTATTGCTCAAAAATGCTGAATATTACCATTTGTACAGATTTTGGAAGTGTTGAATTACAATTTAAAAAGTACCAACCCATATCCAGTCTGCAATATTCTGGCTGTATTTATTTTGCTATTAACAGCTAGATACTATTGAACGAGTTAAGCAATTTGCTACTATTGTACGTCATGTAAAATATTTGTCACATGTACTTTGCTTCTGTGCTAACACATTAATAATTAGCCAGAGTTTTGACTGGATTGTACTATCTAATGTAGTCTTGCACAAAATGCATGTACACCAATTGCAACACATTTGCCAAAACTTAGTTTAGATAGACTATCAGTAATATACTGTATGAACAGATACGTTGATCATTTATGAATAATTCACGGTGTGTTCCAGCTCAGATTTGGAATAGAAACTGTAAACAGGCTTTAACATTTGCGACCACCTCATTTTGCACTTTAAACAGTGCTATTTGCATGTGAAGCACCAGTGTTAGGAACAGTTATGTACCTCTGGCTGAATCCTCCCTTGGCATGTCATTAATTGCTGCCAACATTTCAGGCGTGTCGATGTAAACAACTGAGCTGGAGAGAACCACCAGAGTAGCAAGCTGGTAGGACAGAGCTATACAGGCTTTCACCCTGTTTCCCTGTTTCAGTCAAGCATGAATTAAAGGAATACTCCCGAGTTTTTTAAAACACACTTTCTACCCACCACATCTGTTGTATATGTGTGACTTCTACAGACAATAATCATTGTCACATATTTCCCTGTTCTGACAAAAGAATGGAAAACCTGTTGACTTGAAACTCATTTATAACGGGAGTCTAAGGGCAGTTGTGAATAAATCTCATCAATAAAAGCAATTATATTACACAAATTCAGAATGACATCTGTTACGCTCTAATAGTAGAGGTTTATGACCTCAGGCATACATGTGAGAACGTCTTTTCAAAGCTGCTCTTATGTACTTTTTTCAAACTTTCCATCACATCTTCACTGATACGAATTCTTCCCTCCGAAAAAGTAGTCCTATCTCTGAAATTATAGGAATTTAGAGCTTCATTTGCAAATATATTTTACTGAAGAAAGCATTAATGTAAGAACTGTATATAAAAAAAGCATGTTTTACATGTAAATATTATTGATATGCCTCTTTTCTCAGAACAGGGAAATGTATCAAAAATCATGTCTGTGTTAATCATACATACACTAAACATATAGTTAATAGAGATTAGGTTTAAAAACAATGAAGTATTCCTTTAATGTAGGTAATTTCTAAATATCAAAACATTACTTATACCACACTATAAATTGCTGAATTCTTCAGTCTGATTGGTCAGAAGGTGTTGATTAATTTTCTATAAAAACAACTCAGACATTAATGCATTTGCTCTAATATGTTATTGTTTCTATAGTAACAATTCATTCACAGGGACTTGTATGACAGACAATCTACATAATCTAAGGCTAATAATACACAGATTACAAAGTGTTGTTTTCTAACAAAGGAATATACGTATCTATTCGCTCTAATTCGCTCGTAAGTCTCGGACCTCAGCACGTTGTAACGGTCAGTCAGTGAGTTTTCAGGACAGAGGAGTTTGTACTTTCTGATTTCTTGATAACAAGACCAGTTGCATTTTTTGGGTTATTAACTTCGTGAGAGAGAAATAGAGAGGCTGGTGAGGGAACAACTGTGTATAGCTGTTTTATGGTGTTTTATAGTGATAGCTTGTCTCATGGACGTTCCACACCGTTAAATGTAACTATAAATGGTTAGTGTCAGTCACTAATAAATTAAATATTGTAATTGTTTGCAATTGAGGAACACTTTAGGATGTTCTGTTATAGGAAAATAGCCCACTTCAAGGTGGTAACAGTAACCCTGCTTGGTGTCAGGCCACATCACACCACAACATCATGGATTATTTTCCTATAACAGCACAGCTCCGAGTGTTTTATTCCTTACTTACTGATTACTCAATGATTTTGTGGAATAGCTACAGATTCTCTGCTTGGTGCATATAGTAGTAGCTCTTGTCCTTTTGACAGCACCTCATAATGGATTCGCTGTGTTGTACACGTGCTCATGCGGGCCTGCGTCCATGAGAATGCTGAAAGGTAAAGGGTGACAGTCATGTCACCTTTACTCATGTGTTCTTGTTGTAAGTAAACAGATGGCATTGTGAGTTGTTCTATCATAGCTGACTAAGCATTAGTGTGATAACAAGGTCAGACCAGTTGCTATGTTTTTTTCTATGAAAAGAACAAAGCCAGAAATTGACTAGTGTGTTTGTGTGCACTTGTGGATGTGTGGGTTTGTTATGCACATCTGAGGGTCATACTTTTTTTGTGAAATGTAACAGATCAGTGACACAGCAAATGACTTATACTGGATATGTTAAAGCCCAGAACTCCATTTCTCACAGGTTTATGAAGAGAAAGTAGCCTTAGGGAGAGCAATCAAGCTGGAACAGAGAGAGAGAGAGAGAGAGAGAGAGAGAGAGAAAGAGAGAGAGAGATGAAAACCTTACATTATGATCAAAGAGAGCAAGAGATGAATTAAAGCTCCTTGAGGACACACCTGGTGAAAGTATGGCTTAGTGGTGAAGCTCGCACCCTAGGGCTGTTTTGAAACAGGATTAAATTAAATCAAATGAGTGAGATAAACACAGGAAAATGGCTGAAGCTTTCTTGATCAAAGATTTCACAATCCCTTAATCACAGGTACAATATTTTCACATCTTGCTAAGACACTTTTCAGAGCTTTTCATGCTCTTTTCAGAGTTACATAGAAAGATTTTGTCCATTATTTCTATTTATACCAGAGCTCTGTTGAATAATTTGCTTGGTCAGAAGGTGTTGATTAATTGTCTATAACAGCAGCTCTGATATTAGTTCTAGTAGCAAAGTTTACATTACTGCGTTTCTATAGTAACAGGTTATACAGGGACTGTAATGGAGAACACATTTATGAAAACGTGTGTAATTGTAAAAGTTCTGTGAGGAGATGTTTATGTAGCATTTTTGGAAGGAGTCCCTAGTGTCAGTGCTTCGTAACAGTCAGAGGTAAAGCTGTTTACGCAGAAAATTCTTCGGGATGAAGGGCTTTGTGGTTTCTCGGTAACATGACAAGCTGCACTTTGAGAGAGAAAAAAGCGAGGCTGGTGAGTAACTAACTTGTTTCATTAAACGTAACTATAAATGGAGAAAACGTATGATGTCATCCTTTAATAAAAATAAAAATTGTGATCTTTAGCAAACTGATGTGGTATAAGAGGAATAAAACACTGTAGGATGTGCTGTTATTGGAAACTTGTCAACTTTGCAGTGGTCTTCCGTGAACCTTTGTTGATAATACCTCACCCTGTCATGTTTTACTCCTTACATCTAACGATCCTATCAACACAATTAGTACTGGGTTCCCTTTTAAATCTGGTTCCTCTCAAGTTTTCTTCCTTATGTCATCTCAGGGATTTTTTTTCCACTGTCACCTCTAACATACTCATTCAAGATCTATATTTCAATCTCTATTTCTGTAAAGCTGCTCTGATGCAAATAAGAGTTGATTTAAATTTAAATTGACATAACTTGAACTGTGGCCATTGATAATATTAATCAAATGACATATGTACCTAAATTGAGTTTTCTGCTTTGATTACGTAAGCTCTGCTTTAAACTTTTGGCACATGCTGCAGTAAGTCTCTCTGGAATGGCAAGCGTCCAAGCTATAAAGTCAGAAAACTGCAGACGCTTGTAGATCAGGGGAGACTTGCTGTTGCTAACCTTTTATTATACTGGATAGCATTTTGTCTTCTCGCTTGGCACACTATTCGCTTCTCCATGAATCCCTGGTTTGACATTTAGCTTTCTTTGTGTGCCCTCTTCATGCTACTGTATTCACCATGTTACTCCCAAACTTACAGCAGGAGAACGAACATGGCCAACACTATTCCTAATGTAATGAGTGGAAATGTACTAGATACCATTTTTGGATTTAACCTCCATCTTAAAGCTTCCATATACTATATTTTTTGGAAATGATATCTTAATAGGGCTTTTATTCATGCGGGTCTACGTGAATGTAATATGTTGGAGTCCTTCAGTAATCTGAAACAATTTATCTTCTTGCATCAGCAATTCTTGAGATATCTACATCTCAATCACATGCTAGTCAGGGCTTTTAGCTCCTCCTTATCACCTACAGCAATCATAAATATTATTCCTCAGATCCTCACAATGCTATGACATCACTCTGTTAAAAAAAAATAAAAAAAAAAAATCCCTGAATCTTTGATATTGGTGTTGATCTGATTTCAAATATATTTTGAAAAAATGGAAGAGAATCTTGAGAAATTTTAAACTCAATCAATTTGAAACTTATAATCCAATTTGTTTAATTCTCAAGGCTCTCATGCATGTTGTCCTAAAACACACAACGTTTGGTATAAAATCATATTAATGAATATTAGAGAAACTCTCACATGAGCTCATGCCTCACCTCTCCACATTTCTTCTTTGTAATTTTTTAAGTAACTGATGAAATAAAAATAATTTATAGGAGCAGAGTTAAAATTTTGGACCCTAATATACACATTTATCCAAAGTGACTGACAAATGAGGGCAAAGTCCCACCCAAGACTATAGCTGAGGTCGAACAGTGGTGATCTGGCAGTCCTAGGACTCGACTTCACTAAAGACAGGGTTGTTTAACAGGGTAACATAACAAACTCTGATTTTTTTTTTTTTGTCATATTAACTTCAAGAGAGAGAAAACGATTCTCTAGTAAGGAAAAAACTGTTTACAGCTGTTATACATTAAGTGACAACAAGAACTAACTTGTCTCATGGATGTTTCACAAAATTAATGTAACTATAAATAGTTAGAAAGCATGAGGTTTCGTTCATTAATCATTTGAATGTTGTCAATTATCACTGGCATATTGCTATGTTATAAGAAAAATAAAAAACTTCACACTGTGTTGTTATGGCAAAATAATCCACTTCAAGGTAGATACAGTAACGCCACATCACACCACCCTGTCATGGATTATTTTCCTCTAACAGCATGCCTCCAAGAGCTTTATTTCTTCAATATAAAGAAACTAGCATGTCCAACTGTGGGTCCTCACACTGTGCATAAATATATTTTTAAACACACAACCTTTAGAGAATAGTTCTTCTAGTAAAGTATGTCCACTCGGCAGCCATCTTGCCGGCGCTTTCAGTCAAGTCGAGTCTCATATCTACTTGAATGGGTAGAGACTCATATCATAAAAAAAAAAGATGAAAAGAGGATTATCGACAAGATGATTTCTCAAATGCAGCTTTGAAATGGCTGAAATCTGACAAAAACAGTCTGGCCTTTGGCTCCAATGCTTTGAAAAATACAAATTTTTCAAGTTTCCCAGGCCACTACACATACAGGTAAAGGGGATGGACCGATTGATGCCGGAATTTCAATACTTCTGATGGTGAATTTTTTTTTTTTTTAGATTGATCCTAATATAAGAATATCGATACTGTATGCAGAATTTTGTAGGAGGTAATACTGATATGCAGTATAAGGAACTGATGCTGCTTCTGCCATCTCCTTCCATCTGCCAGTCCATTTCCTACACACACACACACACACAGAGTCAGATATACAAGCATGGATGCAATATCATCCATGCTTGTATATTGTATTAATTGTACATCTTCCATTTATATATACACAAGAAGAGCTTTCAAAGTATTGGCACTGGGATATTAGTCTTGGTATTACTTGGTATTGGATTAAAGAGACAGTCAGTGGCATGTCCTATGACTACATCGCTTGAATAAAGGAAATATTGTCTAATATTTCTAATTATGAGATTATGATATAACAAATTTAACACCATTAATCTTTTTTCTAGACATATTTACTCAAGCTTAATGTTGTCTGGCAGATCATTTTAATTCTTTCTAAAAAAAATAAAAGCTTGTAATAAGAAAAATTATCTACCAATAGAACAAAACAAGTTTGAGCATATCTGAGTATTGAGCATATAGGCTTAATGATCTCATTTTTTTTTTAGAAAGTAATCTAATTAAGAGAAATATTAGTTGAATTTCCCTATATTCAAGACATTTTTACTTGCTAAGGTTTCATTTTCGTTTAATTTTTTGTTTCTTAATTACAAACGAAGCAAAATGCCTCTCTGTCTGCACATACATCAGTGTGAGAATCTGATAAGCCAGGCTTTTTTGCTAACATCTTTACCAATAAGTTAAATACTGGCTCTTTTTACTAAGGGGATACTTGCGTGATACACCCACCATGCTGAGTGTTACACACTGTCCATTTGTTTTTCAAGCAGTGGCCTGTTTCTGCTCATAATGTCTCTGTTTTGATGTACTGAGAATGCATTCTGTTTCATCCACAGATCCTAACATCCCTGTTCCTGTCATTGTAAAAACCTGAAACAAGATGTAACATAACACATTCAAGCAATCAGGGTACATTGCTTGTACCCTGAGAGCATTCACACATGAAGCAGCACACACCCGAGTTCACCAGACCACCAGTTTCATTTAGAGAGATAACATCTCGGGAGCCAAAAAAAAAAAAAAAAACATGCTAAACTCATGGGCCAAGAAGTCTTAGCGCCTGAAACTCTTCAGAAACATCTTTGGCTGATCATGTCAAGAGTTCTTATTAATTAATATAATAAAATTATATATGAGTCATTTAATATGAATTATACCACAGCACTGTTGAATTCTCACATCAGCAGGTGTTGATTATTTTTCTATAACAGCAGCTCTGACAGTAGTTCCGGTTGTAATTCAAATGTTAGGTTTATATTGATGTGATCCATCGAATATGTTATCGTTTCTATAGTAACAGCTCATTCACAGGGAATTGTATGATGGACACTCTACATAATCAAAGCCTAATAATAAAACGGATTAAAGGATATGCTGTTATAACAGACAAACATACACTCATTGATCTGGTTTAGTTTTCTGTAAGGAGTCTCCAGTGTCAGTGCTTTGGAACAGTAAGTTTTCTGCCAGAAGAAAGTCTTCAGGACACTTTTGAAGTTTCTTAATAATATGACAAGCTGTGTTTTTTTATTATCATCAACAGAGAGAAAAAAGGATAGTGAGGGAATGACGATAACGATTAAATCTGCTATAACGTAAGTGATAACAGGAACTAACTTGTCTCACAGATGTTCCATAGCATTAATACAATGAAAAATTGCAATTGTTGGCAACTTTCTGTAGAATAAAACACTTAGATCCACTTTGGGTCAGGCCGCATCAAACCATTCCATCGCTGATTGTTTTCCTATAACAGCTCATCATGTTTTATTCCTTAAGTGTTAATCATTAAAAAAAAAGAGATTTCTTCTCTCTATACACGCTGAGCAGCAAAATCAGCCGGGGAGATCTCAGTAGAGCTGACTCATCCTGACAGAGCCTCTCTCTCTCTCTCTCTCTCTCTCTCTCTCTCTCTCTCTCTCTCTCTCACTCACTCACACACACACAGATAACACACACCAAACAAATGCTGTAAGATAGATAATGTTCACTCAGAGGACAACGGCGTATCACCTTTCATGAAATTTCATTTAATGTGGACGGTCCATCTGAGTGATCTGTGGTTTGAGTGGGCATGTAACGTAACACTGCGTTCGTTATGTTCATAGGAACATTTTTGTACGTACATGTTATATGTAATTGTGTGTAGGAATATGTGTGTGTGTGTGTATGTGTGTGTGTGGTGTGTTCAGACTGGTTTGGATTTGCACAGCTTAGTGAACTGGGTCACTCTGTCAACAATGGGTTATAGACCGTAAGTGACCATCTAGGAGAGTGAACACACACACACACACACACACACACACACACTTTGGCTCCAACAGATTATATTGGTGTAACATGAGTGCTGTGTCCATTAACAATAGTTCATTATAATGGGTATTTTATAGTGGCTCCCCCTGCTGCTTAAAACATGATCAAGCATCAGCCAATGTGTGCGTGTGTGTGTGTGTGTGTGTGTGTGATAGTAAAAGGTGAGGGAAAGAATGACAAGGATGCAAATGTTTTTGACGTATAAGACTTTGCGTGAATCTTTGTTTTCTCTTCTTTTTTATTAAATACACCGTTCACATATCATCATCATCATCATCATCATCACAGTACAATCGTTAGAGTCGAAAATTGCAGAGAAGTCATTTATTTAGTATTTCAGCAGATAAGTTATTCAGAGTTTAAAAAAATAAATAAATCTCAGCCTGTGGTGCAACTCTAAAATGATAAATTTGACAACTTCTTAAAAAAAAAAAACCCTTAACAAACCAAACCCTCTAGAGTAAGCTCACACACGTGACTGAAGCGCTTGACCCTCTGGTGACCGCACTACTGAGAAGTGTGGCCTTCATGTCCCTGGAATGTCTATTTAAAAGTCTGATCCCATGATAAGACCTTGTCCTAATTTCTGAGACGTGCTCAGAGTTTAATCTGCTCCTCTTCCTCACACTTGCTTCTATTCACAGGGTTTTGACCTGACGCTGATGCTACGGTTGATGCCATGAGAGGATTATCGTATTTTTCCTGCTTAATGCCGAGTCACGTGTATCTCTATCGTATGACTCAGCAGTCTTGGATCCATCACGAGAGCACTTTCAGTGTCCTTATTGATGCGGTTCTCCACTGATTTAACAAATAATTATAGCACAACAGTGTCAAATTCTCAAATCTGGTTGGTCAGGAGGTGTTGATCAATCCATGTAATCCAAGATTTATAAGAAGGATTAAAAATGAGTAGTTATTTAATAAAGAAAAACATACGTTTTTAGATGTTAAATGTATACAGATCATACTACAGGTTTGTTCAATATAAAAAATGTTTAGCATTGGCAGGTTGCTGTGGTATAAGGGGAATAAAACACTTTGTTTACAACTGTCATGGACAATTAACAAATGAACACACATTTCTACACGAATTGTACATTGGAAAATATGAATTCTGTATATGCGCATACATTTTTGGTAGAACAGATTATATGAAGAAAACATTAAGAAAAAATGGGAGCTTTCCATCTACAATTTTTGTGCTAATGTACAAAATAAAGAAATACATTTTTATAAGATTGCTTAGAGGATTGTCTATTTAAGGAGAGCTTGGCTGAGTACTATTAGGTGAAAAGACAAGATTATTCATTTTAACAGAAAAAAAGATTTTAAAAAAGATTTAATATGTTTTTTTCTTTTGATTTAACATAAATGAAATAAGTCAGTATATATCAAGGCACAGCGTAATTACTATTTAACACTGATGACGAAGCTCTACCTTCTTTAGCTCTTCCTATTCTTCAGTGCAGAAGATGTGGTGATGGTTTGGAGTGTAAAGTGAGCTGACGGGAACTGTAGCCTGACATCCCAGTACCCATAAGGCCGAGCAGCATGGCGAAACGTGCCACCACAGAGCCCTCGTTCTCCCATCTACTCCGTGCTGCCTGAGTCTGCTGGACCAAAGGGTGAGAATCAAAAGGCTTAATAGTGTAATTTTTTTTATCACTTAAAAACATGCATTTATCCTCTGTGGAGCTTGGGAGCTGACAAGTATTTGAAATTTGAATAATATACATGTCACATTAAAGTAACTTCTTTCTTCCTGTGGTGTACTCAGGTGGCAGACTTAGCACTAGGCAAAGATAAGCAACCGCTTTGGGCCCCCAGAAGCCAAGAGCCCCCTAAAAATGCAAATTATATATATTTTTAATTCTTAATGCTAAATAATGTATGCTGAAAATTTAAATATTGATGTCAAAACACTGAATAGGGCCCCATTCCTTTATTTTGCCTAGGGCCCCAAATCACTAAATCCACCCCTGGGTGTACTTAATAAATTTATTTTGAGGAATCACCTCAAAATTTACCCCAATTTCCCAGAGAATCCTCACCCCAAATAGCTGGATTTCTGAGGTTTGCTTATTTAGGTTTAGCTCACAACTAATGGAAGTCTGCCTCACCCAGAACTTCCATAAATACATTCTTAAATCTTCATATACTTTAAACATATAAGTTTGTAAAATACCATGTCATTCCATGTTTACACACTTAAGCTTGAAGTAAAATTATAGAATTATCTGCGTAACTTCCAGCGTTCTGGTTCAATAATGTTTAATGTTTGTCTGAGTTGTAATTATAATGTTTCATAATGTTACAGTTAAACTCATTTACACTGTGACCTTTTTTATTTCTACAGATTACAGCGCATCTTAAACACTGCAGGCCGTGTTCAGATTTGGCAACTTAAGTCCAAAAGTTATGTAAATATTTACGCAGGGAAAGTTCCTCGTATTCAGAGTTGAGTTACGCAGCTGCTTGACTCCCAAATTCAGATTATTAAAATCACCTGCGTGTAGTTCATGACTCAGAGATTGCCAGAAATTTAGATTAAGTCTAGATTATTGTTGCTTGTTGCCTTTAAAAATCAGGGCTAGAAAATGCAGACCGAAGGCGCAAATAGTGTTTTTAACTTTGTTATTAAATATAATACCAAAATTTTAATTAAAGAATGTTATCAAGCAAATGATGGACACCAAACATATGTCAAGTGATCCACTACATTTGGTGGAAGATTGTGTAAATGCTTTTAGCTAAACAATACCTTTATTATCATAATTGAGACATTAAAGGAATGTGACATTAAACTAATGGAAAGAGTCACAATAATAAAATACACAAAAGTACTATATCGCATTAAAGAATGTTTCAATTAACTCTGAATATTTTATTTTATTTTACTTTAATATTTAGTTAAGCATAGTTACACAATGTACCTGTATACCTTTTATATTGAAATTCTGTTGTTGTTGTTGTTGTTGTTTTAATACTCGGCAGATATTAGCATTGCATTTCAAAAAAAGAAAATGTATAGAAATAATTTCTTTGCTTAACATTTTGCTTAGAAAATTCCAGTTGCTTATCTTAATATTTATTTCAGAATTTATTTTGAATTAAGTCTTAAATTCTATTGTAAAGCACTTGAATGATATACAATGATATACAGTACATAAATTATGAACTACATTATACATTACATTACACTACATTATTTAACAACAGTAATATTTGTGTCTGTGGCTGTGTGGATATGTGTGAGCAGATTTACGAACAAATTTTGAATTGCATAAATCATCAATCCAGATTTTTGAAAATGCTATGTATATACAGTACTGTGCAAAAGCACCCTATTTTTTTAGTACAAACTTTGTTATAGATTTTTATTTGATGACTTCTACATTATTGATTCAGTACAAAAACATTTTAGATTCCAAACATTAGTTTTCCAGCACAAAATTAAATATTATAGAAAAATGTTTGTATGTCAGTAAAGAAAGCAGCAGATTAAATAAGAGACACTTTTCAGACAAAAAAAACATAATGAAGACTGCTGGGTTTTGCTGCAAAAATAAGAAGCGAGTCGACAGTCAAAGTCTCCAGAAGAACTGTGGCTGCTTCTGCAAGATGCTCAGTAACACTTACAGCTCATTTCCTTATACAACTGCACTAATTGTACCTGAGACGACTATTTTTTTTAAAAAGCGAAGGATCGTCACACCAAATATTGACTTGTTTCATTTATTACTGTTTACTGCGCTTTATAGCATTTTTTTTGAATGTAGAAACATTTAGTTTCATTATTTTTGAAGGCATCTTTGCTCTACAGCATTTCTTTGCATGTGCCTAAGACTTTTGCACAGTACTGTACATTTTAAATTTAATTGTGTAACAGTGTTTTGTGCTGCTCACCTGCAGGTATCGAATATATCCAGGTGTCATTCGTCGAATTTGGTAAAACATCTCCTCACTCTCTCTCTAAGTAGTCTGGCTTTCTATCTAGATTTGATTTCTTAATATCATGAAACATTGGATAGGTTTAACTCTTACTATTGCTTTGGAGTTACTAAATCAAGAGAATTTGAGCTGCTTGTGTGACTTGACTGTATGCAGCCACAGTTAAAGTGGGACGTCACATTGCATACGGGTGAATGTCCCAAAAATAGACAAGTTATTATGTTTTAAAGTATTGGTAATGAAATATTTTCAATTCAACATCTCCTCATATTTGCTGACCAACTAGATCCATTTTCACTGTCACTTTGTCCTCCATGTTTTTTTCTCACTTAAATTCCCTAAGTGGTTTTTTTTTTCAGAAAAGCTTCACTTTGTACATGCGTAGGTTTTTAAAGGTGGTCGCATTCTGCTCACCTTGCAGTTCCTAGAATTACCTATAAAACGTGCAGTTGAGGAAAAAGTGTGAGAGCAGCCTTAAACTTTCACCATGTTTAAGTGTGTATGCTGATATTCTGCAAAACATTAAATATTCTTTAGCTGCATTTATTATACATGTTTTTTTTACTGATTTCTTTCTCCAGAATGAGTGCATCTTCCCAAAAATCCATTAAACAGGCTGTTTAGCCAAAAATAACATATACAAATATGTTCTACCTCCCCCAAACATTGCTAAATTATCACACACACACACACACACACACATATTTAATTAAAATCATTTAACTAAGAATAAACAGTTGCTCATAAACATCTTCATAAGAATAAATGAAATAAATTAATAAATGTGTTGAAACAAAAATCTCTTATAAACTTCTCAGAATGAGAAACATTAAATATTCAAGGATTTTTGGTGGTATCTTGGCAACCCTGCATGGCGGTGAAGAGTTTATCTGCAGAGTCTTTTCTGTTCCTCTCTCAAGCCTGTAACTGTTAATTACCTGTAGCTCAAAAAAGCAAAATACATCTAAAATACATACAGTACAACAGACATTCCTGGTTAGTTTAGTTAGGTGACCTTAGAGAACAACAAATGCAATCCAACATCTTTGTCAACAACATCACAGTACACAGCGGATCATTTAAAACGTAATTTAAAATTACATAATGCATCATACTATAACAATTAAATACTAATTAGCTCTGGAAATCAGAAAAGGTGCAGTAAACTAGTCTGACCTCATCACTATATATAATATTAGATTATAGATAGATAGATAGATAGATAGATAGATAGATAGATAGATTTCCCTGAGGGAAATTGTTTCATTGCAGCAGTACAATAATCAACAGTAATTACTAGGACACTAACTATGCACAGAAAACACAAATTACAGTATCCATACTTAGTACACATTGAACATACTTAGAGAAATAGGAAGGATCAAATGTAGGATCAGACTGTGCTCTCATGGCTTGCAAGGTTTTAATTGCTGATATTGAGAAAGAGGTCTTATAAAGCTGCTTAAGATGACCTTGAAGCATTTAGGGGGAAAAAACACTCAAAGGGGGGCACGGTGGCTTAGGGGTTAGCATGTTTGCCTCACACCTCTGGGGTTGGGGTTCGATTCCTGCCTCTGTGCGTGGAGTTTGCATGCTCTCCCCGTGCTTCAGAGGTTTCCTCCAGGTACTCTGGTTTCCTCCCCCAGTCCAAAGACATGTTGTTGGCTGATTGGCATCTCCAAATTGTCCATAGTGTGTGAATGGGTGTGAGTTTGTACCCTGTGATGGGTTGGCACCATGTCCAGGGTGTTCCCTTGGATAGGCCCAGGCTCCCCATGACCCTATGTAGGATAAGCGCTACAGAGAATGAATCATCCATTCATTCTCTGTAGCGCTTATCCTACATAGGATGGATGGAAATCACTCAAAGGTGTAAAAGTGTTAAATTGACATAGACATGGTTAAATAAAGAGTTTCAAAAGATGAGCTCACAGGTTCAACTGTTCAGAAAGACCAGGCTCTGTGCCAAATGGATCAAAATGCCCTGTGATATTTATTCAAATAGCAAAACATTTTCATTGGGAAAAAAAATAATAAGGAAAAAAGGGCAAGAGTTATAAAGAAATCAAAATCAAAATGAAATTTATGAATTTCAAGTGAATTTAAAAGCAACCTCTCCCCTTTATAAAATGTGTATTAATATCACATTCCACTTCTTTTTTTTTCCTTCTTCTTCTTCTTCTTCTTCTTCTTCTTATTATTATTATCATCATCATCATTTAGTGGTGTAATTCATGTTTTTTTTTTAAATCAATCAATCAATTTCCATCAATCTAACATACATCCATCTGCTGTTATGTTCCTTCCACTATATTTTACTTCTTTTGTACAGGGTCATGCTACTGTGCGCCTCTATCTAGTGGACACATCTGGAACTGCACAACCTATTTAAAAAAGATTCATTTACAATTCATTTACTTAATTAATGTGTTTATTCGTTCAGCTTCATTAACTGTTTTAACAGACCTCAGTTCATTTTTAATAACTCTTACTGGTTTCGGGTGAGATACAAAGCTGTAAAATGCATGATGGGACAGAGGACTGTACAGAATAACTTGGGGAAGGAACCATGTTTCACAAATATGATTGAGTTTCTAACACTGTAGTTGAACTGAATGCATGCATTAGAGCTTATATTCTATACAAAATTTCTTTGCTCAACATATTCAGATCAACTTATTCCCTGACTTATCAGACACCCTATACACACACACACACACACACACACAGAGTACTGTGCAAAGTCTTAGGCACCCTATATATTTTTTGTACAAATTTTGATATAGATGTTTAAAATGTTTAAAACTCTTTAGATTTCCAAACATTACTTTTCCAACAAAAAAAATGAAATGCTGAAGAAAAATAGCAACATATTATGTAACAGACAACTTTTCAGGCAAAGAGTGTAATAAAGGCTGCTGCGTTTTAAATGCAAAAGAAAAGAAGCAAGTACAAGAGTCAGAGTTTCCAGAAGAAATGGAGCAGATTCTCCAAGATGCTCAGCAAAACCTACATTTCCTTATAAAACTGCACAAATTGAGACTACTCCTTTTTTTAAAGCAAAGGGTTATCAGACCAAATATGGACTTTGTTCAGTTTATTACTGATACTGCTTTTTGTAGTATTTTTATTAAATGTAGAAACATTTAATTAAATTATTTTTGAAGGCATCTTTACTTTTGCTTTACAGCATTTCTTTGCATGTGCCTAAGACTTTTGCACAGAACTGTGCACACACACACACACACACACACACACACAGATGTTTTATATATTTTTATGTGTACTCACTTGGTTGGAGCATGTTACTATAAATCAGTGAAATTACGTATGTAAGAACCACTCAGTTGAATGATGCAGTAAAAATCCTCACCATTCAGACACATACTGTATATGAGGTGTGGAGAGGATTCGGTTGCTTATGCAGTTAATGAAGGTTTATGTGCTTAGGTTTATTTCCATACACAGAGTTGCAGGGAATTGTCAACACTGATCAGTTTCCTGTAGAAACTCAAGCCTTAAAAAATTGTTCAGAAAAGGTGAGTGAGTGCGTCATTAAGAGATGACGTCACAATGCACCTGGATGGTTGGGACCTTTATGACGTCAGCTGCAGAGCGTTTGGACTCATTTGTGTTACAGAATCAGACGCTGAAGATACTGAACATGAGCACAGGTAAGATTTATGCTTATTTATTCAATTTATTACAGTTTCTCTTGGTGAGATTATTACTAATTACTTGAATTAATTACTGAACATTTATAAACCTTCATTTTGAGATGTTTGTGTCCAGGCTATTCCGGGTTTTTAACCATGATTACAGACTTGAGCCAAAACAGAGAAAAAACTTCATCAATCAGAACTCTTTTACAGTTTTTAATGAAAAATATTCAGTCTGTAAATATGATTTAATATGATTTAATATGATTGTGCCGCCCTACGTGCCCACGCGCGCATTTGTGGGCGTTTACGTGAGGTTTACATGGATTAGATTATTAGCGAATTAAAACGCTTCCCTCCATGAAGCCGTCACCTGATTGGCTGATGTTGGCGCTTATTTGCATAAAGTTGAGCCTCGCTAAACTCCGAGCTCTCAGGAGAGACATTGCGCATGCGCTGTCCGGGAAGTTTCGCTCTGAGTAGTGTAAAAAGTCATTTCTAAGGCAGATAGGTCAGTAATTCTCACTCTAAAAACAGGTTGTAAGCAGCTGAAAACTACTTTGTACACTTAAAGCATTCATGATACAGAAGTTCTACATGTTTTACAACTGGACAGATGTGAAGCTGTGCACATGATGCAAAGAGCTAAACACAGTCACATGACCTGAGCACAGCAGCCTTTTGTATGATAAATAATGCATCTGTATTATAATTGACTCAGATATAAGATTAGACTGATCAGTTATTCACAAAGAGGTTGAACATCCAGAGCGATGAATTTATTAGGACGACCTACACTGCTGGTTTTTGATGTGATAACGATGAGGGTCTTAACATTCAACTAACATGAATCAATTTGATTAAAATCCAGAAGTAAAAAAAGGAAGCAGCAAAATGACATCCTCAAGCAGCAATCCCTTTAGGATGCCCAGGAACCTTACAAAGTTCAGGATCCAGGAAGAAGAAGAGAAGAGACAGGTTACAATACACACACACACACACACACAGGCATTAAATCAGTGTCTTTTCAGTTGCTTAGAAATGAGCCCGACCCAGTACATGGCAACTCTGCAGATCACAGCCTTTCTTAGAAATCATAAGATTATTATAGGCCTAGAAACATTTTGGACATCACAAACTGCACATTTAAGTGCTATGCAGCATATCTACCAACCACAGAACACAGAACATCACACAGCCCTAAACCTCTGAAAAAAAATGTTTATGTAATCCTTCATTTAACTGAGTATACATGTCTCCATCAACCTTTTTTTATCTCAGGAGCGGAGAAGACAGCGCACTCTGAAAGTGCATGAGAAGGGGCTTAAACCCAGAGAGAGCAGGCGTGCGATTGTGTCACGCTATTTAAAGGAGATCGAGGAGGAGGAGCAGAAGGAAGAGGAGGAGAGAATATGGGGTGGTGAAGCCTGCATCGCTCCCCCGAAGACTCACAAACCACTCGAATGGGGTGAGCAAGTGGAGTAATTAAAGCTGTGCTGGCGTGAAAGTGTTTAGTACGAGCTTGTGACTCAATGAAAAGTCTTGTTTTGAAAGACTTATTTCATGAACATCATTTAAATGTGTACAACAATATTTTGTCTATTTATTAGAGCCATAGAGATTTCTATTCCTGACAGAACACATTAGGTCCATTATTTATAGGGCTACATGTTTCTGAGTTACTGAGGTTTTCTATTAAAACAATGAAACCAGTCAAATAGGAAAATAATGAATAGACTCGGGATTAAGTGTCAGTCTGTTTCAGATCTCGGATGTTCCCTTCAGTCTCTTGTCTTGTTTTCCTACCAGACTATTACCACATGGGGACTGTCAGAGACTTCGTCGAGACGGAGCAAGAGATTTCTCGACTGAAGGTGAGAATGAAATAGTGAAATAATGAAATCGTGTAGGCTTGTGTAGAAAAAAATACTGACCTGTTGTGTCATACTTGTGCCTGTAATGTTAACTAATTAGCAGTACCTTGTCTGAAATTACATTTGTTGAATGTAAAGCCTATTTATACTATTTCATTTTCGATCTGAAATATTTACACGGTCTAATTTAGTCTTTTTAGGTTATTCTTAATCAAATTTTTCATTGATTAAATCTATTCTGGACATTCATCTAGAGTAAAACTAGAGTAAAAAAACTAGGCCAGTTTATCCAAAAGCTGATCGGTTCTGCTGAAATACTTTGCTGAGTCTGCATCCGGGCTGCAGTCCGCCATTTGATGACTTCTGCTCTAGACACAGTCCTGTTTGTACTTTTTTGCTCAAACGACAGACTAAATACATCTGTTCATGCTCTAAAATCTCAGTCTCCCTCTCACACACTCACCAGCTGACTGACACAACATAGCATCTATTTTCTAATCCCCTTACTGGTGTTGATCTGTTTGTCTTCTCATGCTCTCTCTCTCTCTCTCTCTCTCTCTCTCTTCAGTACTCTATTGCAGTGGGGCGAGAGACAATTCAGGGTCTGAAAGGGCAGGTACCCTTTGATGAAGAAGACATGGCAAACGCAGAGCATCGCTTTAGTGAAGAAGCGTTTGCGAAGTATGTCGAGGAGGAAGAGAAGAAGACGATGCTGGCTTTAAAAATGTATGGATATGAGCTCTAGTTCTACTGGAATTCTGTAAAGATGTGATATGTTAAGATCATTGGGTTGTAACTGTGTATTATGGTTCAGCTGCTTATTGAAGGCTCTGTGAAGATCATGAATGAATGAATAGATGTTTATTATGATTGTTTTTTAACCATTGAATATTCTTTTCTTTCATGGTGTAGGGCTGAAGAAGAAAGCAAAGCCATACTGGAGACAAGGGAAAAGATCCAGAGGACCAATAATGAAATTGTAAAAGTTAAAAAGTAAGCTGCTAATAGAATAGAAACACTACACATGTCAAAGCAACAGTTACAACATCAACTGTAAGGCTTGGTTTTGCTTTCTGCTAAAAGAGATAACAGGCATGAAAAAAATTTTAGGTTCCTTTAACAAATTCCCCAAAGTATTAATTTCTTTATGCCTTCACCAATAGAAAAACATCTATTATTTCAGTTTATGTTTTTTATGTTTTGAAATTTAAGATAGAAGGTTCTTCAAAACTTCTTGATCAGAAAAACAATATTCAGTGAAAAAAAAAATTTATATACAACCCCAAAAGACCTGTGCCTTTTTAACTGCACAGTGGAATCTCTCCCCAGGGAAATCACCAAGTACCAGGAAATGCTGAATTATGATCAAAAGTGTCGGGAGTTCCTCTGGAAGCTCTCACCCCCTCAGTGGCAGAAGCAGCAGGAAGCCAGGAAGCAGATAGCTGAGAAAATCAAGGCTGCAGCAGAAGAGAAGGAACCAGCTACACAAGCTAACCTGCGTATGTCCACACACCTGACCTCATCACTGCGACAGTACAGAGAGTGCCACATTCTAGACTTAAACCACATAAAGACTACAATTTAAGGGTGCTTTCACACTATGCATTTTTTTCTCGACTGCCAGCACACAATTTACATGTAGTTCTATGGGAAGTGGCAGCACAGCGGGTGGAACATGGCTGGAGAATTTGTTCATAGCAGAGCAAGCAGAATATGCCAATATGCCAATGACCTATGCCAATATTCCAACACTGCAATATAACTAAAAATAATAATGAGTCTGTGCCATGTGTGAAAGCATCCTAATAACACAAGTGTGCTGTGATTACAAATAGTCTAAACGTCAGTGCTTTCCTGAACACTAAAGTACTACAGTACAATTCTTCAAGTTTGTATAAGAAAGTTCCCATCAGTCTTTCACCACTGCAATACTGACAATTTCCTAAGGTCCAGACTTAAATATAACCTGCCACTTCTTGGAAATTTTCTGGAAGCTCAGTGATCTAAACGATCTTAATCATTCACAGGTCGAAGCAGTGGCTGTAGTCTGGTGCTTCCCCCAATTCATCAGAATTCTCATTCCAAGTTCTTCTCCATGGAAAGTTGTAAACCGTAAGTGACAACTGATCCAAGAAATCACACCCCAAACCCAACAGCTCTGCTCAGTCCAACTCCTGTAGGGACACCTGTGCTGCAAAATGTACAGCCTGTCATGTTCTGATGCTCCAGCAGATAAAGTACATCATGATGGAGTAATCAATAAACCTTGAAGAATAAGGTCCTTCCAGGACACGGGACTGAAAACTGCTGAAACACACACGGCTAGTTTAATGTTTCTGAACAGCCTATACAGTATTTCAGCATGCTGGTTCAGCCTGCTGGTTGACCTAGTAAAAATAAAGTGTAGTGCAATCGGTATTTGGTAATGTAATACAAAAGTGAAAGAAATTTAATACAGTTAGGGGACAGGGAGAATGTACCTCAGGTAGACAGTGTTAATAATTATTTAAATTATTATCCAAATAATTGTCAGTCATCCACATGTGGATCCAAACAGGACAGGGCAGGACATGAGGAGGTCATTAGTTAATTAATTCATTAGCATTTGAGGGTATTAGGTGAGGTCTGATCAAGAAAAAAACAAAGCAAGTTACAAAATAAGGAGCATAATTCAACAATATAGCTAACATATTTACTCCTTAAACTGTTGATACAGCAATGACATACAGTTGGGGTCATAAGTTTACATACGACTTGCAGAATCTGCGAAATGTTAATAATTAAAAAAAATAAGAGGATCATAAAAATTGCATTTTTTATGCAAGTTTAAACTTTTGAACAGGATGATCGGTGTAAATTGTTATTATTTTGTCTTCTAAGAAACATGTAAATATCTTATGTAGCTACTGAAGGGCAGTACTAAATGAAAAAATAAGATCTTTAAACAAAATAATAAAATTTACACCAATCATCCTGTTTAAAAGTTTATATCCCCCTGTTCTTCATATCTTGTCTTTATAACGCTGTCTATCTGTGAAGCCCCAGCAGTGAGAAGATGCCTCAAGAGGACGAGGGGATTGTGGGAAACCTGGAGGTCTATGAGGTCTGATTCCAGCAATGTTTCTTCACCTTATTTTATCAGGGCTATTTCACTATACAAAAATTCATTAACTATCTCCGCTGCTGTTCAACACAGAGCACATGCACGGAGTGTTTATATAATTTACTTCAATTTTATTATGCGCATATTTACTGCTAATAACTCGTTAGGTTTATTTACAGTCCCAACTTCAGTTTAGCAAGAATTACTGACCGTGTTAATGGGTAATTAATAAAAAAAAAAAACATGAATAAATGCGAATGCTAGCAGCTAGCAGATACAGCTGGCCTGTAACCAGATTGTGGTATAGTTTTTTTTTGTTGTTTTTTTTTTGCTGTAACAACGTAACGTGTACATGACACACTTTACATAGATCTGGCCACACCCCTGTACTGGATTTTTTTTTTAAGCAATTTGAATCTCATGATGATGACTTTATCGTATGGCTATAGGACACTCTGATTGTCCAAATTAGGAATGTTTAGCCTTGCTGATTGCAGCTCTGGACAATTACAGAATGTATATCTACTTCTTATACATTTCATGCTTAAAAAAAAGGATTATGTGATCATTTACAAGGCTGTCTGTGTATCTGCATGTGTAGAAACCTCAGATCTATTTCACACACCCTAAGCAGCTGCTGAACATCATGGCAGAGATGGAAGAAGAGACCAATAATCTGTTTCAGGACCTAGATTTCATTGAACAGTCTCTGGAATTCTACAAAGAAAGCGAGGGCAAACAGCACATGTACATGTGAGTGACACTAACAATCAAACCTCTTACTAGAATTACATTAAAGGAATATTGCAGGTTTATACAACTTAAATTCTACACACCGCTTCTGTAGTGTGTGTGTGTGTGTGTGTGTGTGTGCAAATACTATGACCAAGAACGGAAACATTTCCCCTACTGACAAAAGAACAGGAAAATAAGTTGACTTGAAGCTTACCTATAATGCATAATCTAAGGGCAGTTGATAAAAAGGTTTAAATTTTTAGCATACAAAATGCAAAATTACAACTGTTAAATTCTAGAAATAAAGGTATTAGGATCAGACAAACATGACAGAATGTTTATATAAAACTATATAAAACTGTTATATAATTTTATCTAAATGGAGCAATACAGTGAAAAGTGATTATCTGAGGTTTTGTGGTATCCATGTGTGATCAGATGAAAACTGACTTATGTTTGGTAAGGCATAACCATAAACTCCTCGCTCTGAAAAGTAGCCCCAGAAAGGATAAATTACAGATTAACTGCTTCATTTTAACTGCTAACCTGACAAGGATTCACTGAAAATGATTGAATGAACATGGTAAAGCTGCACAAGCACTCCGCCACATACACCATGCTACCATATTAATGAACGTGGTCTTTCTTTGTCCCGCAAGCTTCATATCTGACTGCCTGACCACATGAGAGTAAAAAAAATAAATAAATAAAAATAAAAAAAAGCCTATTCCTGCCACTTTCTTTTTTGGAGCCCTGCAGGAGCCCAGTCCTGATGCACACATCTACAGTAGACTCTCTGACTGCATATTCTAACCTCTGAGGTGTTTGTGTACATGCAGGGAGAAGGAGGCTGCTCAGGTTTCTAAGGAGATTGACTACCTCACTGACTGCATTAACGAAAACAAAGCGAAAGCAGCAGAAATACAGGAAAAAGTCAAACTTTTCAACATGAGCGAAGACAGTGTTGAAAAAAAGGTACACACACACACACAGAGTGGAATTTTGTGCATGAAGCTTAACTTAAATAGGACTTATTCAAAACCACTAGAGTGCAGTGCTTAACACCTTTTGTCCACTGTCTTTCACTCTCGTCTCCTTTCCACTCAGAATGCAGTCCTGAAGCAGTTGCACCAGAAGATAAAAGAGGTGTACAGTGTCTGCATGGGATGTTCACAGGACACTGCGACCTCATGTCAGCTACTCGGAACCATCGAGATGTACTTGTATGACCTGCTGGAAAAGTTCGACAGACTTCCGGAGGAGGAATTAAAAACCATAATGAAGGAGTACCGCAGAGAGAAGTTAGCCAGGTTAGAACATGCAGGAAAACACACACACACTTGTTTAAACACAGGTCGTGCAAACACAGTTAATTGGGTACACATGACATATTGATGCACTTTACATGTAGCCCATCTGTTGCTATGCACAATTTAGCACCCCTCTACCCCATTTAACCCCATCAGTAGGGACAGAACAGCACTGGACCACAGCTGACCTGATATTATTTTGGTTTCTTGGGACCATTGTCCTGTTAGTCTTAGTGGATAAAGTGGGTACTCATGATCACCCTTTTAAAACCCAAAATGAGAGTGAATAACTACAAGGTGGTCACCTGGAGACCCCATTCCTTTCCACTGATGGTGAGGGAAAAAGTTTGAGGTGCCACCTGGATGGTACAGCATCGATGGGCCTCATAAACCAGCCAAATAAACTCTTTGCTAGGTGAAAAAAAAATCAAATTTACACAATTTCCCACTCACAATTAATATAATTGATCACCCAAGACATGGTTAATGTCTAATGTTTGCTTCTTTAGTTTGACACTGGAGCTTCGAAGCTAATATAGCTAAAAAGCTACAAAAATATTCCAGTATATTATGCCTAACACACCTTAAATTTAAACTCTATTTCACAGTTATTAACACTATGATGCATGTTGTCATAAGGAGGTTGCCCAAAGTATTAAATGCAGGTGTGCCAATAATTATGAATGACTTGTTTTTTTGTTTTTCTTAAAATAAATTAACTTCAGTTAATGGTTAGATTTCTCTCATATTTTCCATGTGAGATTAATAAGATCAATAATCCTGGAGCTGATTGTATTCCTGCAACTGCGTATGAATTAATGTAGTCTACAAATATATTTTATAATATATTATGTCAGCAGCCATCTTTTGCTACTTATTAGCTACATGAGCCTTGTAGCTCTAGTACAAAACAAAAGAATTGAGCTTCAGCAGACATGTCCCACCTGCAATTAGATTTTTTGCCTAACTATTCCTTTAAGATATCAAATAATAAATAAGTTTGTTTTTATATCCACAAAATCTCACACCCAGTTACCCTTACACAGCCTTTACAGATGTGGGGTTGTATATATGAGACTGAAATCTAACATCATCCTCTGTAATAATCTAGAAGCTCTAACCCTGTCCATGTAAATCACTTTGAAAAATGGATCCTAGATCAGCTCTCACACATACAGCTCTGTAATGGCTGAGAGCCAGTTTAAAAGTTGCTGTAAGCATGGTTTCACTCTTTGTCTCTCCATTGCCCCAGGGCTAAAAAAGAGGAAGAATTGCTGAAGGAGTTGGCTCAGCAGGAAAGGTGGAGACAGCGTGCTGAAGTGATGCGACAGCGAGCTCTGGCAGAAGTTAAGAAACCTGTAAGTTCTAACTAATCCCACACTCTACTCAACTACCTACAACAGATCATTCCGCCTAAAAAATGAAAGAGTGTGTCCCTTGCACACACCCAGATACAATTTGTATCTCTTGTAAAATTAAGCAAAGTGAGATTTTAAAAGTCTGCCACTTTTTTTATTTCAGATGGTAAAGAAAGTAATGTGGCGGTCATGGCTAGAGAAGAAAGTCCCCAGAGAACAGGAGCAAGCCGACCTCGCCAAGAAGGAGAAAGACCTTGAAAGCTACTTTTTCGAAGAGTAACACTGTACTATAAGGTCCAGAAATAAGCATTTAATAGTTTCTTGTTTTATTAATGCCATCATCCTTAGCAAATCAGGAAATAATGAAGCACCCCAATTCTAAACCAAACCCAGGACAGGATACGTGTGTGGCGGCCTGTAAAAACCTGCCGGAAGTCAATAAGGCTGAACTCTGGCTCTCGGTTCTTGCTGGTGAGTGTTGTGAGGTCACCTTCGGTTCTTTCAGAGCTAGAATAGGATGGAGGTCAGCATCCTTTTTCAGAACAAGAAAAATCGTTTAGTAGAACACCTTTCTACCATTCGTTCTACTTTCTCGATCGCACCTCTGTCCAAGGAGGAGCAAACACCTTGGGCCAGAGCAGCAGCTTTTAAAAGGTTCTGAAGTTTAGTGGTCGATGGTGGACCTGGAGTTCACAGGTACCCCTGTGATATGGTCATCAGGATGAAATAATCTGACGTAGTTGCTGCCCAGTCAGCTATGGTTTCATCCCACCAGCTGTCTTTCATTAATGGGCTCCT
>CM040469.1:4146351-4165577 GCA_022758105.1 Pangasianodon gigas | reverse complement strand
CACCTCTGTCCAAGGAGGAGCAAACACCTTGGGCCAGAGCAGCAGCTTTTAAAAGGTTCTGAAGTTTAGTGGTCGATGGTGGACCTGGAGTTCACAGGTACCCCTGTGATATGGTCATCAGGATGAAATAATCTGACGTAGTTGCTGCCCAGTCAGCTATGGTTTCATCCCACCAGCTGTCTTTCATTAATGGGCTCCTTGGGATTCTTTCAAGGTGGGAGTGAGCTGACAGAGGCTGATCCAGGCCACTTTCTGGACGCTATCGAGTCGAGCAGTACGGCTCAGCTGCTGGTTCGTCCTCAGACGCAGCCACAGTCATACCGTCTTTGTGCTCCTCGGTCAAGCACCAAGAGGGGGCTTAAGGGCCTGAGCTAAGGGTGTCAGCTAGAGGTTGGCCTGAGCTTTTGCAGCTAGGAGCCTGATTAGATTGGGTCAGGGCGGACTCAGAACTCTAAGTCTGCCAGTCAGGCTCATCATTGGCATGGCTTCACATTGGGCAAACCTACATCATGAAAAAACAGACCTGTAAATAATCTTTAATAATACTGAGAGCCTTTGGCTCTAAGAAGGGTTGTGGCAGACAGTAGAACGAGAGTTTGTACCCTTGTGTCATGGTCAGCAGAATCCACTGATGGGATGAAGTTGCTTGAGAATCACTTGAAATTCACTCACCGCTTCTGAGGATGCATAGCCTGATGACTTAACATATTGACTTATAATCCCACTACCCAGTATCACCCAGAAGAGGATGGGTTCCCTTTTGAATCTGGTTCCTCTCAAGGTTCCTTCCTCATGTCCTCTCAAGGGGTTTTGCTCCTTAGGGATCAACTTTGTGACAATGTCCATTGTAAGAGGCATTCAGAGGATATAAATCTATATTCTCCATTATTTCCTGATTATTTCTTTTTGGCTTTATAATAAAGTATTAATATTATTTTTGGACCTTATTTTGATGTGTTAACCCAATAAAGAGTTTCCACACCGCAACAGCTTTAGTCATGGCTCTGTACAAATAACAAGGGAGAATATATTTTAAATATACAGGCCATTGCCTCACTGACTCAAGTTTAAAATGCAAAAGATCTGGAATAGGATTTTGATAGTAGTATAACTGATACCTCTGCTAAAAAGCTTTCTGACATGTTTTATTTAAAATTGTGGTAAGACACTGATGAAACTGTCTTCCACATCCTGACACTATGCTAGGTAAAAAAAATTGTAAAATATTTTACTACATTTACTACATATTATTTTACGTGTTTCGGGGGTTTCCTCCAGGTACTCTGGTTTCCTCTCCAGTCTAAAGATGTGTGTGTGCTGAATGGCATTTCCAAACTGTCCATGGTGTGTGTGTGTGTGTGTGTGTGTGATTGTGCCCTGAGAAACACAGTGTCAGAAGATACATAACTTCCATCTCAGTCCCAGATGTCAACTTAACCTGTTCTAAATTTAAAAAAAAAAACTTCACATCCTTAGGCTTTCCAATAAGCCTCAATTTGAGGAGAGATGCCAATTAAGCAATATCATAGAGTGAGAGTGCTGTTGTACTAAATATCAGCATGGCAGTGATTTGGCACATATATTTATTTATGATGTATATTAAGATATATTTGAAACAAAAACAAGACAGCTTATTACCCAAAGAATACCATACCCATGGTGAAGCATGGTGTTGGCAGCATCATGCTTTGGGGCTGCGTTTCTTCACTGGGACTGGGGCTCTAGTCAAGATAGAGAGAATCAGGGATAGCTCCAAACACTGATCTAGTTTAGCATAAAACCTGCAGACCTCTGTTAGACAGCTGAAGAAAAATTTCACCTTCCAGCACAGTAACGACCCAAAGCACAAATCCATGTCAACAAAGGAATGGCTTCAGAAGGAGACGATCAGCGTTTTGGAACGGCTCACTCAGAACACAGATTTAAATCCTATTGACAACCTGTGGAATGACTTGAAGATGGCTGTGCACAGGAGATCCCCACGCAGTTTGATAGATCTGGAGAATTTGTGCGAGAAAGATTGGAACAAAATTGCCATATCAAGACGTGCTAAATCGGTAGACTCTTACCCCAAAAGAGTGAATGCTGTATTATATATAAAAAAACTGCTTTAACAGAGTGTTAGTTAAGGGGTGTGCACACTTGTGAAACCAGGTTGTCAGTTTTTTTCCACTTAAATTGTTTCTATTTGTTTTTCAATTTGTTTTACACTTTGAATTTTGTTGGTAGCTATATCAAATTAAAGGTGAAATAAGATCTGACATGATTTATCTTGGTTTCATTTTTACATCGCAAAACCGGGCAATTTTAGCTACTTTTTAACCCATCTTCCCCTGAAGAAAAGTGTTTCACATGCAGTAGAGTCTAACGTGTGTTGTTCGGTTGTCTCAGAATGCCATATTGCTTACTCATACATACTAAAGGTTAGAAATCATGACACATGACAATCAGGATGATTTCTGGTCCCCAGTTAGGTGAGGGGAAACAATGGGAATGATGTTTTTCTAAAACTGATTGTTGCGTGATGTTGGATTGAATGATTAAACTGCACGTATGACACTCTTGCATGAATTTTAAGACAAATGTTGAGGTGAATGCAAAGATTCTCACTTTTAATGGGATACTGTATTATATTTGTACTGTACACATTTACACATAATTAACCTATCTGTCATCCTGAGCTAAACAGAGTTATTCATTTTTCCTTGCAGTGGGTTTAAGGTTGAGAATCAATTTGCCAACTTCAGAGAGAATCAACAACCATCAAAAGTGTCAGCAAAGTTTAACAGAATAGAATAGAGTTCAATGAAACTGTACTTTAAAGCCTAAATACTATGAAAAATAACTTTAAAATTAAAACGCTGTCCTTTATTTATATTTAAGAAGCAGCTACTTGTGAAGGTGTGCATTTTAGTAATAATGTATTAATTAAGAGCCCATTAGTTAAGTACATCTTAATAAAATCTGACCAACAAGCAAACAATTAAAAAAAAACAGTCTAAAATCGTAATCGATCAATTCAGGCACTTTTTTTAGCCGTCCTAAACGTCACTATCATGCGCCGCTGATACTTCAAGGCCCCCAATGAAAGTTGAACGCGGGTTTAGCACGTAGACTCATTGACGTTGTAAAAATGTTGTTATTATCACAAAGTTGTTCCACTTGTATATAATGTAGCCAAAATATTCACGATGCGTTGTGTAGTTCAGCTGCTGTTGTACTTGATTTGTCCTTAAAACGCCGACGGGAGGGAATTTTGCTGACATTTAGCTTAGCAAGCTAGCCTTTATTTACCTCTGTTTCTGAAGTAGTTGATAATTTGCATTTTAATCAAATCTGTATTACGAAAGAGTTCATTACTTAATATTTTCCTCATAAAACCAGACCTGGCCAGAAAAAGGGTAATTTTGTGCTAAGAAACAGTTTGTTGCTTGTTGTTTTCTAATGGATTAGTTGAAATTGAAACAGAAACTAGATCATAAAGAGTCACTCTGACTTTAGTTTTGTTTTCCTGAGCAAAGAGGAGAAGGAGATCGGACTAAAGAAGAAGAGATCGGAAACCCTGGCCAGGATTTAAACAAAGCTAAAAAGAGAAGTTTAAGATGAGCTGACTCTGGTATGACTTGTCCCAGATAGCCAGAAAAAAAAAAGAAAAAAAATCAACCAACCTCAAGATCATCATTAAGTAAAAAAGTGAGTTCCTAAAGCATCTCTGGCTCTAATGTGAAAACTTTTGGATTGAGTTTGTTCTGTTTAAAATGTATTTTAACTACTAATTGCATTCATTGCATTTTATCTATGTTACTTTTTGGTAGTTAAAGATGTAACTTTATTGAGCCCCCTTAGGGGAAATTGAGTGCACTGTTCCTGGAGGTACTGCAGTACCAGGTCGATGCTTGGAGCGGACGGAGCAAGCCCCTCTTCCAGCTCCCTGCTCAAAAATCTGTTTAATATTAATATAATTTCAGATATTAAACTGATAGGAGCACTTGGTCTTAGCCAGAAGGCCGAGAAGCGATGTACACTATATAGCCAAAAGTATTTGGACATCTGACCACCACATCTACTTGAGCTTGTTGGACATCCCATTCCCAAACCATGGGCATTAATACGGAGTTGCCTGTGCTTTGCAGCAGTAATAACCTCCACTCTTCTGGGAAGGCTTTCCACTAGATTTTGGAGTGTGTCTATGGGGATTTGTGCTCCTTCAGTGAAAAGAGCATTAGTGAGATCAGGCACGAGGAGGCGTGGCTTGCAATCGCCATTCCAGTTCATCCCAAAGGTGTTCAGTGGGGTTGAGGTCAGGACTCTGTGCAGGACACCGGAGTTCCTCAAGTTCCTCTTTATAGACCTTGTGCACAGGGGTATTGTCATGCTGGGACAGGAAAGAGCCTTCCCCAAACTGTTGCCACATAGTTGGAAGCATAAAATCGTCTAAAAAGTCTTTGGATGCTGTAGCATTAACATTTCTCTTCAATGGAACTATGGGGTCTAGCCCAGACCCTGAAAAACAGCCCCAGACCATTGTACCTCCTCCACCAAACTTTATTGCTGGTACTGTGTATTCTGCTAGGTAGCGTCCTCTTGGCATCAGCCGAACCAGAGTTATTCATCAGACTGCCAAATAGTGAAGCGTGATTCATCACTCGAGAGAACATGTTTCCATGAGTTCAGTAACGGCGTGCTTTACACCACTCCAGCTGACACTTTGCATTGTGCATAGTGAGCTTAGGCTTGTCTTCAGCTGCTTGGTCATGGAAACTCATGAAGTTCCTGATACAGTTCTTCATGAAGTTCCTGATACACAGTTCTTGTGCTGATGTTGCTTCCAGAGGCAGTTTGAAACTCTGTAGTGAGTTCCAGAGGATAGGCAATTTTTACGCACAGGGCAGAAAGTTCATGAACTGATTTGTGGCAGCGGTGGTATCCTATGACAGTGCCATGTTTAAAGCCTCAGAGCTTTTTAGTGCGACCCATTCTACTACCAATGCTTCTCTATGGAGATTGCCTGGCTATGTGCTTGATTTTATGCACCTGTTAGCAATGAGTGTGGCTGAAACACCTGAACTCAATAATTTACAGGGGTGTCCACATACCTTTGGCCATATAGTGTGTATCTAGATGTAGAGGTGCATGATTAGAGATAGTCCTTGCTGCAGAACCAAAAGTCCAGGGGATGGAGCTGAACCTGATCCATCACCTCCTATAACCCTAACCCATAAGATGCTCTACAACACAGAACAACAAACAAAATTATCAGCTGGATCAGGTCTGACTCCACACCCTGGACTTCTGTTTTGACTCTGCTCAGGTAGGAGCAGCTGGATCAGGTCTGACTCCACACCCTGGACTTGTGGTTTGACTCCGCTCAGGTAGGGGCAACTGGATCAGTTCTGACTTCACACCCTGGACTTTTGGTTCTGCAGCAAGGTGTGCATGTGGATGATTGGGAAAATATATCATGATACATGGTATATGTTGTGATATGTTAGGTTTGTTACCATCAAACCAGCAGTGCAGTGTGTAAAAACAGAGCTCAGGACACTGAAAAGGACATAAATTAATCATCTGATACAAAGAAGAAAAGTGTGTTGTGATGTAACTTATCACGTGATCAATGTTATATTGTTATAATTCCCAGCTCTATTTTAATGGTACTTTTTTAGGTCTGGTAACCATTGCTGCTGTTGGATATATGCACTAGTATGGATATATGCATCTCGTCTAATTGGTGTTTGTGCAGGAGTTCACCTGCAGCCATGATGAAGAGGAGTCTGGATGCATCAGATGAGGCACCAAAGTGGAAGAAGGCCAAACGGGAGGAGGCCAGCTCTGATGAAGATGACGAATCATCGCAGAGAACCACAAGCCACGGTGTGTCTAATATTTGTTCAGGGTGAAAGATGACGTCATTGTGATGATGAGGTCTGTCGCTAGACACCAGACACAGACCTTTTAATACCGTGTACACATGGAAACGCCTGACTCAGTATGCACCAAATTTTTTTTTTCACCTTGACCTCTATGACCTCACTACATAGTCATAGTTTGAAAGCTGTTAAATCTTTTCTGTATACAGGAACAGGCTCCATCATTTATATACAAACTTAACGGTATAGCTCTAGTCATGACTATCCCACTGGGTTATTTATATTTATATGTATTCATTTGGCAGGGGCTTTTATCAAAAACCACTTCCAAGTAAGGCAGAATCTAATCCAGAGTTTGTCACAGAGCTGAGCAGCAAAAGACGCAACAGTAATGCTGACATTTGACCTTATTACTTTCCGTAAATAATTTACCATTGCTTCCTAATTTTAAAGCTAGTGCATGATGTATAGGCTAAGGAACATACTCAGTAGCTCCCTTGTGTTGCTTTCGACATCTTTTCTGTAAACGGCTCATCGTGCTGAGTGGGTTTGGTTGATATTGGTTTAATTTCCCACTTCTCTGTCATATCTCAAAGCTACTGGCAAAACTACAACGTGGCTCTCAAGTACATTTTAAAAATAAAAAAATCCATTTGAGTGCGTTTCAGTGCATCATTTAAAGATTCCATAGATTCCATAGTCATATATCTCAAGGACACCAGTACCAGTGTGCACCTAGTTGCGGACCGCTGCTTTAATAGGAGCTTGTGTGTTTCTCACAGATTCCAGTCAGAGCGAGTCTCTCAGTGATACTGAAGATCAGAGACCCAGTTTCTCCAAACCATCAGCATCTCAAAATGCTTCGAGCAGTGAAGCTTCAGAGAGCGCCACCAAATTCTCCATGTACAACAGCGTCTCCCAGAAGCTCATGGTAATACACACAGCATTGTTTTTTTGTTTTTTTTTAACAGAACATTAAAGCCAAGTAGCACAATGGATGGTAAATATTGTCTGCACATTATAATAAGTCTTGTCTCTTGTTTCCAGGCCAAAATGGGTTTTAAAGAAGGAGAGGGTTTGGGAAAGTTTGGTCAGGGCCGGAGAGAGATTGTGGAGGCGTCTACGCAGCGTGGGAGGAGAGGTCTCGGCCTCACGCTGGAGGGATTTGAGGGAGATCTCAACGTCGAATGGAAGGACGAACCTGAGGTGCGCGCAATGTTCCCACTTTCTCTATTAAATGATTACACTTTTATCTTCAATGCATCATATATACACAAGCCATTATATTCATATCCAATATGCCAGATATGCTTTTATGTGATACTCTATATCAATTTGTGTGTGCTTTCTTGTCTCTCTCTCTCTGTCTCTCTGTCTTTCAGCCTAGTGCTTTTGAAGAAGTGTCCTGGTTCCCAGAATGTACTACAGAAATGCCGGACTCTGAAGAGCTGAGAGACTGGATGACTGTAGGCGAGGTGGTGTAGCATAAATTACACATGCTAAAGTGATAAAATTACAAGGCTGTCAGAAGAAATTTTATCATCTCAGTGCTATCAATACAAATATTCATAATATGTACATATTCAAAGGCAAAAACTATATTCGACTGGGTAACATTCAATATTATACTTAAAAACATTAAAATCACATTTTCTAATGTTTTCAGTTTCAACGACCCTTGTGTCACTGATTTTTGCCCATTATATTTTGCCCTATCGTCAGGAAATCGCATCATCAAAGCTGTATCACATCAACAAAGCTATAGTAATCCTTGGCTGGGAGTCTAGAGAGCAGAATTGGCCATGTCCTCAGGGTGGGAGGAGTGGTGTTACACTCATTCACCTGTCAATCACAGCAATCCAAGCCATTTGTGGGCATGTGTGAGCTCATGTATGTGGAAGAGGGTAGATAGCGCTTAGAGGGTAGATAGAGTGTGTTACGCAGCCATGTAATGCAGCATGAACAGAAGTTTGGAAAGATGTGGCAGCTGACTTCGCGAGCCTCAGAGGGAGCACGTGTTTGCCTTCTCCCTCCCTGGTTGGTAGCTTTTGTATGATATGAGAGGGCTGGCTGGTGGGTAAGAATTGGCAGGGGAGCAAAATGTAGAGAAAATGGGGAAAATCTGAAAAAATCATGTATAAACTGAAGTTCCATTACATGCAAGCATTTTTTCCAAGAAGCACTTATTGGAGTTTTGACTGCTTCTGTTCTATTGGGCATGTAGTGCACTATGTAGGTTCTACAGCACCCTAATGTTACACCCTATGTAGTGAGCATATATAGCGGATAGGAAGGCATTTTGTTGGAATTCGACATCAACTCGTGCTGGATGGTCTTAAACAAAACAAAAAGATTGCTGAATGAAGACGAACTGAAGAAGACAGGCTGGTACATGGACCCAGGTTACTTAAAAAAAATTTAATAAAGGTAGCTAAATATCCTTGACAGGAAAACGTTACTGTGGCTAAACAAATAAAGCAGAAATCTTGAACAGCCTTCTGGTATTTTTTTTTTTGTTTTATAGGCAGTTTTCAGCTTCTGTGGATTGTGACACAAATGCTTAGTCTGTGTATAAGTATAAAAATAATAGAATCAGAATGAGCTTTTATTGCCAAGTGTGCTCACACACACACACACACAAGGAATATGACTTGGTATGAAGCTTCCAGAACACACATAACAATAAGATGGCAAGACATATAATAATAAAATTTACAAATAATAATATGAGAGAATATATAAGACTGTACAGTAAAGACGATAGGCTTAAACGGAATAGATATATGTAGAGATATAAAACAGCTATGATGATAATAATAATAATACAGCTAGGATTATTAATATCAAAATACTAACCATTTTAAGTAATTAATGTTTAAGTGGAATTTTAACAGGATTCACAGAACCAAGTGTTCTCCATCTAAATCTTTGTTTTCTCTGTATTTAGTGTTTTAGATATGTGTATTAATACTGATTTGTGTCGAATGTGTGTTTGCAGAGGAAACTGAAGATTGATGACGAGACCGAGTTCTGTTCAGAGGAGCTACTGCACCTGCTGCTACGCTGCAAGGTGAAATGCACACGTTTCACGTGATGCTCAGGTGGTAGGTAGTGTGTAAGGGACAGTGTTTGTGTTTCTGAGAGCAGGTCATTGCAAAGGTGTCATTAGCCTGCTATTTTTCTTTTCAAGCTTTGCATCCTGTTAGAGTTTATTAACAGTGCTGCAATTAATGTTCATGCATCAATGATGGTTTTAGTTCTTCAGTGAAGTAGCACTGGCTCTTGATTTGTCATTAAAGCCATGTGTGTGTGTATGTGTATGCGCTGCAGAGTGTGTTCGATACCCTAGAGGGTGAAGAAATGAGGCGAGCTCGTACACGGTCCAACCCGTACGAAACGATACGAGGAGCTTTCTTCCTCAACAGGTAACACACACACAGGATTTGATATCCTGTTAATAACTTCACACACACACTGATATATAGACTGATATATAGAAGTTCCACTGACTTATCAACATCAGGAAAAATCACTCCAATAAAGCAGAGATAATGTCTATAGAAAAAAAATGCATTTATGAATACTATTTTAAACACCCACCACACAAGGGCTGTAAATCGCACACTATATGGCCAAAAGTTTGTGTACACCAGCATGACAATGCCCCTGTGCACAAAGCGAGCTCCATGAAGCTCCTTGGTTTGCCAAGGTTGGACTGGAAGAACTCGAGTGTCCTGCACAGAGCCCTGACCTCAACCCCACTGATCACCTTCAGGATGAACTGGAACACCGACTGCACCCCAGACCTCCTCACCCAACATCAGTGCCTGACCTCACTAACGCTCTTGTGGCTGAATGAACACAAATCCCCACAGCCACGCTCCAAAATCTAGTGGAAAGCCTTCCCAGAAGAGTGGAGCTTATTATAACAGCAAAGAGGAATAAATCTGGGATGGGATGTTCAACAAGCACATATGAGAGTGATGGTCAGGTGTCCACAAACTTTTGGCCATATAGTGTACTTTGTTCATTATTATATTTAATGAAATTTTTTTGAAGTATGAAAATAAAGTATAGAAAAAAGTTTAGAAAATGTGTTTCAATAGACTCTTGTTCTTAAACTCTCTTTCCCTCTCTCACACTGTTTCTGTCTCTGTCTGTCTCTGTCTGTCTGTCTGTCTGTCTCTCTCTCTCTCTCTCTCTCTCTCTCTCTCTCTCAGAGCTGCAATGAAGATGGCAAACATGGACCATGTGTTTGACTATATGTTTACCAATCCAAAGGACTCCCAAGGGGTAAAATCCTGAAATATGTTTCATAATAAGAGCCCGCATTGTGCTTAGGCTATATATTTATAAATTGAGGCTATATTTTTAAATTGATTTTTATTGATTCATAATTCAGTCATTTGTGCGAGCATTTATACAAGAAATTTGGTATTTGTGAAAATCCTGTAACTTTGGAAAAAAACATTTGTATCTTCAAATCATGTAAAGTGCAATGAGTTAATGCACTGTTATGTACTTAAATTACACACTGAAATTTCCAGAAACTTTTGTGAAACTCAGTTGTTTTATGTTAATGGTGTTAATTAAAGAAATATCAAATATGCAAAAATAAAGAAAGCAAGCCAACGTAAATCCATAAATTAAGACAGATCATGCCATTCAATAAAGAATGCGGCTGTATAAAAAAAGGAGGACAGGCTCAGGTGGGGTATAAGCCGGTTCAGTTTGCTGTGGCATCATCTTTTAATACTTTAACACTTTTTTAGAGCTAGCATTAAGCAACCTGACCGATCTGGTATGTCTCTAGCTGTAATTTGCTTTTCAGGTGCTGTTACTCTGTTAAATAATGTATATTTTTATTGCTATTGATGTGAGTCAAAATAACTTTCATTTCTACCTCTGAGAAAGGCTGTTTTTGCCTATCGCTTGTCATTTGAGCTCTGTGAGCTTTGCCTTTTATGGTGTTTTGTGGGCATTACTGAATGCAGATCAGCTGTGCCGTGCATATGCCTGGTAATTAACTGGTGATTGGCAGTCATCAACATACACACGCGAGTACAAAGAAAATCAGCATTTTGGAAACTTTAAAATTTACATTACATTTACACACAGCTTTACTAAAAGACTGAGAAATGAGGCCCATTTTCTGCGTGTGTGTGTGTGTGTGCGTATGCATGTGCATATGTAGAAGCAGCTATTCCGTGATAGGGAGGGCGAGCTGCTTTATTTCGCGGACGTGTGCGCCGGGCCTGGAGGATTCTCAGAGTATGTTCTGTGGCGGAAACGTTGGCATGCGAAAGGTTTCGGCATGACTTTGAAAGGAGCCAATGATTTTAAACTGGAGGACTTCTACTCCGCCCCCAGCGAACTCTTCGAACCTTACTATGGTGAAGTTTTACATTTTTACACATGCCATGTGGATCATGTGGATTAAAAAATGACCTACTGCACCTTTAAAATACGTTAAGATGTCTGAACTGTATCCTGTTTCTTTGTCCTGACCACACGGTGTGATGCAGGTGAAGGTGGGATTGACGGTGATGGCGACATCACACGTCCTGAGAACATTAGTGCGTTTCGCAACTTCGTCCTGGAGAGCACTGAGAAGCGAGGCGTCCACTTCCTCATGGCTGACGGCGTGAGTTTACTGACATTCCTCTGATTAGTGGAAACGTAGTGATGGTGGTGTTTATAGTGTGCATTATGGAGCTTGGTTGAATGTGAGTAGTGGTGTGTTTAATAATGCAGGGTTTCTCAGTGGAGGGGCAGGAGAACTTGCAGGAGATCCTGAGCAAGCAGCTTCTCCTCTGCCAGATCCTCACTGCCTTATCCGTCGTCCGAACAGGTGCTGTCCTTTGTCATCCATTGTCATTTTTTTGCATGGAATTTCGAAGTTATATGTTTCTCTGATGTTCATTTGAAAAATGCTTTTGCCTTGTTGCTGCTCACATCCTCCACCTTTATGTGTGTTTTGTGTCTGTCTGTGTTTTTAGGAGGCCACTTTGTGTGTAAGACGTTTGACCTGTTCACACCCTTCAGCGTGGGTCTGATCTATCTGCTGTATCTCTGCTTCGAGAGAGTGTCACTCTTTAAACCGGTCACCAGCAGACCCGCCAACTCCGAGAGGTCTGTGTGTGTGTTGTTTTCCTAAGCTTCGAAAATAAATAAATAACAAAGGGGTCACATCATCTTTTTATCATCATGGCAGATTAGTTTTTATTTATTCACCTGTAGTAAGATTTATTTATTTAGTAATGTTTTTAATTTTTTCACCCATAGTTTTATTTATTTATTTATTTAGTAGTATTTTTAATTTATTTTGTTTTTACTTATTCACCTGTAGGATTTGTTTACTTAATTATTTACTTATCAATGTTTTTATTTATTTACCCATAGTGATGTTTTATGTATTTGCCCAAAATATTTTTGTTTAATTGTTTACCCATATTAATGTTTTTATTTATTTACACAAAATTTATTTATTTATTTATTTAGCAATGTTTTTATTTATTTATCCACAGTAATGTTTTATTTATTTGCTTATAATAATGTTTTTATTTATTTACACACAGATTTATTTATTTATTTATTTATTTCCCATAGTAATGTTGCTAATACTTAGCTTGATTATAGCTTTATTAGGGATGTAGCTTTGCACCAGTATATAAGCTCACTACGTAGTGTATAATGTAATGTTGTGTAGACCCTGTGTGTTGCACTATATGCCTGATGCGGCTTAATATCACTTAATATGTGTAATTTCACTTTTAGCACATGTAATGTGTAGTATCACTCTTAGACTACATACTTAGCTCTGTTTTTTATGTAGAATTAGAAGATTGATATGTATTTAAAAAATACATAATGAAGATGAAATATGCTGTAAATTACATGCGTTTATTAGATTATAAATTAGATCATAAATTAGGTCATTTAGATTGGATTAGACATCATCATGACGTATGTCATTCGAACAGTGAAATTTGTTCTAACAGCTCTTGTGTGTATGCATGTGTGTTTTGTGTGTGTAGGTACGTGGTGTGTAAGAGTCTGAAGCCAGGCTCTGATGCAGTCAGGGAATACCTGTTCAAGGTGAACCTGAAGCTGAATCACCTCAGGCACTCGGAGAGGGACGTCACAGACGTGGTGCCTCTGGAGATCATCAAAGGAGACACAGACTTCTTCCAGTACATGGTGGACTCCAATGAGCGGTAGGACATCCTGCATGTATGCATGTGTACCTCAGATAGCCACATACACAATATGGCCAAAGGTTTGTGGCTATCTGATTATCACAGCCATATGTGGTTCTTTCCCAAACTGTTCCCACAAAGTTCGAAGCACACAGTTGTCTAGAATGTGTGCTGTAACATTACGATTTCCCTGGTTTGCCCAAGGACATGGGTTGACACAAACTTTTGGCCGTGTAGTGTATTTACATGCCTGGTCAGGGTTATGGTGCTTTAAATTAGGCAACTAGTTTACATTTTGAGAAATAAAACCAACTAAATTAGTTCGAAAATGACCTCATCCTTTCAGAGGAGGAAATCTTCTTGACCATGTAATGAAAATTACCAGGATCTAATGATAGTTAGAAGTCTGACTTGAAATGCTATGGCTGATATGACACACACACACACACACACACACACGCAGACACTCACTCTTCCTCACTCACTGTATTTTCTCTTTGTTTCTGTCTTTCAGTCATTGTTCTGTGCAGATCAAAGCTCTTTCTAAAATCCATGCCTATGTGAGAGACACGTAAGTCACCTATTCTTTATTACTGTGGGTTTGTTAGTTTGTTTGTTTGTTTGTTTTACACTGACTTTCTCCTGTGTGTAAATATTTGTTTCACGTGGGATTTACTTCCTCGGAATAGGACGCTGTCCGAGCCAAGACAAGCTGATATCCGAAAGGAGTGTCTCAGACTATGGGGGGTATGGAATTATGAACACACACAGACACACACACTCACAACTGGGTCAAAAATCAAGTCATTATGAGTATCTTATTGCATTAAATAATAAAATAATGAAGTTTTATAATGCACCTCTGTGCTGAAATTGTACGAGACTATAGTGATTGCTTGTGTAACTCGGTGAGTTAAATGTCCTGATTGCTGGAACAGTTTCACAGACTTTACACATTTTCTGTGTCTATTTGCAGATTCCTGATCAAGTCAGAGTAGCACCTTCTTCCTCAGACCCCAAATCCAAGTTCTACGAACTCATAAACGTCAGTGTGCACTGTTTTTTTTTGTTTTTTTTTTCTTTATACCAACAGGTTCTTAGATTATATTCCATGTTTTCTAATATATGATGTAAGTAACGGTGCTCTGAAATAAAAATTCCAGGCCCTAATCATAGAGGGCACATTGAGATGAAAACCAAAACTGAACATTGAAAA
The DNA here is from genome assembly GCA_022758105.1 of Pangasianodon gigas. NCBI lineage: Eukaryota > Metazoa > Chordata > Actinopteri > Siluriformes > Pangasiidae > Pangasianodon > Pangasianodon gigas. The sequence continues at coordinate 4,151,292 of CM040469.1, read as the reverse complement.
AAGTTTGTTTTTTTAGTAGTAAAACTGAGTGGTGTGTGTGTATAGTCATAATGTCTATATAGCCAGGAGCTTATGAATGTAAAAATACCAATTACTATGAAGCTCAGTATGGTGTATTAGCCAAGGAAATCCAGTGTCCTCGACACCAGAGAACGGTTAGTCATCCATGGCAGTGAATGCCATTATTTTTTGTTACCTGTTGCACTTTGGCACTGTTATTTGTCATGTAAAAAAAAAAAAAATTGGCTGCAGATGGCATTTTTGTGCTAGCAAGAACGTCCGTTTTTTTGCTTCTGTTGTTTGTTGTAGTCTGCATGTTGCACAGGATGCTGTGTTTTCAGGTGAAGTCCTTGGGCATTCAAAATACATTTTGAATACGTTTGTGCTGTGATGAGTATCAGTACCAATAAATTATTTGTCAAGTGTTAGATTGGACATTTTTTCCGTTAAAAGATTCAGCGGAAAATGGTCAAATGTCACGCTTGGTTTTTGCTGAAGATTTTTGCTGCCTAAGTTTCATTACATCCCTAAATATACAATATATACAGCTATTATGTTGACACTCTCCTCCCTGATTGCAAACTCGTGTGTGTTTGTGTGTGTTTGTCAGGGATCGGATGTCGACAGCTTTAACTCACAGCCCACAGCCCTCAACCATAACACTCTGGACAAACTGCAGCATGTATTGGACCACCGGTGCATCGTTGGAGGGGGAGAACAGATTTTTCTCCTTGGGCTTGGGGTGAGATTCTGTGTGTAATATTAGGGGTGTGATGCAATGATACTATCTGCAACAGTGTCTGTTTAGTGCTCCAGATATCCGTGTCGGTATCTATCATACACTATCATACACTGTATGGCCAAAAGTATGTGGATACCTGACCATCACATGGCCATATAGTGGATCTGTACCTATGTGGGTTTACACCAAAAGTGAATGTGACCTAAATCAGAAAAGATTTTTTTTTTTTAATTTGCTTTTAATATGAGCTCTGTTCCCATGGGAAGACTAGAAAACACTGGAAGCAGAAATGCCAGCACTGTCAGCATTCTCTGTTACTTCTGCCTCTGACAGTTCCTCAACCTCAGCTACATCACTCCAGTTCACAGAGTAATTGCTTGCCACTAGAGAAGTGCGTGGGACAGTTATTTATTTATTTATTTTAAATCCTGCTCACACAGTTGTTATTTTTAGGGTTTTTCCCCCCACAAAAACTACTAGCCTCATTTAAAACTCCATTACCAGGCTACTAAGGATGCTCCGAATGCATCATACAGCCCTGCAATACACATTCATGTTACTAAACATGGGCTTTGTTTGTCCCATGAGCTCATGAAAGTTAAAACCTGTGGGGTCCCAGTCTTGATGCACACCTCTAGTCTCAACCAAATGTCCTGTAAGTCGTTCTGGCAAGCTTTCTTTAAAAAAATTAAAATAAAAAACCTGAATAGAGGCTTATCTGTTCGTTCCGAATTATGTCTTCGCATTCAGTTATATTCCTAGTGAATAGTGAATTGCAAGTGAAACATTTCTCTGTCTCTGTGTGTGTGTGTGTAGAAATCACAGATCTACACATGGGATGGCAAATCCCCCGTGCGCTGGAGGAAGCTGGAGAGCTTTAAACTGGAGTTGCCCAGAGACACTCTGCTGAGTGTGGAGATTGTACAGGAGCTGAAGGGAGAGGTGAGCTCTCAGGGTGTTATGGGAAAGTTTTTCATCCATGCCAGGTAATTCCTAGTGCAGGTACTGAATGAACAGTTGCCATGTACCCTAAATTTGTTAAAATTCCTGGATTGCTTTAAAACTAAACCAAATTTATGCACATCTAAGAAGCTGCATTCAGTGCCACAGGAATGTTAACAAAAAAAATCCTCTTAAGAGTGTAACTTTAGCTTCCATCAGTTCAGTTGCCTCAGTGTTTTTTAAAAAGTAGTAAACAGTGTCAGTTTCAGCAAAACTTATTTCCAGAACACCTTAAACAATTAAACAATATTATTGACTCCAGAGCAACAAATCATGATTTAACCAGTGATGCAGATGTTGTAAACATGGCTGCTCACCTGTAAAGGTGGCACAGTAGGGTGCTCCTTTTTTCGTTTAATTGTTTAATAGGTGCTTCTTCGATCTACCTTAGTTACTTACTTACCTTGGAGTGTGTTGTGTTTGCAGGGTAAAGCCCAGCGTAGGATCAACGCCGTTCATGTCCTGGATGCTCTGGTTCTCAACGGCACTGATGTGAGAGACCAGCACTTCAACCAGAGGTCTGTTTTTACATCAGATGTACCCTGCATTTAAGAGCCTCCATGTTATTTTTCCTTTTACTGGCCATTTTCAAATATTTATTCAGTATCCATTCATCAAAAACAGTTCAAATCTTGTTTTTTGGAAGCACTGCATGGTTCTCTACATGTTGCCAAATTACACTATATGGCCAAAAGTATATGGACACCTGACCATCCAGATGTGCTTGCTAATCATCCCTTTCCAAAACCATTGGCAGTAATATGGAGTTGTTCCCCCTTTGCTGTTATAATAACCTCGACTCTTCTGGGAAGGTTTTCCACTAGATTTTGGAGCTCAGCCACAAGAGCATTAGTGAGGTCAGGTACTGATGTCGGGTGAGGAGGTCTGGGGTGCAGTCGGTGTGTTCCAGTTCATCCCAAAGGTGTTCAGTGGGGTTGAGGTCAGGGCTCTGTGCAGGACACTCGAGTTCTTCCAGCCCAACCTTAACACACCATGTCTTCATGGAGCTTGTTTGTGCACAGGAGCATTGTCATGCTGGAACAGGTTTCTGCCTTTTAGTTCCAGTGAAGGGAAATTGTAATGCTACAGCACACAAGGACAATTGTGTTCTTCCAATTCTGTGGCAACAGTTAGGGGACGGTCCACATATGGGTGTGAAGGTCAGGTGTCCACATACTTTTCGCCATGTAGTGGATGTTGATTTATTTATTTATTTTATTTTTTAGTGTTTATAATGATAAATCTGGGGAACATTACTGTATGTGAGGTTTTCTGTGGCTGCATTCTGCCAAAGAAACAAAATGAAAAATCTGGTTTTGTCTAAAATTGGGGTTTTCTGCCTGTGACATACTTTGACACCATGGCATCCATGTTTTTTTCCCTACTTTATAGCTCGAAAAATGACCTCTGCATTCGGAATCAAATCTTTAAATGGAAATTTCTCCCTTTTCACTTTTGGAGGTCACCACTCTTTGAAATGCTGGAACTTTACTTGGAGTTGAGATACAAAAGAGAAATGTATTTTTTTTTATGTATTTTTTCTGTCTATGGTAGAAAATGTTTAAATTTCACCATGTAAAGGGTTTTCCCAGGCCACCACACATTCATTAGCTATATAAGTTAAGTCCTTGTTTAAACTGCAATTACATCAGTTAATTATATTTGTACTGTATGTTAATGTACATATTATCTGCATTCATTGTGATTTTTATCTGTGTTCTAGGATTCAGATGGCTGAGAAGTTTGTGAAAGCTGTGTCTAAACCCAGTCGGCCCGACATGAACCCTATACGGTAATCCACTCCTGTCTGTACACTTCCTGCTTTTCAGAACAGAGCACCTGCTTCTAGGGCAATATGACCAATCACAATATTTCATATTAGTAATGGTGTTATGGTATTTGATAAGATTTTTTTTTCTTCAGATTGTTGATTATCCCATTTAAAAATAAATGAAAATATTCTCTAGAAAAGCACACATTGTGAAAAAGCAGTTCTGTTTGCATTATGCATCATGTTGTTATTCAAAATTAAATTCATTCATACTTTTACAGTAGAAAACCTTAATCATTTAGCTCTTAGTACAAAACAAATGGATGAAAAAAACATGGTACATAATGAAAAATGTGCACATTATTGGAATTATGAAAAAACACTGTTCAAAAACTGTAACAAATAAAAGAATTAGCCAGCCAGCTCAGAAAGCCCAACATATAAATTATTACTGGTATATTTAAAACTAAAGTATACCACCCAGCCATGTCTGTTTCTCTGTTGTTTTCCAGAGTAAAGGAGGTGTATCGGTTGGAGGAGATGGACAAGATCTTCGTAAGGTGAGTAACTCTGCGAGGTCGTGTCCTCGGCTCCTCTGTGATCTTCAGCATGTGATGCAGGTTTGATGTTCCTCAGATTGGAGATGAAGGTGACAAAGAGCTCAGGTGGAATGCCGCGGCTGTCCTACACGGGCCGAGACGATCGCCACTTCCTGCCCAGCGGTCTTTACATCATCAAAACGGTCAGAGGTGAGAGGAACATGAGAGTTCTTCTGTCTTTCGGCATTGGGAGTCAGTGTATTAGTGTACATTTTAACTTTTTTTTATGTCTTAATTTCAGACCCATGGACGATGGCATTCAGTAAGAGCTCGAAGATGAAATTCTTTTACAATAAACAGACAAAGCAGTCCACCTACGTCATGGATCCGAGTGCTATAGCGCCTTTTCAGTATGTTCCAAAACCTGCACCACAATGGATTTTAGTACACTGTATTTTATGGAGTCATATTTTTGCACTCAAGTAGACATGTGTGGTGGTCTGTGAAGAGATGTCGGAGGTTCAATTCTAGCAAAAATAAACAAACAAACAAAAAAAGGAAAATTGTGTTTTGCCCAATATTGAGTTTTTCTGCCCATAACATACACTGCCTGGCCAAAAAAAAAGGTCGCTGTTTGGGTTTAAATAAGCAAATACTTAAGAGCCTATGATTGGATCATTACTGCAGGGATTAATATGTTTCAGCTGGCAACAATTCTTTTAACCTTAACTGATGCAGTGTGTAGCTTCTCATTTCTTAAACAACCATGGCAGATTACGTATCCCATGGTCGTGGAAAAGATGTTACTGAAGGGGAAAATTGTTGGCCTGCATCAAGCAAAGAAAACAACTAAGGAGATTGCTGAAATCACTGGAACTGGGTTATGA
>CM040469.1:4119214-4140465 GCA_022758105.1 Pangasianodon gigas | reverse complement strand
TGATGCAGCATGAGCAGCAATTCGACAGGCAGCTGGCTTCACGTGTCTTGGAGGAAGCATGTGTTAGCTTTCATCCTCCCCGCTTGGGAGAGCTGGCTGCTGGTTGAGAATTGGCCAAGACTAAATTAGGGAGAAAGTGTGGGGGGAAAAATACTTTTCTACTTCTTCAACCTTCTGCTGAGAGAAAACTCTAAATGTGTTTTAGAGTTTTTAGTGTTTTAATACATTTTCATTAATTAATTTACACCTTTTTAAATTTTGGAGTATATTTTTGCAGATTGAGAGAAATGAATCTAATCCATTTTTACAATAAGGCTGTAATACAACATAATGCATGAATGCACTATATTTATATTTACATCTTAGTTTTATTAAAACTACAGTTAGATTTATATGTGATGGTTTTATACTTATCTTGTTACTGAGTTTAAGATGAAACCCATTAAATTCCATGACTAGTCATTTAGGCTTATAACAAATATAATAACTCTAATAACAAAATAAAATCTGTAACAACTTTCACAGTAGCTGATGATCCCCACTACAGGAAAAAAAAAAAAAAAAGATCCAAATCCCTGGCTTTATGACATAGACCCCCGGGGGTCCACAAACCCCACTTTAATATCCACAACTCTATATCACTGACTAAAGCAAAACCTTACCCCAGTCTTTAGAAATACTTCAGAACATCCCCTTATGATAACAGAAATTTTCAGAAAAAATGAACATAGAATGTCTAATTACTACAGTAAATTCAGTAAAATACAGAAAATAAACCTTTAACCTCGTAATGATGCACAGATTTACTACCTTTAACATATGTTCAGTAGGATAAATGGATATGATTTTGGTTTCTGAAACCAGCCCATGTGGCACTAACAGCCATGCCATGGTCAAAGTCACTGAGATCATATTTCCCCCCATTCTGATGTTTGACTGAAGCTCTTGCCTTCCACTCGATTGGCTGATTGGTTAATTGTATGATTGAGGTGTACAGGTGTTCCTATTAAAGTGGACGGTGAGTGTAAAGTCCACATTGTTGCCAAGCATGAAAAAAAGGATGGCTACTTCTACTTCCTAAATCCCAAATTACCCCTTGTCCACCACTGAAATAATATCTGGTCAGCAGTGGTAATTGATGGATGGGGTAGACAATTGTGCATAGCAACAGCTGGGCTGCAGTCAGTAATTGTACACTTACAAAGTGCACTTACAGACAGATGACTAATTAAAGGAAAAAACCTAAATAAATGAGTGGAGAAATATAACGAGTACAGATGCTTCCAGACAGGTGTTTTGCATGATACAATTAAGCAATTAATGTCCTACAAAGCAATTAAAGTCCTACAAAATACTAAGCATAGCCAGACGACCTTGATTTTGGATCAGGATGGCAAGAAGGAAAGATCTAAGAGACTTTGAAAGATGGTTCAGTATTGAGGTGCAGATGCAGGAGCTTCAGTCACAAAGACGTGTGTTTGAATAAGTCCGGATTTAGATCTATGGGAAAGACGTCAGGATATAGGATTGGAAATTTAGTGTAAGAGTCACTGCAAATTAACACAGTTCTCCTGCCTGACATCTTTATCCTGAAACATGAAACGTTTCTATCATGGTGGGCGTGGTCTCTTCCAACCCCACCCCCACGTACGGGGCACAAGGGTTCACTGAATGGTTTGATGAGGATAAATCATAAATCATATGCTATAGCCTTCACACTCACCAGAGCACAACCACCTCCACTCTCGCTCTCCACCTCCATTGTCAAAACACCACCTGAGGGAATAGCTTTTGTGTTCATCAAGCCAGTACAGTTCCAGAGACTTGTAGGATTTATGCCAATTATAAGTGAAGCTGTAACAAGTTTACTTCATAAAATGATGAGAATGAAGCTGCAAACTAGGTGTACCTAATAAAGTGGGCTTTGCCTGATTATAAGTGCTCTTAAGGTGAAACACTTCAGGTGAGCAAGGTAATTTTTTAAAATTACAGTCAATTAACTATATGTATATTTGCATGCTTAGTCTTGATGTTAGAATTAAATACTTATTTTGCTGTGAAGACACACTTAAGTGAAACTTTTACAGAACAGTTTGTTGGAAAACCATCACCTTATTGAGATTTGCCTTATAAGCAGAAAATACCACACACTGATATAAAAAAATGGATATGCCATTTTAGTATAAATCCTAACATAAATCCAAAAATCAACATTTTGGGAAATTCCTGTAATATCAAAAATATATAGCCGTTGTTGTTGTTGTTGTTGTTGTTGTTCTTCTTCTTCTTCTTCTTATTATTATTATTATTAATATTAGTAGTAGTAGTAGTATGTGGTTCAACTCTGCCATCAGTGTCTAAAAGATGATGATGATTATGGTGAGGAAGATGAAGAAGAAGAAGATAATGATTATAGTGATTATGTGGAGGAGGAGGAGGATGGTGATGAAGAAAAATATGAAGATGATGTGAAGAAGAAGAAGAAGATGATGATGATGACGAAGCAGAAGAAGTAGATGAAGAGGATGAGGATGATGAAGCAGAAGCAGAAGAAGAAGATGATGATAAAGTTGATGGTGTAAAGATAATGATGATGAGGAGGAAGAAGAAGGAGAATAATAATAAAATGATGATGATGGTGATGATGGTGTAAAGATGATGATGAGGAGGAAGAAGAAGGAGAATAATAATAAGATGATGATGATGGTGATGATGTTGGTGATGATGGTGTAAAGATAATGATGATGAGGAGGAAGAAGGAGAATAATAATAAGATGATGATGATGGTGATGAAGATGTTGGTGATGATGGTGTAAAGATAATGATGATGAGGAGGAAGAAGGAGAATAATAATAAGATGATGATGATGGTGTAAAGATAATGGTGATGAGGAAGAAGAAGGAGAATAATAATAAGATGATGATGTTGGTGATGATGGTGTAAAGATAATGATGAGGAGGAGGAAGAAGAAGGAGAATAATAAGATGATGATGATGGTGATGATGATGGTGATGATGGTGTAAAGATAATGATGATGAGGAGGAAGAAGAAGGAGAATAATAAGATGATGATGATGGTGATGATGGTGTAAAGATAATGATGATGAGGAGGAAGAAGAAGGAGAATAATAAGATGATGATGATTATGGTGAGGAAGATAATGTAAGATAATGATTATAGTGATTATGTGGAGGAGGAGGAGGAGGATGGTGATGAAGAAAAATATGAAGATGATGTGAAGAAGAAGAAGAAGATGATGATGATGATGATAAAGTTGATGGTGTAAAGATAATGATGATGAGGAGGAAGAAGAAGGAGAATAATAAGATGATGATGATGGTGATGATGGTGTAAAGATAATGATGATGAGGAGGAAGAAGAAGGAGAATAATAATAAGATGATGATGGTGATGAAGATGTTGGTGATGGTGTAAAGATAATGATGAGGAGGAGGAAGAAGAAGGAGAATAATAATAAGATGATGATGATGGTGATGATGGTGTAAAGATAATGATGATGATGGTGTAAAGATAATGATGATGAGGAGGAAGAAGAAGGAGAATAATAAGATGATGATGATGGTGAAGATGTTGGTGATGGTGTAAAGATAATGATGAGGAGGAGGAAGAAGAAGGAGAATAATAAGATGATGATGATGGTGATGATGATGGTGATGATGGTGTAAAGATAATGATGAGGAGGAGGAAGAAGAAGGAGAATAATAATAAGATGATGATGTTGGTGATGATGGTGTAAAGATAATGATGATGAGGAGGAAGAAGAAGGAGAATAATAATATGATGATGATGATGAAGATGTTGGTGATGATGAAGATGAATACCCACACCATATTCCCATACATACTCCCATATTGTCGAGGAGAGCCTCAGTGGGCGGGGCTTCTGGAGCGCACAGCGCGCGCGCCCTCAGCTCGCGCCAGTCGGGAGAGCAGCGCGCGGACTCGGTCCCGAGTTTGTCCGTTATGAGGCGGACGAGTCTGTCGGTATTTCCCCTCTGTGTTCCCTGCTGCGATGAGGAAAGCGGCTAGTTCTCAACTCGCACCTGAGGCTCAGGCCGAATAAAACCACACATTTTAAAGAAGAAGTGCTGGGAAACTTTGCCCGGGGGAGACATGGCGTCCATCGGGGACTTCGACCCGCTTCACACCAGCGTCCCTGCCACAAAAATAGAAGTGACCGTGTCGTGCAGGTAAGCAGACCCAGAACCCAGAATATGCATGTAATAATAATAATAATAATAATAATAATAATAATAATAATAATAATATATACACATTTTACCATCACACCTGTCGCCTCAGACTAATAAACTCTATAGTTCTCATTAGATATATTAACACTGAATTGTAATATTTTCTATTAAATTCATATTTTAACTTATCATTTGGCTGTGAAAAGAAAATATGGAATATATGAATATAATAGAATATATTTACCACAACAAAACATCAAGAATAATTGAATACACATGGAATAATTACAGAATGCTGAGACAGTTTGAGTTTCCAGAAGAAAAAATGTTCTCATTTCCTCATGTCTTCTAGAAACTTCTCCATGCTCAGGTCTCCTGCCTGTCTGTCCATCAGTGTATCACTTATAACGGTATTTATGTTGCATGGATAGACAGTGAAACCGTGTACAAACACTACAGTGTTGCAGTGCAGTGCTCCCCTCCATCCCAGCCCCGAGTATGTCCTGTCTGTCCTTCTGTGCTGAATTCTCACCAACTTTCCATCCTTCAGAGAGAAGGAATAGAAGGAAACCCAATCTGGTATCACCCTTAATAAATGGCAGCTCAGCCCACTGATCTCCGCTCTGGCTGTGTTCCTCAGCGCCGCCGTCCCGTCTCTGGACAGACACAGCCAGCACCGAGCAGCAGCCCAGCCTTTTATCCCATCCTAAATTATGAATGTGTTGACTGCTGATGCTGATATGTGTTTGCGTAAATCTTTAACTTCGCTAGGTGCATTCCCTGATGTCGCAGGGTGGCTCCTTTGATAGGAGACGCATGTGCAGCTGCCCAAACGTGCCTGCTGTGTTTCTGGTTGAATGATGTTTGTTGGGATGATACTCGATGCTCGAGTGAGTAAGGAAATAAAGAGAGTGTGCCGTTCTGATACACTCTCCAAAAAAAAAAACACTTTTTGCCATTGCTTGTCATGGAGATGATCGTCACTCTGCTCTACTTTTAGTGTGTATCAGTTACATGGAGTGTTATGTTTAAAATTCATTGTAGGTATAACCACAATCCCTGAAGTACCCCTGAAATCAAAATCAGTGTTTCCGAGCTTTTCGTCTCTGTCTGTTATGTTATAGAGACCGATATTATACATGACTTGATATAAATACAAAAAAGTAGTTTTGGAGATTTTAATTTTATAGTCACTTCCAAGACAATGATCAAAGATTTTTGATTATTCAACCTGTACTTATGTTGTGTTAAATTCGACCAGTTAAATTCTCTCTAGAATGTATATGTCCCGCCCCTGGGGGCGGGTCTTGCTATACAATAGCAGCTTGTTAGCAGCAAACTTGGTTCTCCAGTGTGATTTTGGCTTTTTGTCTTCCTGTACACTATTCCCTTTTCTGACCATCCCTTAGTAAAAAAAAAATGGCTGGAGTTTATTCACTGGAAGGACGGACGGAATTGTTTTACCAGCTTGGGGTTATTCAATGTCGAAATGTCTTGCTACCTCAGACTTATCAAGAATGCGGTTCAGACTTTACACTCACCATCCACTTTATTAGGAACACCCGTACACCTGCACATTCATGCAGTTATCTAATCAGCCAATCATGTGGTAGCAGCGCAATGCAAAAAATCATACAGACACAGGTCAAGAGCTTCGTCTCAAACATATACAGCATAACTCCAAAAACACATGGCATCTCGTCGTCTTGGATATTGTCCTCATTAAAGTGGACAGGCATGGGTGAAGGTGGTGGTGAGAAATCCTCCACAGCTGAAAACAAAGGCTCTCGTTAATCTCTTCACTGTTCTCCGTATTAAGCTATTTCTCAAAGCTGCTGTTAAGTTTGGTAAATTGGGCAGGTGTGTGTTGTATATCTAACGCTACTGTATGTTGTGTAAATCAGTCAAGCGCTTCAACACACCGTCACTCTGACTTCCTGTTTCAAAAGAAAAATACGTCACCATATGGGAAAAAAAATCACAGCTCTCAAGCCATTTCCTGGGGACTTTAAAGTTTAATTACATACCTTAAATGAGCTTTTAATGTGCACTAAATTCCCTTTCCCACGTGAAAGATGCATGTTAGAGGTACAAAGAAACTTACACTTCTGGGTACCACTTAGACCTGCATGATTAATCTGATTTTTATTGAGTAGAACGCAGCAATGACAAAATGACTTAAGGTTTTTTTTCCCCCAAATAATATCCCTACTTAAATTGCATGACCCATCAAACAGCACAGGAGCAAACTCTCTTACAATGTTGATTTGTGTGCATGGGTGACGTCTTCCGAATACAATCAGAGAACATCAGTGGAACCCGATGTGGTCTTCTACTCTTGTAGCCCATCCACTTCAAGGTGGATGCTTTTCTGCTCAGCACGGTTGTAAGCTGTGGTTATCTGAGTTACCATAGCCTTCCTGTCAGCTTGAACAAGTCCAACCATTCTCCCCTGTCTTTCTCATCAACAAGACATTTCTGCCCATTGGATGTTTTTGTTTTTCGCACCATTCTATGCCAGACTGTTGTGTGTGAAAATCGCAGGAGATACACAAACCAGCCTGCCTGGCACCAACAGCCATACCACTGTCATATCAAAGCGACTCAGATCACATTTTTTTCCTGATTCTGATGTTTGATGTGAACATTAACAGAAGCTCTTGACCTGTACCTGCATGATTTTATGCATTGCTGCCACATGATTGGTTGATTGGATAATTGCATGAATCAGCATGGGTACAGGTGTTCCTATTAAAGTGGCCAGTAAGTGTATTTATATATTCTCTATAAAATGCAAAAGTAGTTGTATGTATTTCATTATTAATTGATATCACTAGTGATTTAAAAATTTTTGTTGTATATTGAGAAATATTACAATATTATAATCATCCAGAGACAACACATTATTGCACATGACATTTTTGTTCAGCTCGAGTAGCACCCCAGCACAAGCAGTCGTACAGGCATGTACCTGTTTTTCTGAGAGAAAAATTAAGATCCCATTTCTTTTGTGTATACAATGAAGTTTTTTTTAAGCTATACTTTTCAGATGAACGGCAGCAAACGGCTCTCCTACTCAATTTGTAATAAAAAATTAAAGCCCACTCAAATTAATACACACACAGTTTTGTACACAAACAGCTATATCAGCAGTCTCAATCTAATCAGCGCTGATATTCAGATGTCGGGCTAATTTGCAGTCTTTTTGTGCTCCAGTAAATAACTTATCATCAAACATAATGCAATCTGTAAGGTTTTACAAACAACCCCTGCTATAAATATAGGCTGTGAATATGAAGTTCTAATTCCAGTGATAATTATGGGTTCTTTGTGGTGCCAAATTACTGAAGCACTTCACAAGGGAAGCCAATTCATCAAGCTTGTTTGTAGCTGTCATCACAGGGAGGCCCAGATGCCATCCCGCCATCGTGTCATTCAAAACAGGGAGTTTGGAGGAGAGTCAGGGAGGGACTAAAATGGCTCCAGACCTCTAGCTGGGTCTCTAATACTGATAAAAAATAAACATAAACACTTATCTTTGTGAACAAAATGTTTTGACTAAATGTAGCTGTGCAACTTCATTGCTCAACACATATGCAACATGCATATGCAGCTATTATAACTTGTTGCTTTTTATATTTATATGACCTTTTTCTAAGTTCATAGAAATGGTTCGATATTTAGAATATGAATATATAATGTGTACACATATACTGGGAGATTAGAAATTTGAATCCTGATGATGCTACAGCCATATGTGCCTGGGATTCAAGTGAGAATTTTGGCCATTCTCTCTGGATCTGAGGGATGGCATACTCTCTCTCCCCTGTAAATCACAGAATGACTAGCTAATCATTGGCGTTTGTGAGCTCATGTTTGTGGAAGAGGGAGGATAGCGCTCTCCTGAGGTGAAGGTATCACAAGCCACCGTTCGAAGAAGGCTTCAGGAGCAGAAATATAGAGACTATACCACATGATGCACAGCACTCATCAGCAGTAAGAATCGGAAGGCCAGACTGGAATTCACAAAGAAATACAGAGACGAGACACAAACGTTCTGGAACCAACGTCTTAATTAACCTCTATCAAAATGATGGAAAGGCCAAAGTGTGGAGAAAGAAAGGATCTGCTCATTATCCAAAACATATGAACTCATCAGTCAACTTCTGGAATGGGCTCACTAATCTTTATTGATGATGTAACTCATGATGGTAGCAGCAGAATGAGTTCAGAAGTCTACAGAAACATTCTGTCTGACAATTTACAGAGAAATGAATCCAACCTAATTGGGAGGAGCTTCATCATGCAGCAAGACAATGACCCAAAACACACTGCCAACACAACAAAGGACTTCATCAGGGGGAAAAGTGGAAGGTTTTAGACTGGCCAAGTCAAATCACCGGACCTTAACCCAATTGAGCAGCATTTCACCTTCTGAAGAGGAGACTGAAGGGAAAACCACCCCAACAACCAACAGCTGAAAGAAGCTGTGGTTCAAGCCTGGAAAAGCATCACAAAAGAAGAATGCAACAGTTTGGTGATGTCAGTGGGTCTCCAGCTTGATGCAGTTATTACAAGCAAGGGATATGCAACCAAATATTACGTGTTATTTAGTTTCATTTACTTTAAGATTATCTGTTCCTATACTTTTGCTCACCTAGAAATTGGGTGTTCTTCCACCAAAGGTGTCATGTTCTAAGGTGTTTAACACATCTAGATGTAAATCTCAGGAAATGAAAGCTGAAATTCTGATCTATTGTCTCATGTTCATCTTTTGATCTAAAACCCAAATGTCTTCAGTGTATAGCAAAAACAAAAGAATTGGCCTTGCCTTACCAAGACCTTTGGAAGGGGATATTAAATCTGTCTGACATTAAATTAGTCTAGGACTAATAATAAACAGATTTGAAAAACATGTTGTTTAACAAAGTAAAATGTCTAATCGTTGATGTGGTGAAGTTTTTTGTTAGGAGACATTTATTTAACATTTACGGAAGGAGTCTTAGTTGTAAGCACTTTGTAACAATCATGGTGCTTTGCCGGCATGGGAGTCTTCAGGACAAAGGAGTTTACACTTTCCAGTCTTGGTAAAATGACTGCACTGAATTTTTTGAGAGGCAGACAGACATACAGACAGACAGATCGATAGATAGATAGATAGATAGATAGATAGATAGATAGATAGATAGATAGATGGAATGACTGTTTATCTGGGCTATGATATAATTAATAACAAGAGCTAACTTGTCTCTCGGACATTAAGTAAATTGTTAAAATGTGCAACATGTAGTTTATTAATAAATTAATCATTGTAATTATTGGCAAATCGCTGTTGTATAAGCGAAATAACACACTTCAGACCTGTACACATTCACTGACACACTCCAAACAGTCATTTCCTCACCAGTCGCTTTTATTTTCTCTGTCTTGAAATTAATAAGACAAAAAAAATGCAGCTTGTCATGTTACCAAGAAACTGCAAAGCCCTCTGCCCTAAAGACTTTCCAGTGTCAGAAGATTTAAAGTTAGAACTTTACCTCTGACTGCAATGAAGCACTGAAACTGGAGACTCATTCTAAAAATGTTAAACATCTCTTTACAGAAAACAACATACCACATCATATAACCTGTGTATCAATTGTTACTATAGAAACAACATATTAGAACAAGTGCATTAATACAAACCTTGCATCCAGAACTATTGTAAGAGCTGCTGGTATAGAAAATGAATCAACACCTTCTGACCAATCAGAATTGAGCATTTACCAGTACTGTGGTAGTAATATAAATACTTAAGTTGTTTGGTATGGACAGTTCCACGCAAATGTGAAAATAAATATATGTGAGCACAACCAAAATAGTCACTTTTGCCCAATTAAATCTGACAAAGTCAATTTTATCAGTTATCCATCAACTCTGAAGAGCTCTCAGACTCAAAACGGTTTCAACAAAGCCATGTTTTTAACAACTGAATTGCTATTTCAGTTGATTTAAGAGGGGAAAACGACTCAACCATGTACTTATTTTAGTATGTGGAGGTGTGTTTGAGACGGGTAACATCCATAACACTTAAATGTCACATTAATAACACTAGATTTTCTTCAGTGAGGCGTAGAGTAAACAAGAACTATTTTTTGAAACTGTACTTTCTGTGTATATTTTGGTCTCTTTTATGTTGTATGAAGTTTTTTGCAAAGGTTTTTTTATTCACAATAAATTCACAGTGTGTGTTGAAAAAGTGTGTTTTCCCTAAAATCTCTTTTCAAATGCTCTCACGTCCATAACACAAACAAACCTCTATATACACTATATGGCCAAAAGTATATGGACACCTGACCATCACAGCCATATGTGGTTCTTCCCCAAACTGTTGCCAGAAGGTTTGAGGCACACAATTGTATAGAATGTCTTGGCATGCTGTAGCATTAAGATTTCCCTTCAGTGGAACTATGGGACCTAACCTAAACCTGTTCCAGCATGACAATGCCCCTGTGCACAAAGCGAGCTCCATGAAGACATGGTGTGTTAAGGTTGGTGTGGAAGAACTCGAGTGTCCTGCACAGAGTCCTGACCTCAACCCCACTGAACACCTTTGGGATGAACTGGAACACTGACTGCACCCCAGACCTCCTCACCCAACATCAGTGCCTGACCTCACTAATGCTCTTACGGCTGAATGAACACAAATCCCCACAGCCACGCTCCAAAATCTAGTGGAAAGCCTTCCCAGAAGAGTGGAGCTTATTATAACAGCAAAGGGGGACTAAATCTGGAATGGGATGTTCAACAAGCACATATGGGTATGATGATCAGGTGTCCAAAAACTTTTGGCCATACAGTGTATCTGTTTATATGTAAATCAGTAACTTCTTTTTAAACTTCACATGACAAGATATGCAACCTGGAATTGGCTCTATGTTTTTTTAGCTGGATTTTTCATTTAGTTTAAATGCATCAATTGTGTCTGTTCAAGGAAATACATAAACAGTTCTGTTTACTAAATGTTCCTAATAAATGTGTATTTCCTTTTAGAGAAAAATGTCCTCTACTACTATTACTGCTCCAACTTACCACAACCTATTCACTCAAAGTTCCACCAAACACTGAGGCAAATAAGTTGAAGAACCTCCTGCTACAGGATTAAAGATGTGTTCATTTGGGGTGAAACGTCACAGGCAGAGTCACAGCGGATGTCTCCAACAGCTTCCTGAAGCTCATATGAGCACTCAGCTGGGAGCAGATGAAATTCGTTTCCCTGTTACCTCAGAGGAGTGAATGTGTACGCTTCTCTATCCGTCTTCTCTCTCACTCTTACATCTTAGTTTTTTTAGTCCACCTTACAAATGCTGTCTTCTTTTTATAGACATCATGGTGGATGCAGTACATCCAGAAAGAACCTGTTGGTTCTTATTCAAACCTCATAACCCCAAATTATGATACTTGTACAAATGGAGTTAAAATGAAAAAGTAAACCTGTCTTTTAAGCCCTGGCATTTAAGAAAAAGACCCTTTTAAGGCACTTACACTGCAGTAATCAAAAAAGCCATTTGAAAAGCATCAGTGCTGCAACGGCTTTGCAATTACCATTTACCGATTTTTGAGTGCATCATTTGTTTTGCCCATTTATTTTCTTTCTTTTTTTTTTCTAAGTAGTCTTTTTCACACTTCTACTTCCCACACGGGGAAAAACAGTAAGTAGAAGCAAGCAGAATTGCGACTTGCCACTGTGCAGCTGAAATGTTTTTAGAAAATGGAGACCCCAGGAAAAACAAGTCACAACGGGATTTATTGACGCTGCACGTGTTGTACAATTCATGATGTACACAAGCTATTCAAGCTTATCACGGTCATGGAAACCATGTTGCTACAGTGACAGTAAAAAGGAAGGCATTTTCGTGGATGTTTTTCTTGGCTCTGTTTGTTAAAAGCATCATTTTCATTTCTGGTTTTTTTTCCCCTTCTTTTTCTGCTCCCATAGAAACCTGCTGGATGTGGACACGTTCTCCAAGTCTGATCCAGGTAGGTGCACCGAGTTAATTTTACCAGCTTGTTCACTTGTCAGGCTGTATTGGTTTGAGAAAGCTTAAAAAAATACCCTTTTTAATCACACCTCACCTTTAAAAATTATACAACATATGTTGGCTGTGAACACATTTTCAAGCTCACAGTTATTATATGCGTACAGTAACACAAAGCCAAACACCTATAAGTGAATCTCATTACTTTCCACCTTCCAGTGACACACATGACTTTGGGGTTATATAACAGTATTACCTCAATATCAGTTTTCTTTAGTTAACAATTACGTTACAGATCTTATCTCCAGTATATGAGAGGCGCTGTGTCCAGCTGTAATAGTCTTCTGAAAAAAAAACCTCATACAGGTTAATATTGTACATATACATGTTTCAAGCATAATTACACAAATTATATTCCGACATTTTACTATTACATGTAAGATTTTTCATTGAAACACTAACTAAAATACACTTTATGGCCAAAAAGCATGTGGACACCTGACCATCACACCCATATGTGGGCCTTCCTCAAACTGTTGCCACAGAGTTGTAAGAATGTCTTTGTATGCTGTAACATGAACTAAGGGGAACTGGAACTAAGGGGCCCAAACCTGTTTCAGTGCCCCTGTGCACCAAGCGAACTCCATGAAGACATGGGTTGGAAGGTTGGTGTGGAAGAACTCGAGTGTCCTGCACAGAGTCCTGAACTCAAATAACCCACTAAACACATTTATTATAACAGCATTATTTTTATAACAGCCAAAGGTGGACCAACTCTGTGTTAATGCCCATGGTTTTGGAATGGGTACATATGGGTGTGATGGTCAGGGGTCCACATACTTTTGGCAATATGGTGTACATAAGGAGCCTTTTGGACTAAAATACTTACGGAGGCTTTTGTTTTATGAAAGGTTCTCAGGATGGAGATTAAGTGCAGGACCTGAGTAAAGGGCATGAGCCTGGATGTCTTTTTATGAGCTTTTAATGAAGGTGCAGCTGCTCTTTTGTTATGCGAATCTTTTTTTTTTTGGTTGAAATTCAGAGAGACTTCTGCAAACATTTCTCTAAAATTCATTTTTCTGTACGCAGTGGACCATATAATAGTGTTTCAGAGCCATGTAAAATTAGAAATATTAAAAACAGTGATTAAATATTGAAAATTCAAAAAGTTATTAAACCAGGTTGTTTGGCGCTGAAACCTATTCACTGGTATCATGATTGTCATATTTTCCGCTAATTTAAAGGACTGACAAGACCAGGCATAATTAATCCCCAAAACAAGATTAAAAGTGATGCTGACTGAGTGTCTCAGAGGCGCCACTTTATTTTACTTATTGATAATACACTCTAATGTTCAGTGCAGTTGAACTGATCTCATTTGAGTTGTAGTTATTTGTCTTGATTTGATCTATTTAAACCACATCAGAAGATTTACCAAAGGTCATAAACGAATTGTACTAAAGGAGTCTCTGATGAAGTTGCTATATTACCAGGGTGTGATGATTTCTCAGTATTTAGGACACGTCTGCACAGGTTCAAAACTGTGTGTATCGATTAAAGGTCGACAGGAACCCTGACAATTTAGTGTGAGCATCTGAGATCACAGACACATTTTTTATAATAACTGTTATTTTGTTATTTAGAAACATTATCAATTGATTTTTTTTTTTGCCGCTGTGCACTTCTCTTGCTCTTTTTTTGGCTTTGTCTCCTCTGTGCTTTTGTCAATCTCAATGATTGAGGCATAGTGTGATAGCTAACACTTTCAATTTAAATTGACCCGTTTAAATAACACTGAGCTACAGAGTATCGTGCCAAATCATATTGAATGAGCTTATATTGTTTTGAACTGTATTAAAAAAATGTATCTTTTTTTTACATCAGATCAGTGCTTGAAGTGGGCCAGTATGCACCAGTATACAGTTACGGCACTTCTATGTTTTGTTTTATGTACCGTCATGTTTTTTTTTTTTTTTTAACATTCGCTTCCATTTTACCCGTGCCTAGCCACAAACACCCCCACAAGCATAGCATGTGATTCTGGGATTTCCATGGACTTCTAAGGATTCTACACTTCACTTACACACACACACGTTAAAAAAAAAAAAAAAAAAAAAAAAAAAAAAAAAAAAAAAAAAAAAAAAAAAAAAAAAAAAAAAAAAAAAAAAAAAAAAAAAAAAAAAAAAAAAAAAAAGGCAACAAACATAGCGCAAAGCAGGGCTAATGAAGCTGGTGTGGACTGACATGCTTGTTAAAATATAAACTGCTGCATATAAAAAAAAAAACCTCCAGAAACAAAACCCCTGTTTGAGATCATCAAGTCAAAATCTGTTTTTTGAGTCAAATACTCAAACAAACAGTGGTAAAGTGCACGAAAGCAGTAGCTGAGCTCATGCACTGATCCAAAAATGATAAATATATTTAATATTTTTTGAAAATTTAGGTAGCCTAGTTTAACATTTTTAAATGATTGAATGGAAATGGTCTTAACTTTATCTCATAATATACAGTGTAGACAGTAGCTTTCAAACATGGCCAGTTTTGTGTCTTGTTCCCTGCAGAGCTTTTTATTGATGTGCTAAAATGGTAATATTCCCTAACATGCCAAAAAGAGGAGTACAGGTACTTTTTTTTTCCAGTTTAAGCACTGCATTCGATTGTTATTCATGTAAGGAGATGCACATTGTATCATCATGGAAAGAGAGATACCCATGCATATGAAATCACAAACCTGTGTTTATCCTCAGTAAAAGATTATAATGCAAGTTAGACAATATACTTTCAAACACCCCTACATAATATCATGTTGGTTATTTATAGTAAACCAGATGAGTGTACAGGAATGGAAGATTGCACAGAATATGAAAAGCAAAAAAGCCATGATCCTGTGTGTCTTTTTATGAGCTTTTAATGAAGGCTCAGCTGTTTTTGTTATGCAGGTCTTTTGTGGAAATCCATGCACATTTAATGACTGGCATCTTAAAGATGTGATTAAACCAGGCTGCTAGAGATTGTGCCTAACCGATTCACTGGGTTCACTGGAGTAACTGATTGCATGCATCAGTGTCCCACTGTAAGACCAAGCAGAGTTTCCACTTTTCCTCTCTGTCAGTCACATTTCATAAAGCAATCCGTCTTCGGACACCAGCGCCACTTGGCATCGCACTTTCTCCCAGCTTCATCTTCATCACAATCACATGGGTTTGATTTCCTCCATCTGTTCAAAAGCCATTTCTGTTTTCTCTCATGTCCATCACGATTCCTGACTCCATTTCGTCCTTTTTCTCTCATCATCTAGTCAGCTGCAATCACCGGCGTGTCTGTAATTCTGCAAAAATAAACATGCGATCCAGCTTTAATTAGTCTAATCCTGATGAAAAACAAACTTCTAGATATGGATTCATGGCTCACATGCATGACTCAGTAAATAATCTGTTTTCTCTCTCATTATCTGCAGTTGTTGTCTTATACGTGCAAGGAATTGGGACAAAAGAATGGAGAGAGGTGAGTCTACACAGATATGACATTGCTGACTGAAATGATGGATCCGACAGCGAGAGGTCTGGGGTGTAATGACCGTTACCTTCTAATTAAACAAACAGAAAAAGATACAGTCTTCAAAATAAAGAAGACAAACATTTGTAACTGTTTTATTAACTGTTTTAAAATCAGAAATTGGCATGCAGTCCATAAACACAGTCACAGAAAAACATCTTGAACTGTCCAGATTTGGCGAGTCTGTGCTCTCTGTAGCCTCAGAGTCCTGTACTTGGCCGACTTGTGTGGAACCCGATGTGGTCTTCTGCTGTTGTAGCCCATC
Organism: Pangasianodon gigas; assembly: GCA_022758105.1. NCBI lineage: Eukaryota > Metazoa > Chordata > Actinopteri > Siluriformes > Pangasiidae > Pangasianodon > Pangasianodon gigas. Next base: position 4,124,416 of record CM040469.1, on the reverse strand, counting down.
TGCCTCAAGGTTTGCGGCATCTTGTGCATTCTGTGATGCTTTTCTGCTCATCACAGTTGTAAAGAGTGGCTACCATAGCCTTCCTACCAGCTCAAACCAGTCTGACCTCTCTTATCAACAGGGTGTTTCTGCCAGCAGAACTGCAGCTCCCTGGTTGTTTTTTGTTTTTCGCACCATTCTATTGTGCGTAAAAATCCCAGGAGACAACAGTTTCTGAAATACTCAAACCAGCCCATCTGGTGAAGAGATCACATTTTCCCCATTCTGAGGTTTGATGTGAACATTAACTGAAACTCTTGACCTGCGTGATTTTATGCATTGCACTGCTGCCACATGATTGGCAGATTGGATAATTGCATAAATGAGCAGGTGTACAGGTGTTCCTATTAAAGTGGCTGGTAAGTGTATATAATCCCCTTTTTACAGTGTGATCTTGAACAAGAGAGATTTCTATTTCTCTCCATGAAATTAGTGAACATCAGTTTGTCAGTTTTTATGTGTCAACAAACTTCCACGTAAATTTATCGGATAAAACACAAAGTTTATTTCTCGTGCTGCTGTTTGGTGAATAGTTTTTATTAGCTCTTGCTGTTAGTGATGTTGATTTAGATACTTTTCTGAGATTTTTGTCTCTGATAGTTCACTCTTGAGCTAACCAGAGGGTCTTATGTAGCTATTTGTTTTATAGATCTGGTAGGGAAGACAGAGTAAACAGTGTTTTCTTGTTTTCTGACTGATCTGGTACACACAGTGCAAAGTCCATAATGATTGGCTTAAAGGGTGATCAAATTAATTGCTATAAGTATTTTGCTAAAAAGTAGTAGAACAACCCCAAATCGAAACCTCCTTTATTAATTAGGGTCTTCCTTACACTCCATGGTTTTGATAGATTTAACTTTACTGCAAACTGCAAAATGCTGAATTTTAGAATTGCAACATAAACAAATAACTTGAGAACAGTTGTGGGGCAGTCCAATGTATAAAAGTTGTCCAAAATAATATTTAAGAAAAGAGAGTAAGATAAATTCTTCTGAACTGAGGTACAGTGATGAAAAGGCTACAGTGCAGTACATAATTGGTGTTTTCATAAGATTTCTGAACATGTTCAAAACATCTGTTTATAATTTATATACCTTTGAAACAATTATTCAGGTGCATATGAACCTGACACATTTAATTAGTAGACACACTTAATTAGACACAGTTATTACAACTTATTGAAATTATATGTTTCTTTCCTCCGCTTCTTCTTCTTCTTCTTCTTCTTCTTCCACATTGGAAGCTTCATACACACTTTGTGAAATTTGGTAAAGTGTTAGAGGACAGTCTCAGCTATTGTGCCTTCTCAGCAATTTGGTGTACACGACTCAAGCCCTCTAGCACCACCTAGCACTCTAGGCTCAATAACTCTGCAACGCAATGTCATAGAAATTCCAATTTCCATTGCCATTTTGAATTTTTTTTGAACCGCTCAACATCAAATCAAGATTCTTATTTCTCTTGATTCCCTGGAAGGTGCAGAGTCTTCTTGATATAAAGAATTTGGGATTTGTCAAACAGGAAGTCAACCATTTAGAATTTTAAGAAAAGTTCTCATACAAATTCTTATAATTCTTGTCTAATAACTATGGAATTTGGAAGACAGCATTGTGAGACCAACCAAACAAAACGTATTTCTCAGATTTTTGGTATGCTTGAAGGTTTGTCCATAACACAAATGAATTCAACGGCAGAGTCACCAAACAATAAGTGAGGACGTCTTTTTAGGTGAGTAAATGACCTTGTCATAAGGGACTCCTCTAGGGACGCTATAATTCAAAAAAGAGTAAAACTACTCAAAACTTTTGAACCACTTAACATCCAATCATGAGTCTTCTTTCTCTTGATTCCCTGTAAGGTCCTGAGATTTTGTTATGTAAAGAATTTATGATTTGCCAAACTAGAAGTTGGCCATTTTGAAATTTATTAAAAAAAAACTTTTTTCCACTTTTTCTCCTATAAACTTTGTCTAATCATCATAAAATGTGGATCACAGCATCATGAGACCAGTCCAAACTTGTTACTCAGATTTTTGTTATGCAGGATATTTCATCCATAACCTGATGGCTAATTCGCCAGACAGGAAATGAGAACATTTCTCAGCAAAGCTTTTATGTGTTGACACCAAATTACTCACATATATTTACATCAACATGGCCTAAAGTTAGCAAACAAGATTTGAGTTCATTTGGAATATGGGAGGGCTACTGAAAACAGGAAGTGAGGCAATATCTCAGCAACAGCTTGACACTTTGCTTTCAAATTTAGTATATCTTCTTGAGAACAAGCGCTGGTCCCAATGGCTTCTGTTCTTCTTCCATTGCTAAGGGATGGGGCCAACATGTGTTTGGCCCCCTTAATCACTGCTTGCAGCTATATTGTTTACATATTATTGTAGCTGAGTTAGTTTTGCAAACAACACTATGAAACAGTCTGGAATGAGTGAGTAAAGCTGATGAAATTTGCACAAATATCAAGTCATATCACAACCAAACAAGTTTCCCCATCTACCCTTCTGTTTCCAAATCAAAGATGGGAACCACTCAAGAGATTAGAGTTTGTTGGCACAAAGTGTGGTTGAAAGCAGATTTTCTGAATGTGTTTATGCTAGAGGCGCCTTTTCAAAGAAACTTACTTTTTATGTATTTTAGAATGTGAATTCATTTAGCAAGGTTCATTCAGCATTCAGTCATAAATACATTTGTGAAAGTCTTTCCCCCGACTGAGGAGTCCTCTAAAGCAGAATAGAGCTGATGGGGCACAGTGGATTTGGGCTGTTGGGGTGTGGGTTTAAATCTCTTTATTTTGAGTAAAGCAATTGTACTCAGTTTTACCTCTGAGAAATGGGTTTAACTCAGAGTCATGCACTTTTCTTCCACACTGTTTCAGGAACTCGACGAACCCTGCGCACTTCACTACCTTACAGGCATGTAAAGGCATGTAAAGATGATAAATTGGGTTTTGGCTTGCAATCATGGGGAAAAAGAGGTACCTTTTTAAAAATAGTTAAGTGTTGAATTGATGGTTTGGACATTATTAAATGGTTTGGTAAAAGTCAGTGATTGGAGCAATGGATTATGCTATTAAAAAAACAGCCATTCTGTCAGTACTCTTCCTGTCATTATAGTGGCTGTCTACAGAAGATTTCAGGATTCGCCTCGGTCTCCTGCTTAATTCTTTTTCTTGCTGACTCCCTCGTTTCAACCCAGATTGCTGGGTCGTCTGAGTCTGTTAAATAAAATATAATTTTCCTTTCAGTGAATGCAGAGTTGCACCTGAATACGCTTGCACATCCTTCCCAATTTCACACCCTCCTTTTAAAATCGGATGCTTGTCCTGAAAAGGCAGACTCAGAGAGGGAACGGGGAGGAAAAAAAAGCAAGACTGTCTTCAGGGATTTGAAGCTGCAGCCAGCATGTCTGTCAGTGCACTCCAGAGAGATTTTCCAGCAGGAATCATGAAGTATTCATACTATGCACCTTTCCACACAACACCAGCACATCCATTGCAGGGAGTTGCAGGCATTTGGCAGACGGAATACATACCAACACCAAATCTGTGCACATATCCCTGAGCAGCAACTCTGAAATTTATTGCATTTTAATCACGATGTTGTATAAAAGCTAGTACAGACCAGAATGCAGTTTTTTTTCTACTTGCATCAGCACTAGTATCAGCACCAGTGCTTTAATTTGACTTGTGGCGAAGATTAGAAGGCCATAGGTGTCACTGATCCCCGGACCTCTTTCAAAAAGCTGGTAATAGATAGAGTGGATAGCGAAGTAATAGGTGGGATTACGTGTGTTAAGTGTGGAGACGAGGATGTGGGTGGTGTGAAGAATCAATAGCTTGTTGCTGTGGGTTATCAGAGGAAAGCAGCGAGGATCTGCTGGACGTGTGATGGCAGCCAGCTGCCACACCAGCACCGGATCACACTGCGAGAGTCTATTCAGCTTCCTGTCTCACGCTGAGTACAATCTGCTGTTTGGATATGCTGGCTCCAACAAGAAAGGCCATTAACTCAGTACTGTCATGCAGAAGTGGGTGATCTGACAAAAATATTATCATCATCATACTTAAAGTTGTTTTTACTATATGTGATATCGTGATGTAAAATTTAAAACCGGACAGTTTTATAACTAACCCTGTAGATGATAATATAATAATATCAGATCAACAATTACAATGTTTTACTCCCCTTGAAGAGACTGAACTAATTTCACTAATTTCATCATCAAAATCATCAACCTGCATACTAGATCCTTTACCTACTTGTTTCTTCAAACAGATAATTCCTCAAACAATCAAACCTCTTTTAAAGATAATCAGTTCTTCCCTTAGCATTGGCTATGTACCTAAATCTTTTAAACTAGCAGTTATCAAGCCCCTGCTGAAAAAACCTGACATTGACCCCTGTCAGCCGTCTAACTATGGAGCAATATCAAACCTCCGCTTTATCTCCAAGGTCCTACAAAAGGTTGTAGCACAGCAGCTATGCTCATACTTACATAGGAATAACATTCATGAAATGTATCAGTCAGGATTTAGGCCTCATCATAGCACAGAGACAGCACTGGTAAAAGTTGTAAATGACTTACTACTGGCCTCTGATCAGGGTTGTGTCTCCTTGCTTGTGCTGCTTGACCTTAGTGCAGCTTTTGATACCATTGATCATGCGATTCTCCTTGACAGACTGGAAAATGCAGTAGGCATTAAGGGAACGGCCCTTTCCTGGCTCAGGTCTTATTTGACTGATCGTTATCAGTTTGTAAACGTAAATGGTGACTTCTCTTCGCATACTAAGGTAAAGTTTGGTGTCCCGCAAGGCTCTGTTTTAGGCCCATTGCTCTTTTCTTTATATATGCTACCTCTGGGCAAAATTATTCGTAAACATGGTATTAGCTTCCACTGTTACACTGATGACACACAGTTGTATGTTTCAGCAAAGCCAGATGACAGACACCAGCTTAATAGAGTTGAGGAATGTGTAAAAGACATTAGAAACTGGATGTTTATTAACTCTCTCTTACTTAATTCTGACATGACAGAAGTACTTGTACTAGGACCACATGCAGTTAGAAGTAAGCTTTCTGATTACATAATAACTCTGGATGGCCTTTCTGTTTCATCATGTGCAGCAGTAAAAGACCTTGGTGTGATTAT
>CM040469.1:4100514-4111127 GCA_022758105.1 Pangasianodon gigas | reverse complement strand
ACTCTGTAAAAAATGGCTGTAATTCCTAAACGGTTAATGCAATATTTTTGTTAAACCCCTTGAATTAAAGCTGAAAGTCTACGCTTCAGTCACATCTTGACTGCTTCATTTCAAATCCACTGTGGTGGTGTACAGAGGCAAAATTACCAAAACTGTGTCACTGTCCCAATATTTATGGACCTGACTGTATATTCTTTAATTAATGCCAATAAAATAAAACGACTGGTTTTCACAAAATGTTCTCGATGGTACTCTTGACCCTGACCGAGTGAACTAGCATGAGGATGTGTTTTTGATAGAGACGCCAAAGCTCTTCTGTAAGTCGCTCTGGATAAGGGCATCTGCTAAATGCTGTAAATGTAATAAAAATAAGCAGTTTAAACTCGACAGTATGTTCCAGATCGAAGAGTGCAGTAATCCACGCTAATGATTTGATTTGAAGTCGATCAAGCCGAGTTTTACATTAGTTAGTCTTCTTATGCTTAAATCTACACACACTCAGGAGTCAGAGTAGGATATGAATGTTTTTCCAACGTACATACGAATGTTCTCTCACGTTTTCCGTATGAACAATTTACGAATAAATCCATCGTGTCCAGCTTATTAAATGAAGCCAATTGTTAATTTTTTTTTTTTTACAAGAGGAAAGACAGAGCAGGTCTTTCCTCTGAGGAAAGGCAGCGGAGCCAAAAAAATTAAAAAAATCAAACTAGCGTGGCAGTGTGCAGTTCTGCTTAGCCATAAATAGAGTTGTTTTATTTAGTTCTGGTCAGCAATGCCATGTTCTTCTGTGTGTTTGATATCCATCAAATCCATATGCTAAAGTTTAGAACATGCTATAAGTGTCAGAAGAGGTCTTAATGTAACATGTTTATAACAGTAGCGGATTACACAGGCAAAGGGTTTTCAGTGCAGTCGCGTCCCCTGCGCAGAGAAACAAAGGTTTGCTGTAGTGTGATTTAGGTCGAGTCCAGAGGGACGAGGTTGTAAAATTTTTGTGGAGTTGCAACCTGACACAAAAATGGTAAGAAGCAATCAAGGAACTTGATTGGGTGAAAAATATGAACAGATAGACATTAATAGACATGATTGGTAATAGAAATGCATTTGAATCTGTCAGCAGTGAGGTAACCAACCTCTCATACACCGTGACTAACTGTAACCCCATAACAAACAGAAAGAAGTTAGTACAGACAAATACAAAAACAATACATGAAGGTTTTTTTGTGTTTCAGAGCTATTTGGTAGCCTTATTTGTACTAGTGACAGCTCAGGCTTCACCTCCTTCAGTTTGGATTATAGCTCCATTTAAGAACTATCATTCCTTATTTATAAAACTGCTTATTTATTAATTAGATTAGATACCTTTATAGGGTTGTTGAAGCGAGTATATAAAGATATGGGCATGTATTTATGGGAGGGGTATTTTGTAAGATGGGCTTACCCTATATGTTGGTTACATTAGCCTTGTAGCTCTAGTGTAAGCAAAATTCAGACACCAGACACGTCTTAGTTACACTACATTTGGGGAAAAAATGTGAAAATCAAGTAGAATTAATTTGGCTTTACTATTCTATTAATATTCTGCAGGTAGTTGGATTTTTTTGTACTAAAACTTGGGAACCTCTGGCTGTTTCATTATTTTGTTTTTTGTTTTTTTTTGCTGAACAAAGCTGAATGTGGACCACGCTAAAGGATCAGAAGGATTATGTTGACTGTGTTATTTCGACTGCAGTCACACTTTGAAATCCAGCTTATCTGTAACTTCAGATGCTTTTGTATCTCAGCTCGGTGCACACAGTGCCACTGGTATTTGTGAGTACAGGACGCTGCATGGAAGTAAAACCCCCACAATCCTCGTGGCCTTTAAGCTGTTCTGTTTCCCTCATTGTGTAAGCAGAGAGCAGTGGGGAGAAGTGGGCAGCAGTGGGCATCTTTTACTAGGTCATCATGCCTTCCAGAGCCTGTAGGCAGGTACAGAGTGTCACTGCTGTGTGGAAGTAAGGAAAAGAATCATGACTTTCTTACCTGCCGGTTTCTATGGCAACTCGCCAAGGTCTGTGCACTGTGCACGGGAGGCTGGGACTGCAGTTGAGCAACAACATCTTCTTTTTCCCCATGTTTCTCTAAGATAAGGCAGTGGTGTCTTCAGGACATGACAGGCCACTGAATCACGCCTGAGGCATGGATTTCAGTTTAACTCTAACTCTGGGGTTGTTGTGGACCCAGCTAATGTGTTTTTCTGCAGAGGGTTTGGACCTTTGGACCAGACTGGAATCTATTTTTAGGGCAAAATTTTTATATGTTACAAATTGATATGCTTCGGTACGAAAACAAAGTCAAAATGTGATTAGTTTCTTGTTCAGATATTTTCAAACACAATAGGAAATACATTCCATTTATTAGAATGAAGAGTTGACAAACGACCTGGTAAATTACTTAGTACTAAATCGATATCTTTTTATATCGGCTCCATCGGGCTGTTTTAGAAACAGCTTGCTGATTGTAGCTCTGCACCCAAGTTAGCAGCATGGCCCAATTAGATAAAGAAAGCAAGTCCTGACATTTTCTGTCCAAAACACTCCCCATCCAACAGCAGCACCATTTATCACAGCCATAGTCCTGTCACAGGTGTGTATTGAGATATATGAGGTAGAAACAGAACTGAATAATCTGCCAAAAGCACTGAAACACTGGCCTAAACCATTGCAAATTTATCAATAGTTCAGCTGAGTTGTTATTCCCATCTGGAGTGACTAATACAAGGTGAAAAGTGACTGCAAAATTGCTTAATTTTGCACAAAATCTTTCAGTGGCTGCAGAAAGTACTCGTGTTTGTGTCTGTACTGCATGCGAATACCGATGAAGATGCTATAAAAAGTGTGTCAGGAAGAACTGTGAGGCTTTTTAATATTTCTCATTCTTAGTGTCTCCCATCAGAGTTTCAGACTTGCAGTGTTCCATGGGTTTTTTCGGTCTTTAATCAGCTGATGGTTTTGACTGCTAGAAGAAGGTGTTTGTGGGTGTTTCTTTCAGAGAGAAATTATCCACTTCAGACATAAGTGAATAAGATGATGGGATTTCTATCCATGCTGTGTGTGTGGGTAGCCTTCTGAATTGTATAAAATGCCCTTAAATACATAATTACTTGCATCCTGCTGCTCTTCTGAATAGAACTGCTAATTATACAAACACTTCTCATAAGTGAAGATCCTTTTTACTGCTAAGATCTGTTCTCGAGTTGTCCATCCACACTCCCAAGACTCTCAGAAGATCTCAGGCTCCGATGCTGATATTGTTTTGGCCATAAGCTTCAGAATGTTGAGGATGCAATCTGATTGGCTCTTTCACTTCCGTACCCAAGTTTCCAAATTTGGAATGACATAACATGACACAATGAGCTTTTGGAGTAAGATACAGTCACTGGATTGCTAAAAAATTTTTTAAAGAGTTTTGTGTGGAAAGCTCTGTAGTTGGTCATCTGACGTATCATTCTAATGTCCTCTTTCAGTGAAAGTGGGTAGTTCCTGACCACGTTTATTGATGAAATGTACCAGACTTTATTGCTAGACTAAGCCAAAGATATCAAACTGCCTTTCTGACATCTTTCTGGATGAAGACTCACCACCTGAAACTACGCTTGACAAAGTGGAACTGCCTTAAGGACTTCCCCCTGCAGGATCTTAGAGCATGGGGAAGTCTCACAGTCCTCAGAGTCCATCCAGTTAATCCCACCAAGCCACCAGTGTGTGATCTGAGATTCTGATCAACCGGCAGATCCTGTAGATTTCTGCTTCACAATATCCAAATATCTTGACTAGAGAATCCACTGAAATATTTACACAAACTCTAGTGTACTTCTCGATTGGACTAATGCAGCTCTGTACTTTCATGTCCTGTGCCATGTGACCTCTACAGAGCACTCAGATTGCGCTTCCTCGTCTGGATCATACTCTCCCGAAGTTCTTTCAAGTGATCTCCCTACTGAGGTCACTTCACTGCCTTCCTGCTGCTGCAAGAATTAAGTTCAAAACTCACTCAAGAGCTTTGCAGTCAGTAGTGTGTGTGCCGTGGTTCAGAACTACACACATGCAAGCCATCTCAGGTCGACTGGTATATCTTACTCTTCTTGTTTATAAATCCTTACAGTCTTTAGCATTTTATAGATTGCTTTACTCATTTTAATTATTTACATTTTTCATATAAATGCCCGTCCGAACATCTAAAAGTCTCATGATTTTTTTTCTGCTAGAAAGAAAAACTTTGTATATTTCCAAGAGATATAATAAGGGATCATAAATGACTCATGTACTGTGTAAGCGAGTCAGAAGTCACTTAGGCTTGATTGCCATTATGTTCTCTCCAAATTGTCATCATTTTACAGCCTAATTGGCCACATTCTGTTATCCCCTGCTGTCTTCTCTCGCAGCATGATTCAGGATATTTTCTCTCTTTCTCTCTTGATATTTTTCTCTTTTCTTCTTTCTCTCTCAATATTTTTCTCTTCCTCTCACTCTCTCAGTATTTTCAGAAGAATAGTTTTGTGGTTTTCTATAAAGTACTCCTGAATATTGTTAAGCTGTTAAAAGAATCTATATAGAATAAGTAAATATGTCTTTAAATAAATGAAAAAAATGTCATTTGCCACATGAACGTCTCTTCAACATTGCTATTTGAATATTATTACAATATTACTATGTTATAATTGAATAATATTTGCTATTTTAATAAAGTATAATAATCAGCCTTATTAAAAATTCCAGGATTTATGAATATATTTGAATATTTCATTTGAAATTTCCCCTATCTCTTTCTATCCTAGACAAATAGCCTAATATCACTAGCGTTTGCTACACTTAGCTAGCTTAAGTACTAGCTCCCATTGGTGACAGTGGGGATTTCATTATCAGTCTCGATTTGCATCATTATTTTCTCAGCGCGACCTTGCCAAAGTATAATGTTACCCATAACAATCTACAGTACACTATTATATTCATCATTAAAATTGGCCAAGTTAGCATTCTAGCTTAACACACAGTTTCTCTGACTGAACATTTCAATCAACATCAACATCACTGGTCCAACTTTTTGGAGCCTATTTAATGAGACGACTAACTGAGCTCATAATGTTCCCCGAATCAGTGTTATGCAGAAACGCTGGGACTGAAAAGTCTATATTCTAAATGGAAAAAGGTGAGAAAAGCATGTTTGAGTTCAGTGGTGCCTAATTTGGTGAGAACGTCTTATGATGTTAAGCATTACTGATTGTGCTTGTCTTTAATTAAGCACCACAGATTCATCCTCCTGAACTCCATAGCTACAATGCAGTTTTGAGGCACATGTTTATTTTGTGATATAATTCAGCACCCCAGCATAAGGCCAGCTTTAATAAGAGTGTGTGTGTGTGTCTGTGTGTGTCTATATTTGGTGAAGGTACAGCTCTGTTCTTATATTTTAAGGAGCTAAATGTAACTGAACAATTGCCTGCTCATTGGTTCACTCATTGGCTCATTAATTCATTTGAGGTCTAGTGCTGCTGTCTCTCAGAATGAAGACAAGTAGATGTCAATGAGAGCAAGGTAGACCATTTGCTAGGCTTAAAGATCAGGATAAACCAATAAGAGACATTTTCAAGAGGACCATGACCAAAGACTCAACGTTTACAGTGCTTTCAGGGTTCAGTTTTCCACTACAAGTTTGTCATGTTTAACTTCTCCATATTGAATACTACATCACTGTAAAGCTTATTTCCTGAAATGAAATGTTATGTATCGCATGTACAGACATTATTTTAGATGATATAATGATTCATGTTGAAATATTAATTGTTTCCTGTGTAGGTTTGTATTGTTTGCTGGTTCTGTTGATTGGCTTTTTAAAACGACCCGATTCCCATTAGCAAAATTATATTTCTCAGGTTTAAAAGAGGTACAGTGCCTATAACTGTACATTCATAACATTTCGTAGGTTTTAAATCCATACTTTGATACATTTTTTTTTTGTTATCTTCACCAGTTTGACATTTAGTGACTAAATATGGATTTGTGGTACATAGATAGGCTTTTTATAATTCCATTAAATAACATTACTTTGATAAAGTGCTATCTGAACGTCTGGCCATTTAGTGTATCACAATAAAATGAAAAAAAAAAAAAAAATCAAAATTACTTTTGCATTAGATAAATTAGCACATATTTAATGCTCTATTGCTTCCCTTTCATAAATAATAATCAGTTAGACTTTATAAAAAGAAACCATGTTTTATTCTGATACAAATACAGAAAAATTAGGCTTTTTAGGATGTGGCTCCTGGTCGCAATGTTGAGATTATTTGTTTTATTAACAGCCTGAACTAAAAGTAGTTACTTATTGAATTATACATTTGCCGGCCAGTTTGCTTTAGATGCAATGACTTTAGCAAGCTGGCCAATGCCATAGCAACATCATAACATTGATTTTTTATTTAGATTTATTTATTTTTGCTAAGAGCAAAAGAACATTCAGATCCCAGAGCATACAAAAGAGAACAGCTTGTAAATTACAGTTCTGTGTTCCTTTCAGAAAACATGTGGGAGAAAACATCGCAACAGATCGAGTCGGTGTCAGTGCCTTTTTGTCTTTTAACATTTCAAAGTGCTGTTAATTGAATTCTAAGTTTTTAAGAAGGCCGTACACTTACAAATGGAATCAGTTCAGGCAAAACACATAACCTATTATGCAGTTGAAAGAATTTGGGAGACTCTTACCTATGTCTTGTTTTATTTTTTTCCCCCTTTGCATTCCTGAAAGCCCTAATTAGGAATTTATCAAAAAAAAAAAAAAAAAAAAAGTTGGCACATCTGTGATTAGTGTGCCAGGGAGAGACATTTGAGATTCACTAATATAACTGGCTCAAGCTGTTTCTACTCCATTCATGTCATATCGGTTTATTAGTTACACCTACTTTGCACCCGTTAGCCATTTTATCAGATATATCTATCATACAGGCACACTGTAGGACCACCAATAACCAGATGTTAGTCAGTGACGGTGGGGGATGAAAAATAGCAACAGATGTGCTACAGTCGATAATTGAATGCCTAAGTGAGCTGCGATAGGTGCTTTTAAAAAAAAGGCCAGTTAATGTTCTCATAAAAATAGAATATTTAGAAACAGAAACAGTTTGTCCCCATAGTCTTTCAGTTACACACCGTTAGAGAGGATTTGTAGAACCATAAAGTCATATTATGGGAACATTTTATATATTGTCTTCTCAACAGTTTGGGAAATGTGAGATACATTTATGTAAAAACGGATTTGAGTGTCGGTTGTGCAGTGGTAATTTCAGAAAGACAATGACCTTTCATCACTGTCGCATTCAGAAACACACTTTAATTTGTCCTTGTCTCATGTATTCGCCAAGTGGAAAAGAATAGGGGCTTATTTTTCCCTGGCTTGGAGATGAGCCAGTGAATCAGAACCCACAGAGCCATCTCTGAAATCTGTTTTTGTTTATGACACAGACATTTGATCCTCCGACCTTGTGGTAATGGAATTGATGCAAGTTTCTGCTGGATGAGTGCCACAGCTCATGCCACAGATTTCAGAAGGCATTTGCATTATTGGTATTTTTATTATTAGTAATAGTAGTAGACCTATTATTATTATTAGTAGTAGTAGTAGTGTTATTATCTTCCTCAAAACCCTCAAAAAAGAAAAAAACTCAATTTGAATAATCAAGTACAATTCTAAACACAAAGCGCAATGTTCCTCTTATAATACAGCATTTGCTGTATTATAAGGGGAACATCGCACAGTTAGCTCGTAGTTAACATTTGCCAATTATGTTTCTTTTATTTATTAAAGAAAGAAATCATAGCTTTCATCCATTTATAGTTATATTTAATGTTGTGGAACGTCCATGAATTAAGTCAGTTCCTGTTATCACTTACTTTATAGCAGCTATAAACTGTCTCTTTTTTCCCTCCTTGAAGTTAATAAGATGAAAAAAAAAAATAATCAGCTTGGCCTGTCTCCTCGGTCCTGAAGACTTTCCTGTAGAGGAAAACCTACTGACTGTCCCCTGTCAAAGTGCTGTCCCCTTCCAAAAAATGATAAATAAATGCCTCCTTACAGAAAAATAACTATTATACATCTTTCTTTGTTCATTATTAGGTTTAGATTATGTGCAGTGTCCACCATACAAGTCCCTGTGAATGAGCTGTTACTATAGAAACAGTAATGTATTAGAACGTGTGTATTAATATAAACCTGTGATTTGAATTACAGCTGACACTACTGTCAGAGATGCTGGTCTAGAAAATGAATCAATGAACCTACTGACTAATCGGAGTTGTGAATTCAACACCGCTGTGGTACAATATTCATATTTTGTATGTATTAATATGTTAGTAGGTCATTTGTGTTGTCTGAATTTAAGACATTCTCTGCCTTCACTTTTCGTTTAATGGAAAGACGGCGCTCGTGATGCGGCTTCGGTAGGATGTCCCATAACTCCTCCTGACTTGGAGACAACTTGCATTAGTGTACTGAACTAGTATATCATGACAGGAAACCAGCTCTGTCCAGAACTGTTACGTAATCAGCCCTGAAAATAATGAGAGAGCTTCAGCTGCACTGCTACTCGTTTTCTTCCCTGAACTCCTGCAACACCTTAGACGTGTGCTTACACTGCTTATGCTTATGCTTATATTGTGCTTACACTGCTTATGCTTATGCTTATATTGATCTTATTAGTCCAAATTACTTGTAATGTGTTAGACAATATAGTGCTGGGATGATTCGATTCTAAACTACAGTAATAGATGAATATTTTATCATAATATTAATCAGTTGAACATTCTTTTTTGTTTTTATAGTTTGTTGCTTTGGCTGTTAAATTGACATGCAAGCTAATTGTATAATTAGTCATGACCTTAAATGTAATGTGTAAAGGTAAAACAGCAATAAAAAGGATTTACTTAATTCAAATGATAGGCTGTATATGGAATAATGTCCTTGACATTTAAATAGCCTTCCATTTAAGGGCCAGTTTAGTGCAGGGTAAGTGGGTTGGTTCAGACTCTTCTGTTAAATTAAATAGTGCTTAATGTTAGGATTAGTGTAAAGCATTATGATTTACATTAATCCTTTTAAACTTTATACACACACACACACACACACACACACACACACACATACCAATCAGCCATAACATCAAAACCACTGACACGTGAAGTGAACATTGATTATTTTGTTACAATGGCACCTGTCAAGGGTTGAGATATATTAGGCAGCAAGCGAAGTTGATGTGACCTCTGACCCACCGAGGCATGGGATCTACAAGACCCCTGAAGGTGTGCTGTGGTATCTGGCACCAAGACGTTAGCAGCAGATCCTTTAACTCCTGTAAGTTGCAAGGTGGGGCCTCCATGGATCAGACTTGTTTGTCCAGCACATCCTACAGATGCTCGGTCAGATTGAGATCTGGGGAATTTGGAGGCCAAGTCAACAGCTTGAACTCTTTTCATGTTCCTCAAACCATTCCTGAACAATTTTTGCATGGCAGGGTGCATTATCCTGGTGAAAGAGGCCACTGCCATTAGGCAATACCATTACCACGAAGGAGTGTACTTGGTCTGCAACAATGTTTAGGTAGGTGGTACGTGTCAAAGTAACATCCACGTGAATACCAGGACCCAAGGTTTCCCAGCAGAACATTGCCCAGAGCATCACACTGCGTCTAGCGGCTTGCCTTTTTCCCGTAGTGCATGCTGGTGCCATCTCTTCCCCAAGTAAGCGACACACACGCACCCAGCCTTCCACATGATGTAAAAGAAAACATGATTCATCAGACCAAGCCACCTTCTTCCATTGCTCCTTGGTCCAGTTCTGATGCTCACATGCCCATTGTAGGCGATTTCGGCGGTGGACAGAGGTCAGCATGGGCACTCTGACCGGTCTGCGGCTACACAGCCCCATAGCCAGCAAGCTGTGATACACTGTGTGTTCTGACACCTTGTAGCTCTTCTGTGGGATGGGACCAGATGGGCTAGCCTTCGCTCCCCATGGGCATCAGTGAGCCTTGGACACCCATGACCCTGTCGCTGGTTCATTGGTTGTCCTTCCTTGGACCACTTTTGGTAGCTACTAATCACTGCATACCGGGAGCATCCCACAAGACCTGCTGTTTTGGAGATGCTCTGACCCAGTCGTCTATCCATCACAATTTAGCTCTTGTCAAAGTTGCTCAGATCCTTACGCTTGCCCATTTTTCCTGCTTCCAACACATCAACTTTGAGAACTGACCGTTCACTTGCTGCCTAATATATCCCACCCCTTGACACGTGCCATTGTAACGAGATCATCAATCCTATTCACTTCACCTCTCAGTGGTTTTAATGTTATATAATATAATATCTTTATATATTATATGTTATATAATACCTACAAACCTTCAGATCGTAAAGACCACTGATGTTCTTGAAGCTTTATTCTAAAAGCTAATTAAAGGAACACCATGTGCAACTTCCCTGGATAAAGGTACAAAAAGATGTACCATCTCAGCAACAACCAGAATTACACACTGGCGAATTATTTTTCCCAGCATTTTGGTCATCTTTCCTTAAATGCTA
>CM040469.1:4079989-4091911 GCA_022758105.1 Pangasianodon gigas | reverse complement strand
TTTTTTTTTTTTTTTTTTTTTTTTTTTTTCTTAAATCCAGAACAGTTAAAGTCGACGTCTATGACTGGGACCGAGATGGAAGGTACTGTATCTTCTGACACTGTGTTTCTCACTGACCTTTAGCAGAGTTTGAACCTGATTTTTTTTCAACCAGGACATGTTCCTGTTTCAACATCACTTTCTTGCTCCTGGAACATTTCTTTCAACCACTCATTCCCACCTGATGTGATCAATGTGTGCCTCCTACACTTCCTACTCCTGAGTCACATGAAAGTTTTCTCCAGAGTCACCAGTCCATTTCCAAACTGCTAAACTACGGTGCAGTTCTTCACTTCAGTTTGTAAAATTGTTTATTTATTAAATATTGAAATATTGATGACATGGTGGCTGCAATTGACTGATAGCTCTGTAAGGTTAGTTCTGATAAGACTGTGCATCACCTACATCAGAAGGCTATACAGATAAAAGTCCTAAAAGCCTTTAATTAAATGAATGAAGAAAGATGTGCAGTGAATTAAAGATTTTTTTTATGATGTGAAATGTGGGACAATGTCATGCTTTACCGCTCTACAAAATGGTGTGTTTTAGAGGCTGTTTTTTTTTTCTTCTTTAAATTCTTTTCCAATTTTCTTTAGTTTTAATCCCCTCGCTTGTTGTAGGAAAGCTAGCAATGCTGACAGGATCTGACGTTAACACATGCTTAGCAAATTTTTTTACTAGGAGTAGTCTACAGTGGGTGCATAATATCAATATTAATTTTCCGTAATCTCTTTATCCTGGTCAGGATCACACTGGATCCAGAGCCTATCTCAGGATCTGTAGGTATGATGCAGGAATGCACCTTGGATGTTATGCCAGTTTGTCTTAGGGCACCATGCACACACACATTCACACATAGGGGCAATTTAGAGAAGCCAATCCACCTAGCAGGATGTAGGAGGAAGCCGGAGACGAATATGGGCAGAACACACAGGCGTAAATTCCACACGAGCGGTTACCCGAGCTCAGGATTGAAGCAGGAACACTGGGCGGGATACTGGTCCATCACAAGGCACCATACACACACTTGTTCACACCTACAGGCAGTTTATCTTAGCAAGTCCTCCTACAGGAGGTGGGAGGAAACTGGAGAACCCGAGGAAACACACGTCAATATTTTAGTATAATATTTCAATGGTTCAATATCTGCAACAAATTAACAATTTTGCTTAATTTTATGAATTGAAATACAGAGCTACGCTGTAGGGAATTTTCAAGCAGCTCAAGAGAGAGGTGTTAGAGGCGCACACTGATGACATCATACTGATTGGTCAGTGATTGGCTAAAATAATTGATGTTCCAGAAACATGACAAGGATGCTGATCCTGCTTAAAGAACACATGCTCCCCAGTCTTTGAGTGGAATCTTTGAGTGGAGATTTATCCCTTATTTAATCATATTTAGTTGATTCATTTGAGTTTTGTTCTTTAGTCATGATTTTATTGGCGAGTTTACCACCAGCTACAGAGAGCTGTCTCGAGGCCAGAGCCAGTTTAATGTCTACGAGGTGAGACAAAAGCTCATGCGCCATTCATGCTAAATATAATTTTATTTACCCTTTGAGCAAGAAAGAACATGCTGATTGTAACGATAAAGGCCTGCAGTCATCAGCCTCATTTTGTAGCCTTTGCCGTGTCTAATTTCAGGTCCTCAACCCCAAAAAGAAAGGCAGGAAAAAGAAATACATAAACTCTGGCACAGTAAGTAGGATGGCCTGTCAACGTGTCCTCTCCTACAAATTAATTTTCATAATTACCCTTATTATCTAATCTTTCATACTCTCTCCAGGTGACGCTTTTGTCCTTCAAAGTGGAATCAGAGTACACTTTTGTGGACTTCATCAGGGGCGGGTGAGAACTTTGTACAACTTTGTACAACATAAATAAAGTAGAGATGTTTATGCACCTGCATTATTCTGTACAATGGGCCTCATTTATCAAGCTGAATGTGGACGGATTTATTCATAAATTGTTTACACAAGAAATTTGGTATTCATGAAAATCCTGCAAATTTGGAAAAAGGTTCGTATCCTAGTCGTGCTCCTGAGTGTGTGTAAATATACACATTAGAAGACTAACTACTGCAAACTTCGTCTTCAAATCATATCATTAGCATGGATTACTGCACTTTTATATCTGGAATATACTGTCAAGTTTAAATTGCTTATTTTTTTTACATTTACAGCGTTTAGCAGACGCCATTATCCAGAGCGACTTACAGAAGAGCTTTGGAGTCTCTATCAAAAACACATCCTCATGCTAGTTCACTCGGTCAGGGACTAAGAGTACCATCGAGAACATTTTGTGAAAACCAGTTGTATTACTTTAATGGCATTATTTAAAGAATATTAAAAAAATAAAGAAGGTGAGCCAGCATAAGTCCATAAATTAAGACAAATAAAGCAGACAAATAAATGGAGGATGGGCCGGTCTGTCTGTGCATAGTCATCGCCTCAGCTGATGGGGGATTTAGCGCTTGCTTGTTATTATTAATATTATATATTATTCAGTATTTTTTGTTGGCATAGACATGAGTCAAAATAATTTCCACTGCTGTCTTCCAGCCTTTACCCTGATCGTTCAGTTCATGCTCTCAGCTGTCTGTCCACTTGACATGCAAGTACGAAGAAAATCAACATTTCCAAAACTTTTGTAAATCCGGAGGAAACTTTTAGTTCAATTCGGGTTATGCAAACATTTACACACAACTTTACTAAAAGATTGATGAATGAGGCCCAATATAAAGAAATTTCAGAGTGTCTGTTTATCATAGTCAGTCAGATGTAATTCAACTATTGGTAACATTTCCAACTTCGACAACTGTTTAAATTTTAAAACAGGACTCAGCTCAACTTCACAGTAGCCATAGACTTCACTGCTTCCAACGGTGAGCTTGAGTTTCTATTATTATTACTGGCATCTGTCCTTCTGGATCTTTTTTTATAACTTCAGGATTTGATTACAATGTATTGCAACATGCAGTTTCTAACTCTGTGTTCATTGTGCTGTGTGCGCACATTGCAGGTAACCCATCCCAGCCCACATCTCTCCACTACATGAGTCCGTATCAGATGAATGCCTACGCAATGGCGTTAAAAGCAGTTGGTGAAATCATTCAGGATTACGACAGTGACAAACTCTTCCCTGCTTATGGGTTTGGGGCTAAAATTCCTCCTGATGGAAACGTCTCACATGCTTTTCCTCTGGTGAGCTACGCCTGAGCGGTACAGCTTTAAATGTGCAAACACATCAAGGATGATATTTGTTGATAAGGTTTATTGTTGGTGCTTTACTTGTCAGTGTTTTATACATTAAAACATTTTATTCACTTACTGTTTTTAATAAAATTAATAACATTAAAGCATCATTTGTAAAGTTAAAGAACTTGTACCTACATAATGAAAATTAATGGTTTATTAATTACTAATTAATTAAAGTTTGTGATTTATTCATAACTCATTAAATAATACATTGATCATCATACACTTACTTGGAAAACTAAATGGGATAAACATTAGCTAACAGAGATGTTTCTAATTTTTAGAGCCTTCTTCTGCAAATTGAACCTTTCCAAAGCCCTTAACTGACCCTCTGCTGAAACTATGTATTAGTCTAAAGTTGTTTTCAATGGATAAAAACCAACTGTTCCTGCTGGGTGCGAAGCTAATTTCCAGGCTGTAAAATGTAAACAGAAGCCTGAAATGAAGTAGAGAGTGATATCACAAATCACTGTGGTGTAAGAGGAATAAAACAGAATAGGGTGATAACAGTAATGCTGCATTCAAGTAAAGGTCATAATTTGTAATTTCTAACCTTGGACTAGGAAAAACCAAAGAAAACACCCCCTCGACTCTGAATTCCTACTCGGGAACCTACCTCAACTCCGAGTTCAGCACTTGATGTCAAATCAACATGGCTGCTCACAGTATCACCAGTAAACAAAGTAGCACTTCTTACCTTTAAATAAGTTATACTGTATATACAAGTATTTGCTTTAGATCAATCAACATACAGACATATTCGCTTGTTAAATCTATAACACTGACTATACAGTTCGCTGTTTTGAGGAGAAAAATATACATCACTCATCACAAACAAACTTTTTTTCCTTTAAAATGACATAATTCCACGTTCTGACTTCCCACTTCTGAGGTAAGTGGAATGCAGCATTATTCAGCTTTGTTTCAGGCCACATCACACCACCCCATCACTGATAATTATTTTCCTATAACAGCACGCCCCCTAGAGTTTTATTCCTTTCATAACTCCTTGCAGTTGTAAACTAAAAATCTATGCATTAAGTGTAAGCGATTTTCCCCCCCGCTGTAGAACTCAGACTGTGAGAATGCTAACTGTGTGGGAATTGAGGGAGTCCTGGAAGCTTATTACGAATGTCTGCGAACGGTGCAGCTCTACGGACCCACCAACTTTGCTCCTGTCATCAGCCAGGTGGCAGAGTAAGCGACATTCTCTCATACACCTTGCTTTCTTCCTCTTCTCTTTATTGTCCATTTTATTTGTTGCTAACTCTCAGTCCCTCTCCATTAGTGTGATTAATACGCTCAGCCCAGACTCTCCAGCGTCTCTCCACACTCACATACATCAAAAACTCTGTCTGAATACTGAGTGTGCTGTCAGTGTCATTATTACTTTGCAGAAAGCTGAGGTAAAGCCAAAGGGAGATGCGCTCAATACATGTCGAGTTAACTTTTGCAGACTGGTGTGCATCAGTGTATACTCTCTTCGAGAGAACTGCACACTGTGACTGATATGCAGTAGGCTTCAGTTCTTTCTCTGTATCTAATGTTAATTATCTCTGGTGCACAGCTTTATCAGATGCGAGAAAATCCCCCAATCTAGGGAGCCTGAAACTGTCGGATCCTTGCCTGACTGCAGGGTTGAAAGGGGGCTTTAGGAGGCCCCACTGATCGATCTTGAGCGGTTTACATTTAATAACAACACACTGGCAACACAGTGCTGCAGCTAAGTGAGGAAAGATTTAGAGATTGGTATTGATGTGGAATAGTTCAAGGGCATCAATGGCTGGGCTTAGCTCTAAGGAATGCTCTTTTCGGTCCTTCCTTGACTTCTCACAAGCTCTTTTCTAAAATTAACTGTGTTTTATAGCTTTCAATACCTTATTTTAGTGTTTTATTTTCTTTTATATTTATTTACATTTGATATGTATGGTCTGTTTTGGTAAAGATTTTAGGATTATGTCTGTTCCCTTATACACTATATGGCCAAAAGTTTGTGGACACTTTCGCATTCATATGTACTTGCTGAACATCCCATTCCAGATTTAGTACCCTTTGCTATTACAAAATATATTAAAACATCATATATTTTAATAAATATAAGAAAATAAAGAAAAATAAAAATGAAGAAAAAATTCAACTTATGGTTCTGTGATCTATGCAATTTGTATTTTGGACAATATGTGCTATTTTTTCTATTTTTCCTTGTCTAAATAATTTTGGAAATAGAGTAAATAATCCACCTAGTTTGTGTTCGTTACACCCACGACTGTATTTCACATGCAGCTTCTCAATCACTGCTGATGACATGGTATGGATGTGTGAGTGCGGGCTGAAAAATATTAGTCCAAATGCAGATCAAATCTGTTTCACTTGGTGTAATCACCAGACACGACTGTCACTGATAGGCTGCATGAATTTACATTCTAGGCTAGAAAGAAATCAACAAGATATGCAGACTGTTTTACATAAGCTAAACTTGTTCTTTGCAAGTCAGCATGAGTTTAACTTTTACATCCATACTGCTGGAATTGCCTACTAGCTTTAAAAGTGTTCTATTCTCTGTTATTTTCCAATCGATGTCATGTCAAATGTCTGTTATGGCATACTGACAATAAACCGTATGAATAAATTTCACATTCAAATGAGGGAAAAAGCTTTTGAAGAGTGTTTCTCTGTTTGTGGTTGTATGTCTGAGGTATAAAGGCTTATTCCTCCTCTCACAGGGCTGCAGCAGGTGTGACAGACGGCTCACAGTACTTTGTGCTGCTCATGATCACAGATGGAGTCATCTCCGACATGGTACAGACTAAAGAGGCCGTGGTCAATGTGCGTCTCTTCCACCATCATCTCCATCAATCCTTTACTGCAGCTTCCAAATGTGAGCTCTTTCAGTAAAATGAGACTTTCTCTCTCTCTCTCTCTCTCTCTCTCTCTCCCTATAGGCTTCCTCCCTGCCCATGTCAATCATCATCGTCGGGGTGGGGCCTGCCGAGTTTGATGGTGAGTGTAGAAGTATTTGAATTTATGAGCTGCTCTGGTATAGAAGATAGCATAGGGAAATACACAATACCATTTGAAGAAATATATTTGTGTATATACACAAACCAGGCAAGTGAAAGCTCTAATGTGCCACACTGTCTCATGTTTTGGTTGCTCAGAAACCTGACATTTTTCCTGATTTGGATATTGTCCTTTTATCTGTTTCATTGGCATTTATTTGGCATGGTTTTAATGTTTTATATATATACTGTACAAATGATGGTGACTGCTAGCCTATGGAGCCTTTTGCCATTTGTGTGTTGACGAGAAGAAAACTGTGTCTGCCTCTCTCTATTCAGCGATGGAGGAGTTGGATGGAGACGAGGTGCGGGTGTCCTCCCGGGGCCGTGTCGCAGAACGGGACATTGTTCAGGTGCTCATCATGACACCAGCTTTTCCCATTTTCTTCCTACTCTACTGCATCTGATACAGCTTATTATCTAATTAGTTAAATATTCAATAGCTTGAGCCAATGAGCAGGAAGAACACAAACATGCAGCACAGAGTTTTTCATTACTGTACTTCATTTCTGAGCAGCTACAGTGGATAATATCCAGGTAGGAATTTCATTCTAGCTGTGCTTGTAATGATTGCACACAACACTTGCATAAATACAGTATAAAAATATAAATCAGCGGTTCTCAGTTGGTCTTGCTTCAGGACCCACATTTATCCTCTAACATTGGCTATGTTCACCTTACCTGGTTGAAGTGACACAAATCTGATTTTCTGCCTTGATGTAACAAAGATCTGATTTTTTCAGGACTGTGTGGACACAAAAATCTAATCTGTTCAAATCTGACCTGAACCACTTTGATATATGTGGTCATTGATCAAATACATATCCGATAAGTGGCAGTGCGACATGAATGAGAATGGTTAAATTGGAATTTATGTGACTGAATGAAGAGTTACTGTTATCACCCCAAACTACATCCTGAAGTGTTTTTTTTTTCCATCTTAGACCCCAACAAAGGGCCAAAGTTAACAATTTTTTATTTACACATTTTAAATGTTTATAGATATCTCTCTTGAAGTTAGTAAGACAAAATAATGCAGCTTGTCATGTTAGCAAGGAGCGACAAAGCAGAAAATTCTCTGCCCTAAAGACTTTCCCGTGTCAGAAAACCATGGCAGCTTTACCTCTGACTGTTAAACAGTGATAGCATTGGAGACTCCTTCCATAAATGCTAAGTCTCCTTACAGAAAACGTCCATCATATCAATTATTAGGCTTAGATTTTATAGTGTCCTCTATGTACTGTACACATCACTGTGACGTATGTAGCTGTCAGTAAAGGAACAGTTAGAACAAGCACATTAATATAGACCTATGACCAATTAATATAAACCTGCTGACCAATCACAACTGAACCGCGCTGTGGTATAAACTGTAATAAACCTACCAAACCACTGTGACTACTGAGTGTGCATGTGTGAATGTTTTTGGGTTACCAAACTAAGAATACACCTACAAACCTATTTTATACTGTACCTGCTCACCACCCACATTTGGGTTACATATTTTATCCATCTATCCATCTATCTATCTATCTGTGTATATATATATATATATATATATATATATATATATATATATATATATACACATACAGTCAGTGCAGAATTCTCAGCTGTAATTACTTGCATCTTGTTTTAGATCATCGTCCTGTATGTGTCTCTCAGTTTGTGCCGTTCAGGGACTACATTGACCGCTCAGGAAATCAGGTGCTAAGCATGGCTCGTCTGGCCAAGGATGTACTGGCTGAGATCCCTGAGCAGCTGCTGTCTTACATGAAGACCCGTGGCATCGAACCCAGACCTGCTCTGTCCCACTCTCCTACACCGCATATCCACGTACATCTCTGAACCCAGATCAAGCTCCCGTTCACACTGCAGATTAGCTGGATATAATAACTGTATAATATAGTGTAGTGTATGTGGTAACGTCACCCTTTGATGGTAATGATCACCTTGTTTTTTCATCAGTTTACACTTACTCAGGTTTTAAGTAATGTCTTGTCATTTATGGACGTATGACATCTCTGTATGGCTCTCCCACAGTCTCTACATGCTGTAGATGTGTGTCCAAGATGGACGGTTTAACTCATGCACACTTGTAGGTATGTCTTTAACATGTAGTGCAGCACCTAATAGTTATTCATTTTTATATCTATTTCCTTCTTCAGCTGTTTTGCCTTCACTCTTACTCTGTCTTTGTTTTTCTTTTTCTCTTAAAACAGCTTGCGAACTCATATACATTCGCCCTTTACCCGTTCAGAGAGAACAAGTGGTGTAAATAAGTGCAGCTATTTCTAAACAGAAGTTTTGGCGTCTGGCTAGCTCAGTTGGTAAAGCATGGGACTCTTGATCTCAGGATCTTGGGTTTGAGCCCCATGCTGGGCGCCAACCCCAGCCACTGGGGGTGCACAAGCTAGTGCACGCCCAGTGCCAGTCCCAAGCCCGGATAAATGGGGAGGGTTGAGTCAGGAAGGGCATCTGGTGCAAAACCTGTGCCAAATCAATATGCAGACAATGATCCACTGTGGTGACCCCTAATGGGAGCAGCCGAAAGAACAACAACATTTCTAAATGAAAGTTTTATAAACAGAAATTAAACAGACACTGTTGAGAAAGAGAAGAACTAAAGACATTGTTTACCCTTAACAGCACACCTAAGTTGTTTTATTACATTTATTCCATAGGAATGTTTCAACAATTATATTTTTACATTTAATTACAGATGCTGTTACATTTAATGTTGCAGAACGTCCGTGAAACAAGTTAGTTCCTGTTATCACGTGTGATATAACAGGTATAAATATTCGTTCCCTCACCAGCCTCTTGTTTTTTTCAAGGCAAAAAAAAGGCAACTTGTCATGTTACTAAGAAACTGAGAACATTACTGAGAAAATCATCTACCCTGAACACATTCCCTATGGCAAAAAACGTAAAGGAACAGTTTACTGTCTGACGCAGGAGTCTCCAGAAAACCTCACTACAATGTGTTCATCTTGGTTAAGCAACACTTTTTACACAAAGAAATTTTTTAATTGTTAAATTTAAATTATGTGAGTTTCTGCCATGCAAGACCTGCTGAGTTATTTGGTAAGGTAATATTTGACACTTAACAATACTGTTCCATAAATAATAGGCCCCTAAGCAAGAACGAATGAATAGTCTTTCATTAAAACTTGCGATACACTTTTTAATTACTAAGAACTAACCTTGACAATTGTAGGTTATTGTTGCCCATTTCTCTCTTTAGGCCTTGACTGGCTAAATAAAAACAACACACCGACCCTGTACTCCTCTGAGGAGACCTGTTTGTGTGGACATTAATTACTCGTATTGACTTTTACTGTACATGTTAGAGACTGAGGTATTGGAGTAAGCTGAGGTATATTAGGTAGTAGATCTCCATGAGGAAGGTAAAGCATAGCTACTGGGAATTAATGTTGATGTGATTAGTACTTCATTAGTAGTTATTATAAAATAGCCATAGTTAGCTAGTAGTTCTGCATTTATATGTTCTGAGATATGTTCAACTCTGTAAATACTATTAAAGATGCAGTGATTAGTGCTAAGTTAATAATGAACTCCTCCTACCAACTGCTAATCAACTAGTAATTTTTAGCATTTAATAGGAGTAACACAAGTGTTAATGAAGAACTGTGCATTTGTTTCTGCTTATTTCCTGCATAGTTTCGTATGAGTTATGGAACAGTATTGTAAAGTGTTGACCTTGTTGATATGGAAATTCACAGATAATGTATTAGACCCAGTACATTAATGCATACCTGTAATTAGCCTTGCAGCTGGCACTACTATAAAAGCCTTGCCATGGACAGAGGAAGTAAAAAGGCACAGTGAAAAATGGGACAGATTGGTTGTACATACACAACAACACAGAGGGATGTGTGTTCGTGCTGAGAATATTAGTGGTAGTGTTTGGGAGTAGGGTATCTTATGTTTGTATTACGCTGGGAAGTCATGGATGAGGCAGGACACTGAATCTGCCATTAAAGGAGGACATGGAGTAATGGCATTGTACTGAAAATGTATGTGTAATTATATTGTTCTATAAGCTGCAGTAATTGCACAGCATTTTGCATGTATAAGTCTGCACAACTTGCTCTGATATTAATGGATGTTTTCTCAATTTCCCACCAACCCAAATGTTGCATGGTTGAATTGCATACAGTGAGACAACATACAGCTAAATATAATTATATTTGTACAAGTTTATTGTGCTTGTGTGCCATCTTGTGGTAAACAATGTCATCACATGTAGTTGTGCAAAATGCCTCAGTGTAATATCTAAATCTAGTAAAATATTTAAAACATTTTTATCTAGCATACTGTTAGGATGTGAAGGACAGTTTCAGTTTTTCTTTGCCATCAGTGTCTTACCACATTTTTAAATAAAGCATGTATGTCTGGTACATGTTGTCAGAAAGCTTCTTGGCAGAGGTATCAGTTAAACTACTGTCAAAATCCTATTCCAGATTTTAAAATACTTTTCATTTAAAAAAAATATGTTGCGTTTTAAAGAGCACTCTGGGGCTTCAAACCTCTTTTTTTTCTTAAAGCTCGCATCTGACTGCACTTATTTCTTTTTTTGTAATTTTCAGGATTTACATTTTGCAGATTTTAGATTTTATTATATCTGCTGGAGAAAACCAATCACGATCAAATAAATCCATAAAGAGTCAAGCTGATGCAGTGTGGAAACACTTTATTCGGTTAACACCTCACAGTAAGGTCCAAAAATAATATTAATATTTTACTATAAAGCTAAAAATAAATAATCAGTAAATAATGTAGCTTTACATTAATCCAGTTATAGATTTAGATCCCTAATGAGCAAGCCAGAGGTGACTGTGGGGAGGAAATACTCCCTGAGAGGACATGAGGAAGAAACCTTGAGAGGAACCAGACTCAAAACAGAAGCCATCCTCTTCTGAGTGACACACTATAGTGGGATTATACTGTAAGTCAATAGGCTATTCATGTGGGGCATCCTCAGCAGCCGTGAGTGAATTTTAAAGTGTTTCCCAAGCAACTTCATCAGATCAGTAGATTTCATCTTGACAACCATATCACAGGGATACCTGAGAACTCCAGGTCCACCATTGACCACTAAACTTCTCAGACTTCAAGGCCTCACCAATTTCAGACCCTGAAAAAGTTGCTGCTCTGGCCCAAGGTGTTCTTTCCTCCTTGGACAGAGGTGTGATCAAGAAAGTAGAACAAGGTGTTCTGCTAAACGATTTTTCTTGTTCAGAAAAAGGATGCTGACCTCCATCCTATTCTAGCTCTGAAAGAACTGAAGGTGACCTCACAACACTCACCAGCAAGAACCGAGAGCCAGATTTCAGCCTTATTGACTTCTGGCAGGTTTTTACAGGCCGCCACACACGTATCCTGTCCTGGGTTTGGTTTAGAATTGGGGTGCTTCATTATTTCCTGATTTGCTAAGGATGATGGCATTAATAAAACAAGAAACTATTAAATGCTTATTTCTGGACCTTATAGTACAGTGTTACTCTTCGAAAAAGTAGCTTTCAAGGTCTTTCTCCTTCT
>CM040469.1:4024164-4079889 GCA_022758105.1 Pangasianodon gigas | reverse complement strand
TGACTTCTGGCAGGTTTTTACAGGCCGCCACACACGTATCCTGTCCTGGGTTTGGTTTAGAATTGGGGTGCTTCATTATTTCCTGATTTGCTAAGGATGATGGCATTAATAAAACAAGAAACTATTAAATGCTTATTTCTGGACCTTATAGTACAGTGTTACTCTTCGAAAAAGTAGCTTTCAAGGTCTTTCTCCTTCTTGGCGAGGTCGGCTTGCTCCTGTTCTCTGGGGACTTTCTTCTCTAGCCATGACCGCCACATTACTTTCTTTCCCATCTGAAATAAAAAAAGTGGCAGACTTTTAAAATCTCACTTTGCTTAATTTTACAAGAGATACAAATTGTATTTGGGTGTGTGCAAAGGAAACACTCTCACTTTTGTTGTGGGTAGTTGAGTAGTGTGTGGGATTAGTTAGAACTTACAGGTTTCTTAACTTCTGCCAGAGCTCGCTGTCGCATCACTTCAGCACGCTGTCTCCACCTTTCCTGCTGAGCCAACTCCTTCAGCTGTTCTTCCTCTTTTTTAGCCCTGGGGCAATGGAGAGACAAAGAGTGAAACCATGCTTACAGCAACTTTTAAACTGGCTCTCAGCCATTACAGAGCTGTATGTGTGAGAGCTGATCTAGGATCCATTTTTCAATGTGATTTACATGAACAGGGTTAGAGCTTCTAGATTATTACAGAGGATGATGTTAGATTTCAGTCTCAGATCTGTAAAGGCTGTGTAAGGGTAACTGGGTGTGAGATTTTAGTACATGAAAGCAAACTTATTTATTCTTTGATTTCTTAAAGGAATAGTTAGGCAAAAAATCTAATTGCAGGTGGGACATGTCTGCTGAGGCTCTGTTCTTTTGTTTTGTTCTATATATATATATATATATATATATATATATATATATATATATATATATATAAAATATTTCACGAGTACACGAGTGGGAAATTGTGTAAATTTGATTTTTTTTTCACCTAGCAAAGA
This sequence comes from Pangasianodon gigas, assembly GCA_022758105.1. Lineage (NCBI taxonomy): Eukaryota > Metazoa > Chordata > Actinopteri > Siluriformes > Pangasiidae > Pangasianodon > Pangasianodon gigas. The sequence continues at coordinate 4,078,911 of CM040469.1, read as the reverse complement.
GTTTATTTGGCTGGTTTATGAGGCCCATCGATGCTGTACCATCCAGGTGGCAACTCAAACTTTTTCCCCCACCATCAGTGGAAAGGAATGGGGTCTCCAAGTGACCACCTTGTAGTTATTCACTCTCATTTTGGGTTTTAAAAGGGTGATCATGAGTACCCACTTTATCCACTAAGACTAATTGGAGAATGGTCCCAAGAAACCAAAATAATATCAGGTCAGCTGTGGTCCAGTGCTGTTCTGTTCCTACTGATGGGGTTAAATGGGGTAGAGGGGTGCTAAATTGTGCATAGCAACAGATGGGCTACAATCAGTAATTGAATACCTGTAAAGTGCATCAATATGTCATGTGTACCCAATTAACTGTGTTTGCACGACCTGTGTTTAAACAAGTGTGTGTTTGTTTTCCTGCATGTTCTAACCTGGCTAACTTCTCTCTGCGGTACTCCTTCATTATGGTTTTTAATTCCTCCTCCGGAAGTCTGTCGAACTTTTCCAGCAGGTCATACAAGTACATCTCGATGGTTCCGAGTAGCTGACATGAGGTCGCAGTGTCCTGTGAACATCCCATGCAGACACTGTACACCTCTTTTATCTTCTGGTGCAACTGCTTCAGGACTGCATTCTGAGTGGAAAGGAGACGAGAGTGAAAGACAGTGGACAAAAGGTGTTAAGCACTGCACTCTAGTGGTTTTAAATAAGTCCTATTTAAGTTAAGCTTCATGCACAAAATTCCACTCTGTGTGTGTGTGTGTACCTTTTTTTCAAGACTGTCTTCGCTCATGTTGAAAAGTTTGACTTTTTCCTGTATTTCTGCTGCTTTCGCTTTGTTTTCGTTAATGCAGTCAGTGAGGTAGTCAATCTCCTTAGAAACCTGAGCAGCCTCCTTCTCCCTGCATGTACACAAACACCTCAGAGGTTAGAATATGCATTCAAAGAGTCTACTCTAGGCTCCTGCAGGGCTCCAAAAAAAAAAAAAGTGGCAGGAGTAGGCGTTTTTTTTTTTTTTTACTCTCATGTGGTCAGGCAGTCAGATATGAAGCTTGCGGGACAAAGAAAGACCACGTTCATTAATATGGTAGCGTGGTGTATGTGATGCAGTGCTCGTGCAGCTTTACCATGTTCATTCAATCATTTTCAGTGAATCCTTGTCAGGTTAGCAGTGAAAATGAAGCAGTTAATCTGTAATTTATCCTTTCTGGGGCTACTTTTCAGAGCGAGGAGTTTGTGGTTATGCCTTACCAAACATAAGTCAGTTTTCATCTGATCACACATGGATACCACAAAACCTCAGATAATCACTTTTCACTGTATTGCTCCATTTAGATAAAATTATATAACAGTTTTATATAGTTTTATATAAACATTCTGTTTGTCTGATCCTAATACCTTTATTTCTAGAATTTAACAGTTGTAATTTTGCAAAAATTTAAACCTTTTTATCAACTGCCCTTAGATTATGCATTATAGGTGAGTTTCAAGTCAACTTGTTTTCCTGTTCTTTTGTCATTAGAGGAAATGTTTCAGTTCTTGGTCATAGTACAGAAGTGGTGTGTAGAATTTAAGTTGAATAAACCTGCAGTATTCCTTTAATGTAATTCTAGTAAGAGGATTAGTGTCACTCACATGTACATGTGCTGTTTGCCCTCGCTTTCTTTGTAGAATTCCAGAGACTGTTCAATGAAATCTAGGTCCTGAAACAGATGATTGGTCTCTTCTTCCATCTCTGCCATGATGTTCAGCAGCTGCTTAGGGTCCGTGAAATAGATCTGAGGTTTCTACACATGCAGATACACAGACAGCCCTGTAAATGATCACATAATCCTTTTCTTTTTTTTTTTAACATGAAATGTATAATAAGTAGATATACATTCTGTAATTGGCCAGAGCTGCAATCAGCAAGGCTAAACATTCCTAATTTGGACAATCAGAGTGTCCTATAGCCATACGATAAAATCATGAAATTCAAATTGTTTAAAAAAAAAAAAGAAGTACAGGGGTGTGGCCAGATCTATGTAACTTGTGTCATGTACAAGTTATGTCATTACAGCCAAAAAAAAAAACTATACCACAATCTGGTTACAGGCCAGCTATATCTGCCAGCTGCTAGCATTCGCATTTATTCATGTTTTTTTTTTTTTATTAATTACCCATTAACACGGTCAGTAATTCTTGCTAAACTGAAGTTGGGACTGTAAATAAACCTAACGAGTTATTAGCAGTAAATATGCGCATAATAAAATTGAAGTAAATTATATAAACACTCCGTGCATGTGCTCTGTGTTGAACAGCAGCGGAGATAGTTAATGAATTTTTGTATAGTGAAATAGCCCTGATAAAATAAGATGAAGAAACATTGCTGGAATCAGACCTCATAGACCTCCAGGTTTCCCACAATCCCCTCGTCCTCTTGAGGCATCTTCTCACTGCTGGGGCTTCACAGATAGACAGCGTTATAAAGACAAGACATAGAAAATGAGTGTGCATCATCCTCATTATCATCTTGGTAGATATGTCATTACTGCATCAACAGTTTAAGGAGTAAATATGTTAGCTATATTGTTGAATTATGCTCCTTATTTTGTAACTGACTTTGTTTTTTTCTTGATCAGACCTCACCTAATACCCTCAAATGCTAATGAATTAATTAACTAATGACCTCCTCATGTCCTGCCCTGTCCTGTTTGGCTCCACATGTGGATGACTGCAATTATTTGGGAAACGCTGTCTACCTGAGGTACATTCTCCCTGTCCCCTAAGTGTATTAAATTTCTTTCACTTTTGCATTACATTACCAAATACCGATTGCACTACACTTTATTTTTACTAGGTCAACCAGCAGGCTTAACCAGCATGCTGAAATACTGTATAGGCTGTTCAGAAACATTAAACTAGCCGTGTGTGTTTCAGCAGTTTTCAGTCCCGTGTCCTGGAAGGACCTTATTCTTCAAGGTTTATTGATTACTCCATCATGATGTACTTTATCTGCTGGAGCATCAGAACATGACAGGCTGTACATTTTGCAGCACAGGTGTCCCTACAGGAGTTGGACTGAGCAGAGCTGTTGGGTTTGGGGTGTGATTTCTTGGATCAGTTGTCACTTACGGTTTACAACTTTCCATAGAGAAGAACGTGGAATGAGAATTCTGCTGAATTGGGGGAAGCCCTGGACTACAACCACTGCTTCGACCTGTGAATGATTAAGATCGTTTAGATCACTGAGCTTCCAGAAAATTTCCAAGAAGTGGCAGGTTATATTTAAGTCTGGATCTTAGGAAATTGTCAGTATTGCAGTGGTGAAAGACTGACGGGAACTTTCTTATACAAACTTGAAGAACTGTACTGTAGTACTTTAGTGTTCAGGAAAGCACTGACGTTTAGACTATTTGTAATCACAGCACACTTGTGTTATTAGGATGCTTTCACACATGGCACAGACTCACTGTTATTATTATTTATATTGCAATGTTGGAATATTGGCATATAAATATTTTTTATTCAACATGTCAAATCTCCCTATATTTTCTGCTTGCTCTGCTATGAACAAATTCTCCAGCCATGTTCCACCCGCTGTGCTGCCACTTCCCACAGAACTACGTGTAAATTGTGTGCTGGCAGTCGAGAAAAAAATGCATAGTGTGAAAGCACCCTTAAATTGTAGTGTTTATGTGGTTTAAGTCTAGAATGTGGCACTCTTGGTAGTGTCGCAGTGATGAGGTCAGGTGTGTGGACATACGCAGGTTAGCTTGTGTAGCTGGTTCCTTCTCTTCTGCTGTAGCCTTGATTTTCTCAGCTATCTGCTTCCTGGCTTCCTGCTGCTTCTGCCACTGAGGGGGTGAGAGCTTCCAGAGGAACTCCCGACACTTTTGATCATATTTCAGCAATTCCTTGTACCTGATGATTTCCCTGGGGAGAGATTGCACTGTGCAGTTAAAAAGGCACAGGTCTTTTGGGGTTGTATGTAAAAATGTTTTTTTTTTTTTCCATTGAATATTGTTTTCCTGATCAACAGTTTTGAAGAATGTTCTGTGTAGTGTTTCTGTTCTATTAGCAGCTTACTTTTTAACTTTTACAATTTCATTATTGGTCCTCTGGATCTTTTCCCTTGTCTCCAGTATGGCTTTGCTTTCTTCTTCAGCCCTACACCATGAAAGAAAAGAATATTCAATGGTTAAAAAACAATCATAATAAACATTTATTCATTCATTTATGATCTTCACAGAGCCTTTAATAAGCAGCTGAACCATAATACACAGTTACAACCCAATGATCTTAACATATCACATCTTTACAGAATTCCAGTAGAACTAGAGCTCATATCCATACATTTTTAAAGCCAGCATCGTCTTCTTCTCTTCCTCCTCGACATACTTCGCAAACGCTTCTTCACTAAAGCGATGCTCTGCGTTTGCCATCTTCTCTTCATCCAAGGGTACCTGCCCTTTCAGACCCTGAATTGTCTCTCGCCCCACCGCAATAGAGTACTGAAGAGAGAGAGAGAGAGAGAGAGAGAGAGAGCATGAGAAGACAAACAGATCAACACCAGTAAGGGGATTAGAAAATAGATGCTATGTTGTGTCAGTCAGCTGGTGAGTGTGTGAGAGGGAGACTGAGATTTTAGAGCATGCACAGATGTATTTAGTCTGTCGTTTGAGCAAAAAAGCACAAACAGGACTGTGTCTAGAGCAGAAGTCATCAAATGGCGGACTGCAGCCCGGATACGGACTCAGCAAAGTATTTCAGCAGAACCGATCAGCTTTTGGATAAACTGGCCTAGTTTTTTTACTCTAGTTTTACTCTAGATGAATGTCCAGAATAGATTTAATCAATGAAAAATTTGATTAAGAATAACCTAAAAAGACTAAATTAGACCGTGTAAAAATTTAAGATCGAAAGTGAAATACTCATTGATGTTTTAAATTCACCAAATGTAATTTCAGACAAACTAAGACTTTCAAAGTACTGCCAATTAATTAGCATTTCAGGCACAAGTATGACGCAACTGGTTAGTATTTTTTACTCATTTACTTTACATAATAAAATAAAGCCTACACGATCCCTCACCTTCAGTCGAGAAATCTCTTGCTCCGTCTCGACGAAGTCTCTAACAGTCCCCATGTGGTAATAGTCTGGTAGGAAAACAAGACAACAGACTGAAGGGAACATCTGAGATCTGAAACAGACTGACACTTAATCCTGAGTCTATTCATTATTTTCCTATTTGACTGGTTTCATTGTTTTAATAGAAAACCTCAGTAACTCAGAAACATGTAGCCCTATAAATAATGGACCTAATGTGTTCTGTCAGGAATAGAAATCTCTATGGCTCTAATAAATAGACAAAATATTGTTGTACACATTTAAATGATGTTCATAAAATAAGTCTTTCAAAACAAGACTTTTCATTGAGTCACAAGCTCGTACTAAACACATTGTTCAAACACACTTTGCTCACCCCATTCGAGTGGTTTGTGAGTCTTCGGGGGAGCGATGCAGGCTTCACCACCCCATATTCTCTCCTCCTCTTCCTTCTGCTCCTCCTCCTCAATCTCCTTTAAATAGCGTGACACAATCGCACGCCTGCTCTCTCTGGGTTTAAGCCCTTTCTCATGCACTTTCAGAGTGCGCTGTCTTCTCCGCTCCTGAGATAAAAAAAGGTTGATGGAGACATGTATACTCAGTTAAATGAAGGATTACATAAACATTTTTTTTCAGAGGTTTAGGGCTGTGTGATGTTCTGTGGTTGGTAGATATGCTGCATAGCACTTAAACGTGCAGTTTGCAATGTCCAAAAAGTTTCTAGGCCTATAATAATCTTATGATTTCTAAGAAAGGCTGTGATCTGCAGAGTTGCCATGTACTGGGTCGGGCTCATTTCTAAGCAACTGAAAAGACACTGATTTAATGCCTGTGTGTGTGTGTGTGTGTGTATTGTAACCTGTCTCTTCTCTTCTTCTTCCTGGATCCTGAACTTTGTAAGTTTCCTGGGCATCCTAAAGGGATTGCTGCTTGAGGATGTCATTTTGCTGCTTCCTTTTTTTACTTCTGGATTTAATCAAATTGATTCATGTTAGTTGAATGTTAAGACCCTCATCGTTATCACATCAAAAACCAGCAGTGTAGGTCGTCCTAATAAATTCATCGCTCTGGATGTTCAAACTCTCTGTGAATAACTGATCAGTCTAATCTTATATCTGAGTCAATTATAATATAAATGCATTATTTATCATACAAAAGGCTGCTGTGCTCAGGTCATGTGACTGTGTTTAGCTCTTTGCATCATGTGCACAGCTTCACATCTGTCCAGTTGTAAAACATGTAGAACTTCTGTATCATGAATGCTTTAAGTGTACAAAGTAGTGTTCAGCTGCTTACAACCTGTTTTTAGAGTGAGAATTACTGACCTATCTGCCTTAGAAATGACTTTTTACACTACTCAGAGCGAAACTTCCCGGACAGCGCATGCGCAATGTCTCTCCTGAGCGCTCGGAGTTTAGCGAGGCTCAACTTTATGCAAATAAGCGCCAACATCAGCCAATCAGGTGACGGCTTCATGGAGGGAAGAGTTTTAATTCGCTAATAATCTAATCCATGTAAACCTCACGTAAACGCCCACAAATGCGCGCGTGGGCACTTAGGACGGCATAAATCATATTAAATCATATTAAATCATATTTACAGACTGAATATTTTTCATTAAAAACTGTAAAAGAGTTCTGATTGATGAAGTTTTTTCTCTGTTTTGGCTCAAGTCTGTAATCATGGTTAAAAACCCGGAATAGCCTGGACACAAACATCTCAAAATGAAGGTTTATAAATGTTCAGTAATTAATTCAAGTAATTAGTAATAATCTCACCAAGAGAAACTGTAATAAATTGAATAAATAAGCATAAATCTTACCTGTGCTCATGTTCAGTATCTTCAGTGTCTGATTCTGTAACACAAATGAGTCCAAACGCTCTGCAGCTGACGTCATAAAGGTCCCAACCATCCAGGTGCATTGTGACGTCATCTCTTAATGACGCACTCACTCACCTTTTCTGAACAATTTTTTAAGGCTTGAGTTTCTACAGGAAACTGATCAGTGTTGACAATTCCCTGCAACTCTGTGTATGGAAATAAACCTAAGCACATAAACCTTCATTAACTGCATAAGCAACTGAATCTGACACAGTCTGAGTCTGATGAATCGCATTTTCTTTTACATCATGTAGATGGATGCGGGAGTGTCGCTTACTTGGGGAAGAGATGGCACCAGGATGCACTATGGGGAAAAAGGCATGCTGGCGGAGACAGTGTGATGCTCTGGGCAATGTTCTGCTGGGAAACCCTGAGTCCTGGCATTCATGTGGATGTTACTTTGACATACCACCTACATAAACATTGTTGCAGACCAAGTACACCCCTTCATGGCAACAGTATTCCCTAATGGCAGTGGCCTCATTCGCCAGGATAATGCGCCCTGCCTCACTGCAATCATTGTTCAGGAATGGTTTGAGGAGCATGAAAAGAGTTCGAGGTGTTGACTCGGCCTCCAAATTCCCCAGAGCTCAATCCGATCAAGCATCTGTGGGATGTGCTGGACAAACAAGCCCGATCCATGGAGGCCCCACCTTGCAACTTACAGGACTTAAAGGATCTGCTGCTAACGTCTTGGTGCCAGATACCTCAGCACACCTCTGTCCCATCATGCATTTTACAGCTTCATGTCTCACCTGAAACCAGTAAGATTTATTTAAAATGAACTGAGTTCTGACCAGGACAAAACAGTTAATGAAGATGAATGAATGAACAAATTATTTAATTAAATTAATTGTAAATTAATCTTTTTTAAACAGGTTGTGCAGTTCCAGATGTGTCCACTAGATGGAGGCACACATTAGCATGAGCAGATTTCCACAGAGTTATTTTCTGTTTTCACTTATAGCAGTCATAAACAGGTATTTACTTACCAGCCTCTGTGTTTTTTCCCCCCCATTGTTGTACTTAAGACAAAAAGGCTCAAAGCCCTCTGTACTGAAGACTTTCCTGTGGCTTGAAACTTACTGTTACAAAACACTTGCACTGAAAACTCCTTCCATAATTGCTAAATAAACATCTCCTTACAGAAAACCACCATGTCAATGATTATGCGTTTTTCTTTTTAAATAACAATACATTGTTTTAATCCATTTATTATTAGTCTTATTAACCTAGTGGAAAGCCTTCCCAGAAGAGTGAAGGTTATTACATTAACAAAGGGGGGATAAATCTGGAATGGGATGTTCAACAAGCACATATGGGTGTGATGGTCAGGTGTCCACATACTTTTGGCCATATAGTGTAGATTAGTAAAGGCTAATGCCTTAGTACTTTTAATACCCCAGTTAATTACTTTGATAATTTATGATATATTGATCTGTCTTGCAGCATATTTAAATGGCACTATTTGCTTAGCAAAGTCACTCAGTGCTTGCTCAGAACTATTATTACAGAAGCTATCATTTTATAACTAAATTTGGTAGCTTGATACTTTAGCCTTTCTCACTGAACACAATATTACTAGTTTCAGCCTAAATTAATTGCATTTATGTGCTAAATACAGTAAGGTCACAGTGTTCTATACAGTTGATATCACAGTTTTGTATTAATCAGTGAGAAACTTTTCCAGGGGGAAACAAAGAGGAGCTATAATCTGGATATCTGAATATAATTCATATAAAATTTGATCAGTTTAATTCTATGGCTAGTTAACTTAGTTGTGTTCAGAGACTATAGGCTAAATACCAATGTACAGCCTAAATTAATTCCATTCATTTAATTAAAGTGAACTTTAATTAATAAACATAAAAACTAGGCAAGGAGCATTATTTCTCAGGAAAGATTAAATTTATTGTCTCTCCATTATAATCTCCATTTAGAGTGTCAGAGCCTGTGTTGAGAGGAGAAAGCCCATTGAATGGTCTTCAGTAACTTAAATAACTTTACTGTTCTGTGGTCATGGTGGTAATGCCAGTATGTGCATTTAGTGATTTGATTTTAAAGCTTTGAACTCAAGCAGCAGTGCCAAAATAGTGCAGTGTGTGCCATTATTTGTGTCTGTGTGAATTATGACTTGTTGTTTAGTACCCACGCTTGTTTTCTGCTACACTATTATATGCTATTAAGATGTCGGGTCACACTTATTCACAGTGTATGATCAGATGGTTGCCTCACTGTCCAGTTTTTCAAAAAATGATGGGCTTTCTCCTTTCAGCACAGTTGTGAATATTTTTACCCGTTCAAGTTCCTTACTAACCCTAACCCTTTTCCTCTGGGCTTCCCCTAAATCACACTATAGCTACCTCAGTTTCTCTGTGCAGGGGACACTGAAAATCTGTCAAAAGACTTGCCCACCAGTGTACAGCCTGAAGACAGACCCCCCCCCCCCCCCTTCAGTGTCACCACCTCCCTGATTCAGACTGTAGTTACAGAGAGAAGAGGACTGTACACTGTCTTTCCATCTGCTGATTGAGTCCCGTGAGCCAGAAGCTCCTGAATGGTGGTCCAGTTGTCCAAAATGCGACGACTCCGTCTTTTTATACTCCTTCTTTGGCAGAGCTCCAAGATGGTCTCCTGGTCCTTCTTTCTATCTCTCAGCAAGTCCAGGCGGCTTTGCATCACCATTTCGCGCCGACTGCGTTGCTCTCTGGCTCTGAGCAGCTGCTGTCTGCGCTCTTCTTTGCTCCAGTATCGTCCTGCTTTCATCTCACTAACGGCATCATCATCCGTGGTCAATCCTCCTCGTTCCTCATTGATTCTCACAGCTCTTGCTTTGAGAATTTGAGCCCTGATGGGACGATGTTTTGAAACTTCAGTAATTTTTGCCTTCTGCTCCATCCAGGGCGAAGCAAATGCTAATGTTTCAGAAGACGGCTGTACGTTTAATGTGTTAGCACTAAGCAGGAAGTTACTCGATCCCCCAGTAGGGTCCTCGGTCATGACTTTCTGAACTTCCAGACATTTAGGGTCTATATAACCTTGGTTCCATTGCAGTGCTTCAGTTCCATAGTGACATTGGGATCCTTTAGCTCCTCCTCTAGGAGATGCCACATTCATCTTCATGCTTCTATGGGAACCTTTTCTGCCATTGTAAAATGCCATTGTTGGGTTCTTAGTATTGTTAGCAAGGTCACATTTTTGGATGGCCCCGAGGGGATGAGGGTGCAATGTCACACAAGTCCTGGAATCATCAGTAGCAAAGGATGATGGGTAATGCTCACTAGCTAGTGGCATGCTCCTACAACTTTCACCTCCTGTGTTATAGGCACTAGTGCTCTCTTTATCTGACTTCTCATGCTCAGGATTGTTGGATGAATTGTGACATAGCCTCATTCCCTTCGTGTCACCTTCCATTTGGTCATTCTTTACATGCCGGTTCTTCGGCGACTGCACTTTCTGCACGTTGCGCTGTTTGAACTGCAGGTGGTTCACTTCTCCCTCCTGAAATGGTTTCTCATTCTTCACACTTTCGCTTGAATCATCATCCAGCAGGTTAAAGGGTTTCCAGTTTCTTCCGTAGCAAAAACAAGCTTTCTGGTGTTGCTCATCCTTCTCCTCTGATGCATCCATCATGGTTGCTGCCCCATTATGCACAATAAGCAAGTCTGCAATATCTAAAGCATGTGGCTTCCTGCTGAACTTCTGCATGCTTCCTGGCGTGTTTGTGGCATCAGTGGCGTTGTCACCCAAAATATCATGTTCCGATGACTCTTCTTTTCTTGCGCTTTCATCCGTCTGTCCCATACCACTGTCTACTTCCTGGCTGTTGCCAAGTGACGTGTTCCAGAAGATTTGATTCTGACTGGCATGAAGGACATCCACCTCGCTGTGATGAAAACCAGGAAATTGAGACACATGATGCAGGAGTTCCTGGTCCAACTCCAAATCCTCTGCCTCGTCCTGAAGTGCAGGAAGGTAATGAAAGGTGATGGTCAAAGGTCAGTGGGGATCGAGGCAAACAGAAGCAGTGAGGAAACGCTGTAGTGTGCGTCTTACCTCTGGTCTGGCCAATAGTAGTGAAATGTTGGTTCTGTCTTCAGAGGTCAAAATCACAACAACTTCCTCTCCATTCTGTACATGCACACCATTAATCTACACACACATACACACACAGCAGTGACAATCTGTTCCACAAACAAAACTAAATTAACTCCATAGTGTGTTCCGATTGGCTGAGAGCAGTACAATGTATTGATAAGCAGAAAGCTACATTATGCTACATTCTGATTATTGCTGTGTTCTGATTGGCTTATTGGCATTACTACATGATGCAGAAAATCTAGTTCAGGCTTTTGTTTCCTCTAGGTTATACTATTGTAACACACTGATGTCTGGATGTTCCAGTAGGTGCATAAACAAGCTCCACTTAGTCCAAAATGCAGCAGCCAAAGTCCTTAATAAAACCATATGATTTGATCACATCACTCCTATCTAATCCATATTGCACTGACTCCCAGTAAAATTTTGCCTTGATTATAAAATATCACTACTGACCTATAAAGCACTGAATGGTCTCGCATCGCAGTACCTGACCGAACTATTGGTCTTTTATGATCTGCCACGCTGCTTTGAGCAAAAGATGCAGGCTCTTTATTTGAACCTAGAATAATAAAGACTGCAGCAGGGCTTTTTCTTACAAAGCCCTTACAAACTAAATGGAACAGGCTTCCAATTAGTGTTCAGGACTCAGACACAGTCTTAGTCTGTAAGTCTAGAATAAAAAAATATTTGTTTAGTCAAGCCTTTTGTTAATAGCTTTTCTCTCAAGTAAAGGCACAGATCTGGAGGGTTCATGGGCATAGTGTGTTTTGGTTCACTCAGTTTTGTTGACAGTGAAGTGGCTGGCCACTTTATGTCCCAGGGTGCCCTCATGCCTGTGTTATCTTTTGGCTCTCCCTTTTAGTTATGTTGCCATAGCTAGCCTTGCTGGAGTCCCTGCTTGCACAATTTACTGTACATTCTCTTAAAACACTACAGGGCAAGAGCATACTTAATAATCTGTGTTCTCATTCTCTCTCCCTCTCTCGAGCTACACATGTTACCCCAGCTGCCTGATGAGATGCCAGTGATTCTGATTCTATCTGCCCACTGGACCTGCCTGATCCATCCTGATGCTCTACTTCTGCTTGGAGGCTCCTTCCCCTAAGAATCACTTACTGCTGCTGAGGACAGCCTCACACAGATAGCCTTTCAATTCAATTCAATTCTATTCTATTTATATAGCACTTTTAACAATGGACTTTGTCACAACGCAGCAAAGCAGATTGCCATGAGATTGCTGTGGAAGGTACCACATGGATACCCTAAAGATCGCTGTGGACAGTCTCACTTGGATAGCTGAAAGATTGCACTTACTGAAAACAGTTTACGGTTAAGTCTCATTCATTATTCAGTGGATAACTTCACTTGGGTACTATAGACTTAAAGCTAAAAACACTAATGAAATCAAAAATGACCCTGATGCTTGTATTGAAGATCCTTTCAACACACTTAGTACTGTTTGACTTTGTACTGTTATAATATACAGTTGTGTAATGATTTGCATAATGATTCATAATCCCACTACTCAGTGTTACCCAGAAAAGGATGGGTCCCCTTTTGAGTCTGGTTCCTCTAGAGGTTTCTTCAGGTCATCTCAGGGAGATTTTCCTTGCCACCATCACCTCTGGCTTGCTCATTAGGGATCTAAATCCATATGCAGATTTCTGTAAAGCTGCTTTGCGACAAAATCCATTGTTAAATTGGCTATATAAATAGAATTGAACTGAAAGGTGTACATTATATTCTGACTGACTGCATGGAATACAGTGTGTTCTGATGGTCTGAGAGCATTACAGTGTGTTGTGATCAGTAGGAATGATAACACAGGAAACTAGTACTTAGTTAAGAAACTACAACAAATAACACTGAGTGGTAGGAGTGTACATGTGTTACTGGATGAAATATGACATCACAGCAGTATTAACCCAAAACTAGCTATGACACCTGCTGTATTCGGTCTCCTTCTCTTATGTGTCCATCTTTAGCAGCAATGCTGTCTGGATTCACCTAGAAAGAGATGATGTAGAACAGGTAAGTTCTTCACATACAGACATTTATGAATGAGTGTATGAGGTTAGAGTCTGACATTAATGAAGGCTAGAGGATGATCAACACACACACTGCATAGAAAAACTGTACATACATATTAGACTAAAAAAGTAGACGTACTAATTGGCCAAGGGCATTTTCACACTTGCATATTTTTTAACAGGACTATTCATATTCACACAGACCCCTTGTCACGATAACCGTGATTGTGTACTTATGTGAAACTCAGAGCTATTTCACCAGCAGGTTAATGCTCCCAGAAGGGCATTAGTGATCCCCAACCCTTAGTGAACAGATCTGAGGGGAGAGGTCAGATAAACAGCAACCCTAAAGAAATCTACAAAAAGGATTAAGAGTACCCTGTCTGCATTAAGATTACCAGGGCCCTCCCATATAGCCAGGCAACCAGCCTGGCTTCCACAGGTGAGTGCCTGGTGACCGGGCCACCCACGTAAGCCAGTCAAGCTCAGGTGGAATTGTGGAACCATCTTATGGGTAGACGTCCTGCAAGCTGAAGGGTGGGGGTCAGGTGCAATGTCAATCATGCAGCAGGTATGGGATGGACAGTCTTAGATGGACTAGACACATGCAATGGAAACTGGCTTTGGGAACGTGGAATGTCACTTCTTTGGTGGGGAAAGAGCCTAAGTTAAGAAATGAGATGAAAGGTATGGACTAGATATAGTCAGCCTTACAACTACACACAGAATGGTCTGCAGTACCAAAATTCTTGATCGGGGTTGGTCTAATTTTGCGATTTACTCATGGTCGAACTTGTAATCTCAAGCTCCAGGAATAAAAGCCAAAGAAAATGCCCCTCAAATTGAAATTCCTACTTGTCCACTTGGGGTAGTCTCCTCAACTGTATGTTCCTTCCCTGGTTATGGAGTAACAGCAAATCAACATGGCTGTTTACTTCTGATGCTGTGTGCAATGTACACTTCTTACCTTTAAATGAGTTATGATGTACATACCAGTATTTGCTTTAGATCAATCAACATACAGACATATTCGCTTGTTAAATCTAAAACATGACTATAAATTTTGCTGTTTAATGAGGAAAATATACATCACTCATCACAGTTAGCTGGCTAGCTTGTTGTTAACAAAAGACAAACATGGAGACATCCATATTAGTTCCACTTCGTATATCGAATGAGGCAAGTTGAATGCAGCATAAGTTCACACAGGAGATAGGCCTCACCTGGGTGTCAGGGCCTTGCAGTTGGAGTTTTTCCCCTGTGGACAGGAGTGTTGTCTCTGAGAATTTCAAGTATCAGGAAGGAAATATCTTACTTTTGGTATGTGTGCACCAAAGGCACTTAGTGGTAAGTTGGGCTTGTAGCACAGGACACTGGAGAGGATTGGGATACCCATTTCAAGATAGGGGAGAGAGCTTCCCCATGATGGAGGAGTTTAAGTATCTTGGGTTTTTATTCATGAATGATGGAAAAAGCTTTACAGCCACTGAACTGATCTGAGGTGTTGAAGCAGTTTTCCGACAAAGGTCTCTGTTTACCAGCCAATCTACATCCCTATCCTCAGCTATGGTCATGAACTGTCAGTACTGACCAAAAGAATAAGGTCATGAGTTCCTCCTCAAGGTTGCTGGACTTACTCTGTGTGATAAATGAGGAGTTTGACAATCTGTGAGAGCCTGGTAGTAGAGCTGCTGATCCTCCAAATTAAGATGGCCAGCTGAAGTAGTTCGGGTGCCTTAAAGGATGCCCACTGGTCAGATTCCACTAGAGCTGTATCAGGTATGTCCCACTAGATGGAGACCCCTGGACAGACTCAGGACTCAATGTACGAATTATCTCACTGCTGGCTTGGGAACATCTAGGGATGTGATTAGGGATAGAGAAGTCTGTGCTGACCTCAGCCTGTTTCCACCATGACGCACACCAGTACAAGTGAAAGGAAAATGATAAAATGAATGCATGTGGTTTGCACAGAGAGCTTGGTATGTTTGGTCAAATGTGAAAGCTGTTTTCCAACCCGGTTGTACTCCAGAAATCCGTTCTAATAAATGAACAAGTGAAAACAATACTTGGTCATGCACTATGAAACTACTGACTAATTATTTGAGCTTTACCTCTCCAGTGTAAATGGTGACATCTTCCTCATCATCAGTGCAATAACACCGCGTAAGTCCAAGTTTCTCCTGCCCTGACTTAAACAGCTCAACTTCCTACACACATATGAATATTTATTTATGTAGTCCAAACACCTATTTATGACTAACTCAAACAATAGAAATCAAAACAGATAATACAGATAAACAATCCAAAACCGGCATAAATTAAACAAAATAAAAAAAATTAATAATAAAAAATGAAGAAAAATTATCGTAAAGGCCAGCATACAGGAAATAAATAAGATTAAAATAAGAGCAAAAAAAAATGATGTGACATTAGAATGTAAAATTTCTTTACATCTTTATGTATTCAATGTGCTTCCAAATTTCTTATACTCTGGGGAGGATGGTAATTATTTTTATTTTGATTGATTGATTGATTGAATGAAATCATTCTTACCTGATACTCCAGGTCATCCCGTCTGTCCACTTCATGCTGACTAATATCCAGATAATCCATTGGATCATAGTGCACAGGATCTAAAATAGGCCTGCAGTGAACAAATAAGCACAATAAAATAATTGTAAAAATAACAAAATAAAAACCACCACAACCCTGAAAGTGTATCTTGACCCACTGTCACAATGACCTGTGACCTCACTCCGTTGACCCGTTCTTCTCACAAAAAAATTCAGTAAGGTCCTTTTGGTCTTTATTTCAAAACTGTAAATAAATTATTTGCAAGTTTAGAGATGTGATCAACAAATTGTTGCTAGCTAGACCAAAAAGTCCACCCCAATAAACACTCCCATTGTGCTGCACGTGTGTGCGACACTGCTATTACTATGGGATTATTAGGGAAAGTACTGTAAATGAGAGTGTATTAGTAACAGTATTGGAATGGAGTTTGCTCATGTGCTCACTCACATGGTATGGTATGGCTCTGGTAAAGAATCCAGAGGAGAAGATGAAGATCTGATGGAGCTTGGTGTAAGATTGTTCTTGAAGCTTATGTCTGTCTGTGTCCCACTGTCTACACAATCAGCCAACGAGCTGCCTCTTCTGGCCACAACCCCTTTTGTCCTGAAGCCCCGCCTCCAGCTTCCACAACTTTGAGGTGCACGTGTCTGATCCTGAGTGAGTCTAGAAAGATCTTTAGTGTCAATCTACAGAGAGGAAGAAACAAAGTTTGAGAAATATAATTGTTATATTCAGCTTACATGTCCTGATATTTACAGCTAGATGTGTTAAACAAATTAAAACATGGCACTTTTTTTTTTTTTTTTTAACACAACCATTTTTCCCACTGATCAAAAATATTGGAACATGTGACTGCCAGGTGTTTCTTGTTGCCCAGATGTGCCCTGTTAGATTGATTGTTTAAACAATTAATAGCTCTGAATGTCTACTCTCAGTTTGAGCCCTGGATTTCACCTGTAAAGGTGCCATTTGTTGTTAAAATGGATAAAGCAACATGAAGACCAGAGAGCTGTCTGTGGGAGAAAAGCAAGCCATTTTGAAAGAGAAAAGAAGGAAAATCAGAGCCATTGTACAAGTATTAAGCATAGCCAATACAACAATTTGGAAAGTCCTGAGAAAGAAAGAAACCACTGGTGTATTGACAAGACATAAAACAGGTCGACCAAGTAAAACAACAGTTAGGGACATCAACAACCTCCACAGGGCAGGGGTGAAGGTGTCACAGTCCATTGTTTGAAGAAGACTTTGAAAGCAGAAATATAGAGGCCATACCACAAGATGCAAACCACTCATCAGCGGTAAGAATCGGAAGGCCAGATTGGAATTTACAAAGAAATACAGACATGAGCCACAAATGTTCTGGAACCAAGATTAACCTCTACCAAAGTAATGGATAGGCCAAAGTGTGGAGAAAGAATGAATCTGCTCATGATCCAAAACATACAACCTCATCAGTCAAGCATGGTGGAGGTAGTGTCATGGCTTGGGCTTGCATGGCTGCTTCTGGAATGGGCTCACTAATCTTTATTGATGATGTAACTCATGATGGTATGAGTTCAGAAGTCTACAGAAACATTCTGTCTGACAATTTACACTGAAATACATCCAATCTAATTGGGAGAAACTTCATCATGCAGCAAGATAATGACCCAAACACAACAAAGGACTTCATCAGGGGGAGAAAGTGGAAGGTTTTAGACTGGCCAAGTCAATCACCAGACCTTACCCCAATTGAGCAGCATTTCACCTCCTGAAGAGCAGAGTGAAGGGAGAAACCCTCCAAACAACCACCAACTGAAAGAAGCTGTGGTTCAAGCCTGGAAAAGCATTACAAAAGAAGAATTCAACAGTTTGGTGATGTCAGTGGTTCACCGGCTTGATGCAGTTATTGCAAGCAAGGGATATGCAACCAAATTTGTGTCATTTACTTTAAGATTATCTGTTCCTAGAAATTTGGTTAATCTAACGCCAAAGGTGCCAGGTTCCAAGTTGTTTAACACATTTAGATGTAAATCAGGAAATGAAAGCTGAAATCTCATATTCATCTTTTGATCTCAAACCCAAATGTCTTCAGTGTATAGCCAAAAGAAAGTAAAAAATTGGCCTCGTCATTCCAGCACTTTTGAAGGGAACTGTATATTATACAGCATATCACCTAGATCCTGAATTCATCTATTTTCCTATCTTGAGCAATGATGCTATGCTAATTCCAGCTACTTAAATCTATTTAGCAACAAAAGCTAATCACAGGTTATCATATCAAAATGTTTCATCTTTGGACCAAAAACAAGAAAGTGAAAGACATCATGAAAGAGAAAGGAGAAAAGAAGAAGGAGTCTTTTACCTGGAATGTGACTTGGTATGGCTCAGCAGTCTTCTGCATTACGCACATGTTACACCCCATCCTGACCGCAACAAGAGATCACTGCTACAATTTTACCACTCTACACCTCTCTCGTCCAGAGGATGAAAATACCACAACAAAATTCCACACACAGCAAACTGCAACTCATCTGGAAATACACAAACGTGTTCAGGTGTTTTTGATCGTAATGATCAGCTCAGAATGTCTCTTTGGTCACCATCAGATATCAAGATGCTCTTAACTCAAGCACCAAATTTGAAAAAAGCGTATGTATGAATGTGTCTGTCTCGCTCTATGTTCCAGTGAGTGTGTGCAATAAGTGTGTACTTACATTTTGGAAGTTTCCACTTTTACTCTGACCTCCATTGCTGTTTCTCTCTGTGTGTGTAGTTCTGTGATTTGCCCTGGTTTTTGTAGATTCCCCAGCACTCTGAATTCACATAGTTTTAATTTCCCCAGTTTTCCTAGTCTTTTTACTTTCCCAAGATCTCTGGTTTGCCCTAATTGTTGTAGTTTTCCCATTTGTCAAAGTTCCACTTTCCCTGAGTTTCCCCAACTCTGTGTTGTCTAGCTCTCCTTACTCACCTTCTTCTTCTAATTTATATTTTCCCTAGTTCTTCCAGCCTCCTTTTTCTCCTAGTCTTGATATCCATTTCCCTAGTTCTTGTTTTCCTCATTTTCCCTCACTCATTCCTCCTAGTTCCCGTTATTTCTTTTTAACTGCCCAATTCACTTATTTTCACTAAATGTCCCAGTTGCACTAGTTTTCCTCATGTTTGCTGTTCCATAGTCCTATAATCTTAATAAAACAGAAAAAATAGCAAAGACATGTATAAAAAAAAAGTAAACAAGTAAGCATCAGCCAGTCAGCTGAGGCAAGCGAAAGAAGAATGCAAACAAAGGAGTGGAGGTACAAAGTCAGATGTATAAAAGAGGAGTGTAATTCTCATTCTCTCTCTCTCCCTCACTGATAATAATCCAGAGTAATAAAAGAAACTGAAAAAATCCTTTCCGGAAAAAGCAACATAAGAACAAGAAATAAATCCACCTTTCATTTGATGTTTCTTTAAAAATAAATAAGGAAATAAATCATTCTGGTGTGAGGATGGCAGAAGCAAAGACGCAGGTGACAAGAGCTTCCTGCTGTCTGGTTTCCTTGTGTGCGATGCTGAATTCACTCCCCCCACTGCAGCAGGAACACAAAGACCTCTCTCACTCACACACACCAAGGCGTGTCTCCTCCCTGCCGTACACTACATCCTCAGCTCCTCTCTCTCTCTCTCTCACACGTGCACACACACTCTCTCTGTACTGTCTGTACTACACCCCTGCCTCAAAGAGACACACTGAATACAAGTGCTTTCGAGGAACAGGTGTTACAGATTATCTTCCAAAACCTTTTGCCTGTGATGTGGCCAAAATTGGGTTGATGTACTTTAACATGTATGTTTAGACAGACACTTCTGGAGTTGGAGATTCGATTCCCACTTCCACTTCGGGGGTTTCCTCCCCCAGTCCAATGCCATACCTTGTAGGCCAGCTGGCATTTCCAAATTGTTGGCACCCCTTGTGCCCCAAGTCTCCTGGGATAGGCTCCAGGCTCCCCGCGACCTTGTATAGGATAAGTGGTACAAAGAATGGATGGATGGATGAATGGATGTATTGCTGGTTTGAGTTTGTATGCGTAATGATCAATTTAAGTGTATTTGTTTTGTGCTATAACCCAAAATATTGGCGTGAATGACTGAAGCCCCACCCAAGATATCTCCTATTGACGTTTGGCCACAGTAGAGTATGTTCTGTCAAAACTCTGGTGAACACCTTTAATAAACAACAGTGTGTTTTTTGTTTTTTTTTTACACATCATTGTGCACTGATGTGTGTTTGGTGTGTCAATACATCATTCTCATCAAAACAGTGCAGTAAAGGTGTGGTTAGCAGGTCTGGTTTAAATGTTCACAACACTCATCCACAGCATTACAGAAGACACAGGCTAATTAACCAGATGAAGGACATCTTTTACAGAGCTAAGTGTACACGCCTAGGGTGACTACAGAACAATTTGTAATTCAGACACTGATAATTCCTGTTCCATTTTTTCCTGCACCTCTTTATTGAAAGTGTTCAGGGGTGAAGGGTGGAGCTGATGTACAGTTGAGGCCAAAACTTTACATACACCTAGACTAAAGATTCAATCTCAGTTTTTTTACAACTCCACACATTTTATGTTACCATACATTTCTTTTGGCAAAAAGAGACAGATTTATTTCAGCCTTAATTCACTATATCAGAATTCCAGTGGATATGTATGTAAAGTTTACATACACCAAGTTGACTGTCTCTTTAAATTGGTTGGAAGACTCCACAGACTGAGGTAATGACTTTTAGAAGCCTCCAATTTGCCAATGGTCATAATTAGGAGTTAATTGGGATTGCACTTATGGCTGTACTCAGAGCCAGTGTCTTTGATAACATGGGAAAATCCAAGCAACTCAGCACTGCAACACTGCTTCATTCAGGAAGGAGGCATGAACTAATTTCCAGGGATGAGCAAAGTTTGGTCCGAAAGGTTCAACAGAACCCCAAGACAGCAACAAAGGAACTAGCAAGAGTTGGAGGCATCAGCTACCAAAGTATGTACATCCATCATTAAGAGAGTCCTATATTGCCATAGCCTGAAAGGCTGTGGTGCAAAGAAGAAGCCCTTACTCCAAAGCCAGAATAAAAAAAATAAAAAAGCCAGAGTGAAGTTAAGTTTGCAGGCGATCACCAGCCTTTTGGAGGAGTGTTCCCTGGTCAAATGATACAAAAATTTACTGTTTGGCCATAATGATTAGTGGTATGAATGGAGGAAAAAGAGGTGAGGCTTTTAATCTAAACACCATCCAAGAAGGCCAGAAAGTTAAAACATAGTTGCAATTAGGCAAATTCCAGCAAGAAAGTGTTCCTAAGCAAATCTCCAAAGTTGTTCCAAAATGGCTTATCTATGCATCTAATATGACTGTTGATGCATTTTGAAATTTAGTAACCAGATGTCAAAATTCTGGGTAGTATATAAGGTATAAAATATGATTAGTTGTGATGTTATAGGAAAATAATTAACATCAGAGTTTAGCAACATCTCAAAGTGTTTTATTCCTCTTACACTCTTACAAGGCATTCCCACAGAACTGCTGCTTTGCCCCCCTAAAAGCGCTGCTGCCACATGATTGGCTGATAACTGCATAAATGAGCAGGTGTACAGGTGTTCCTATTACAGTGGATTGTGTGCGTGTATACATATGCGCAGTCTGAATGAAACGATGTGAACTGGATTTGGTCTGCAATCTTTCATTTCGACACCTGCACTTTAGACACAGTAAGGAGGGGCAGGAGTGCAGGGATTCAAGCTGTGTGTTCGCACATGGTTAAAATTCAGTGGTGGGGACATGGAAGATTCTGAGAGAGCGAGAGAGACTGGAGAGGGAGAGGGGGAAGGGGAGGGGGAGGGAGAGAGAGAGAGAGAGAGAGAGAGAGAGAGAGAGAGAGAGAGCGCAGTGGAATACCAGCAGAATGTTAATCTTCTCATCATTTATTTACTGCTTCAGGGAATCAGTAAAAAATGCATCCAACACTCTCGTATGTGTGCATGTAAGACTAAGGAACACGTTCTGAAGCTTATTAATGAATAGTAATCAATGGGAAATTCCCTGAGCCAGGCTTACATTGTACAATTTTGGCTGGATTTAGACATGATTTAGCCAAGTTTAAAATCAAAAACAAACTAGATCACTGTTTGCAAACTAGTCACTAAGAAAAAAGAAAAACGTTCACAAAAACACCTAGGTAATGGAAGCAGCAATAGCTGAACAGCGCCAACAGCATCCTATGTGTCTATATTCTTTAGCTTCTCCTTTGTTTTTCTAAAACTACATAACCTGAGCACTGCCTGCATTTAGCATTTTTAGTTATTAGTGGTATTTAACTTTTGGTGGTTGCACAGTTTTACCCAATATGGTCACTTGAACTGGTTACGAAGTTCATTACCTCATTTGATCAAACTGATTATCCTGGCAGTACTCATGGATAATAGGAGAGTTGCAATCCAAAGAATAAACTCTAAATTCTCTCTCTCACTACAGGCAATAAGATACCTAGTACATTTTTCTTGTCAGAGGTTTTAAACCTGGACCCTTTTTTAAATACCCGATAACTCCCAAAGGTCACTCTTGACCAATCCTGCTTCCGCAGTCATTACTGTTTGCTTCATATAAGACCATCACAAGAACATAAAAAGCCATTCCTCCATGATTTTTTTCTTTGGAGAGCTGCTGGTGTCATGCACATAACCCAGTTTGGACACACAATGCCTTTTGGGGACATAAATGTGGTCCTAAAGTCTGCAGTGACTTAATCCCTTAGAACCTAATCCCACAACTACGCTCGAGCTAATAGAGCAATGTAACAGGCAAGGGGACTCACCCAAGGCAAAGTGTTAAAACTAGTACTGGAATGTAGGTTGGTGTGAGTAGTGTGTAACCCAAGGCAGCAACAGATCAATATGTAATTATCCTCTCTGCTCTGTGCCACTCAGTGAGGTGAGAAGGTGTGAAGAGAGAGATAGTGTGGGATTTCTAGGTGCAGTGAAGAGAAGTGAGAGAGCACAAGATGGAGAGATATGGAGGAGTGGGTGAGATGAATATGTAATAGTGTAGTGTCAGTGATCGTGCCGCAGTGACCCTGCAGTGAGGTGGAGAACATCCACACACACACACACAGTTAGTGACACTACCAACATGATTAATAATAATAATAATAATAATAATAATAATAATAGCTGTATATAGCAGTTCCAAATTAAACAGAACAATAATGAGGCCAGAGATATAGCTCAATGCTAACCCTGTAAAATGCCTGCTGAAAGCTGGAGTTTTTAAGTAACCCAATCACCTTTAGAAATCCACTAGATTTTATCCTAGTCAGCTAGGTTTCCAGGCAACCGAAAGAAATTTTGTCCACCCAAAATAAACAACTAACGTGAGAACATTATTCACGTGTGTACAGTCTATGGTTGACTGAACATCTAAATGCTTATACCTCACATATTTGGAAATAAAAAATGTGGGATTTAAAGATGCAGTATGTAATTTAAAAAGTTTGCAGAGTTAAAATAATCATAATAATCATTGTAACAATCAAATAATATCACAGTGCCCTTAAAACAAGTTTGATTTGCAAGATCACAATGCAATAGATCTGGCTAGTTTCTGCATTTCAGGATTTTGTTTTAATTATTCTGGCCCAGAAATGAGTTCCGACCCCAGTCAGAACATGGCTTCTCCAGCTGAGCCTGCTGTCTTAAAGAGGAATAAAAAGGAAAAAGTAGTTTCAAGGAAAGAAGGGTTGTCAGTATTTTTATTGCTATTCATATCGCAAACAGCAGAAGGCCCTAAAATGACAAACATCACCTTTAAATTGACCAAAACTGGTGTAAGAACCCGTCTCCAATACCGTTGCATCTCCTGGGCTTTTTGGGGTTGTTGTATTCGCTGAGCTCACTCAGAGCCCCGGTGTTGCTGCAGCGCTTGGGCTTTCTGTAAAAAGGTGCTGTTTAAAATAAAATAAAATTTAAAAAAGGGCCCTCTGACTCCACACACACACAAAAGAAGAAACCACTTGCATAAGGGGGAAATGATATGATAATGATTTGGTGTGATGTCTTTTTAGGGCAAAAATAAATGTATTTTGAATAATGTATTCTTGAATAATAAGCATTAACTGAGTGGAGGTGAAACTGTAAATGTAGTCTAAGAGTGTAATAAACACTCTCCAGAGCTGCTATACCTGAACAGGTTGGAGACAGTGTGTGCACCTCTGCATTTCCACCTCCAGCCATAAGGCCAGTGTTCTATACATCTGCACCCATGAGCTACTGTTACTGGAGGGGACATGGGATAGCAGCAGTGGCTGCGAGGCCTGTGGGTGGAGCTGCAGGTACACACTACACTGCGGATGCTCAAGATTGCTCTGTGAAAACATTTTCCATTAAAAAAAAAAACAAAACTAAATTGCACCAGTTATCGGTAATAATTGTCTAAAAGTGCTGCCTATCCACAAGAGTAGAAATAGAAAGTTAGACTAAAATTTAATAAAGAAAAATGATTTCTAAACAACTTGCAAAAAAGACTAAAATTACACAATTTACACAAATTAAACAAAAGCAGAATTCATGTTAGCATTAAAAGCTGATACAGGATTCGAGTGTTAATGCTAGGATGATGTAACAGCGCTGGACAAATGATGCATCTACCCAAGTGGAAGACGGATGGTTCCGCACCGGTGTGTGTTTACAGGAGACTGTGATGCACGTAAACATCTGCATGAACACAAACACCTGGGCTTAGATGTAAACACCCATCCATTTTTTAAATTTTAGATTTGTACATCACTCATATTATACCCATTTGTTTTCTTTCTTTTTTTTTTTTTAAAGATCACCAATAGCATTTTTCAGCTTTTTGTTTAAGATCACTATTACCCATTTGTTTTCAGGTGTCCCCCCTCCAAAAAAAGATCACCTGTACCTGCGTGTTGGACAAAAGAATTCACCTGTATCTGCAATTTCATTCTCCAGCACTCTCCAGCGCAGATGATGCTCACCTGTACCTGTGCATGTTCTCAGGTGTGCGTTTCCATACGTGATGTATATAATGAGTATTTAATTAGTGTTTAGTATGATTATCTGTATTAGGTCAGCTCTACTCTATTGCTGGAGCGAGAGCTCCGCCTAGTGGCCATTTGTGGACATTTCACTTTGCATTACTTATAATACCTCAAATATATTTAGGTTTATTAATTGAAATGTACATTCAGGCATTGTACTGCAAGATTTGTTATGTTTATTGAATTTATTATTCATTGTTATTCTTTATTTAACTTCAGAAACCACCCACATATAAACATACACAAATAAAACTAAAATACATGTGGATTTACATGCGGTTTGTTTGGATGTTTTTGCTCGATATAAGAAGCAAAACACGGAAGTGAGGAAAGCTAACACTCACTTTTAGATGAAATGCTAAATATACACATCAGTTTAAACTGATATTAAGTGTATAAACCTTTAAAAAGACAGAAAACGTGGTCATATTTACCTTCTAGCGCCTGCAACACGAGCAGCAACGCCATTTAAACTCTTCTTCTTCTCCTACACTACCGCCACCTAGTGACTTGGTGATGAACCTGATCTGTACCGCGCATGCGCGGCGCAAATTGAGCCGAGGACGCGGATCGAGTAGCGATTAATCTGCCTGATCTGTACCGCGCATGCGTTAACGGTTGACGGCGCGATTCAATCTGCCGCGCATGCGCAAAACATCGTACGTTATAAAACTTGAGTGCCCACGGTTATTACGTACAAAACCAAACCCTGGAATACAAACTTTCATCATAACATAAAAGACATAATGTTAGAAAGTCTGTTATTATGGATAGTATTGAGTATGGTGGTCTAAACTTCCTCCATTTTGATCCTTGAAAATACATTTAAGCAATATCACACAACCAAGAGTGCAGTTGTACTGAATTCGGTGGTAATCACAGCCGTGACAATATTCAGTATAACAGCACAATTATGAGTATGATATTGCTTTTATATGAGTTTTATAAACGAGAAATTTATATCAAGTAGCTGAAAATTTTGGCCAGAATATTTTGGACACAATATTGGCCAAATGTTTTGTTTATTTCTATCTCTGCTAAGAGAAATCGATCCCCTCACTGATAGCCCATCAGCTCGCTGGATGTTTGTTGGGCCCACACTGATCTGTACATTCCCGTTAAAGGTGCACCCGCTGAAACTGACTTCCCTTCTTCCTTTTTAATCATCTGACAAGCTTTCATATTTTAAATCAGAAGTTATAATCATGAAAAATGTATCGTTTGCTATGTCTGCTGATGCTGTCGCTAACACTGCTGTAGTAACGGTTTCAGATAACTGCTGGTAGAATTGGAAATTTAAGTGGCGAACGCAGACAAGCGGAGTGATACACATCCAGTGAAACGTCTCAGTGTGGTTATACTAAATATAAGCACTCTTGGAATGCCGCTCGTCCAATCAAATTAGTGGACTGGAACTAACTGTTGTATAGGTAAGTTTAACTATGTGAGAGATTAAGTAAACCCTTGCTCAGTCTGGAATACTATTTCCAATTTTGTATTCAGAGTGGGTGGTCTTGAATCTTTTTGTTATGTAATTACAACAATTAACATATCCAGTTTTAATAAACAATTATTTTCATTTTATTCAGATTTTTCAATTCAACAAAATATTCCTTAAATACAGTGTACAAGTTGCACTATATGGGCAAAAGTATGTGGACACCTAACCATCACACCCATATGTGCTTGTGGAGCATCCCATTCCAGAGCTGCTACAAGAGCCTCCACTCTTCTGGGAAGGCTTTACATTAGATGTTGGAGCGTGGCTGTGGGGATTTGTGATCATTCAGCCACAAGAGCATTAGTGAGGTCAGGCACTGATGTTGCGTGAGGAGGTCTGGGGTTCAGTCGGTGTTCCAGTTCATCCCAAAGGTGTTCAGTGGGGCTGAGGTCAGGGCTCTGTGCAGGACACTCGAGTTCTTCCACTCCAACCTTAACACACCATATCTTCATGGAGCTCGCTTTGTGCATAGGGGCATTGTCATGCTGGACCAGGCTGGGGAAGGCCCACATACAGGTATCATGGTCAGGTGTCCACATACTTTTGGCCATATAGGGTATTTATTTTGGGTTTGCCACAACTAGCATCACTATATGTACTGCAGTATTGTTAGCTAGTTCTGTCTCAGTGGGACACCATATGCCTAGTAGTGCATGTTACAGGAAGAGTAAGAGCAAATGAGGAAAGTAATCATAAACTCTTTAGGATTAATAGTATTAATAGTATTCATTGACCATTAATAAGGCACATGCTGATAATTGATTGTACAATATATCACAATATGGTCATATTGTGGTCATCGTTTCTCCCTCATTCGCAGTCAGGAACGAGGTTTGGAAAGAAATAGTCCCATAATTCAATACTTTCATTCACTAGGGGACATGACTTAAAACCAGAGAGATGATGATGTAGTGATGTGGTATTTGTTTAAACGTAAAAAGTTTAGATAATGAAAGTGACCTAGTTTAAAAAAAAATTCAGCACACAGCTTGTATACAAAGCAACAATCGCTCTAAAGCAACTTTAGAAATCTGCAGTATTTCGAGTAAATGAAGATTTCATTTATTTATTAGATGTACAGATTATGAAAAATAATAATAATAATATTAATAATCAATAATAGAAAGAAAGACTGGAAGCCCAATATTATTTACACTTGCTCTTTTTCCATGCTGTAGTGAGGATTCACTCTGTCTTATCACACACACACCCTGATACACTGAGCTTAAAAAAAAAATACATGAGCAGAATTAAGGAAAAAAAATAACCCTTACATACATACAGTACATACATATACACAGAGAGAGAGAGAGAGAGGCAGCTATAAAAGCAGAATCATATTCAAGTATCAAAATACACACTGATTACTTTACAGTCTATTATTGTTCACATATGTTCGCTCAGAATCATTAAAAATACTCGCAAAAAAAAAAAGGAGTGCTGACGGTAGCGTTGTTATCTTTAGCGCTGCCCTGCTTGTGTTCAGCACTGTACCAACACCTAAAATAACTTTAAGTTTCTGTAAACTAAGACTAGATGTGTAAAGTACCACACTGTTCTAGATTCAGCATCTTCCGTACACAGACTCACACATTTCAATTTCAGCATTTTCTCCAACATGTCCAGCAAGCCCTGCTACTCACAAGTTGTTTAAAAAAATAATGAAACATCTGAATTCTACACACACACACACACACACACACAGATTTTAGTGTCACTTTATACAAATTAAGAGAAACAAAAGTACCATTAATGCTTTCCAATGGGCAGAGAAAAAGTACCAACTCTGGGGAGGAAAGTATAATCAGCTCTGTGGAAACGTGATTAACTGAGTTGTTAGCTATATGAGACAAACTTTCTAATGCATTTTTAAAGTAATCTGATGCTGTTTCCTTTAAACGTGTACTGAAGGCCTCATGTTCGGCTTTTGAAACGTTTCCTGATCTTGTGGTAGCTGCTTAAATTGATTACAGTGTGGGCGGGGCTTGGGATTGGTCAATTATTCAGTGAACCATTAGGTGATTTTTTCAGATTAAAAGCCTTGTACCGTTAAAACGTCCAGTAAAAATTTCACTCAGCCCAGGCATTTAGTCGTGTCCTACAGTCTGAGCGCACTACACCAAGAGCACTAGTGAGACAGCAGGAGGAATGATTACACAGAGTGCATGAGTAGAGTCAGTATCAGGGGTTAGTCATTAAAACAACACAACATTTAACACAGTCTGAATGAAATATACAGCGTCCCAATAACAGGTTAGTGTCCAAACAACGCACTGTGGCATGCGAGGACCTCACTTGGGTAAAATGGTTTGGGACACGTCCACAGTGAAGGTGTAATGCACTCTGACTGTTTTAGACTTGTGTGCACAGTAATATTTAATATTATTAAGTTAAATCTAGTAAAGTCACATGATTTCCAAGAAATGAAAAAAAAAAAAAAAAAAAAAAACAGTGACAATCATCCAGTGCAGCGGAAGGAGATGAACGTGTCCATTGTGTGTGTGTGTGTGTGTGTGTGTGTGTGTGTGTGTGTGTGTGTGTGAGAGAGAGAGAGAAATCTGCAAAACTATACACTGATCCGTAATAACGCTGTTGGGTGATGGATGGAAGGATAACGAAAGAAAACATGACAAAGTGTGTGAAGAATGTAGTGTAAATCTGCCTATTTTAGACACGCGCGAACACACACACATACACACACACACACACACAAAGATCAAAGTGGTGATGTGTAAGGTGAACAGTCAGAGTCGTGCTACTGGTCCTGTGTGGTTTGGCATCATGTTCAGCTATGGGAAGACACACACACACACACACACACACACACACACACACACACGGGTTAAATATACATATATATTTAAACAAAAACAAAAAAGGACATTTGTCTGCTGTGCTCACTGGAAAATAAATGATGAAATGAAAAAGAAGGAAAGATGGAAAGATTCTTATAAAGCGCTGAGGCAGAACCGGCTTGCTCTGTTACTACGGTTACGGAGGGCTTTGTTACTATGGTAATCTTCAAGGACACCAGTAAACGTACACAAATGTGAAGAGATTTGACACTGCAACGTTGTCATCTAGCCAGAATCCATAGGAAAGCTCCCGGGCCAGGTCATGAATATTAATACAGAAGTGCAGCAAGCTGTAAAGTGATTGGCTGAGGCAAGACATCGACCCGGTCTGTTCCAGACACCTGCTCAGATACTACTCTGAAACTACTTACTCAAAAAACATTCCATAAACCAAAATAAAAAGACACCAAATCAACCACAATTAAAATAAAACAAGAAATATTGTATCAGAAATTAACATTTTTAAAAAAGCATTATTTTGTCTGTTTTTTTCTGTACAATATTGGTGTGAAGAGAGTTCACGTTTAGAGTCTGGAAAATGTCTCATCTATAAATAAGGTTTTTTTAAGGGGACGTGGATGGGATATGTATAAGGGAGCAGTAATTACAGTACTAGGACATGTGATGTTTAAGTTATGAGTGTTACGAGTCTATTCACACACACACACACAAATATGTTATTGTTATTGCAAAATGATATTTTACCATTTACATCAGTATCACTATTTTGACGAACGTGTGTGTGTGTGTTTGAGATGCTACATGTGGCTCACCTGTCAAACACTTAAGGCTTAACCTCAGGTAAAAACAATAAGTAAAAAAGCCAGCAAAATGTAAAAGTGATATGTTTTAAGTGTGTGCAGATTTAGAGCCTGCATGTGCAGTGATTAATCAATGCTACAAAAAAAGAGAAACAAGCCCCAGGATCCGTTCCCAAACACTAGTGTCTGACACAAGTGTAGAATTTCTGTAATGACGCAACACCATCATAGACTGCAAGCTAAAGCCTCTTATTTAATGAGCTAATTAGCAGTTTGTTAACTTCTTTGTTGCTTCCCAGTCCTAATAAATTTGCCCTTTATTTCATGACACACTAATCTGAATTTCTCAGTAGTATGATCACAGTGCATTATGGGTTAAACCATATGAACATGCGAATATAAAATGAAGTCTCATTAGAATGTATTGTGTTTGGAGCCTGAAAATGGCTGATGTTCTAGTAAGGACAATACCAAATCATCAATTCCAGCGTTTAGGACAGAGCCACAATCTTCGACTGATGTGTTTCGTCACAGTGCGGAATAAAAACCCTTGCAGCAGAAATGTCTGACAAATAATTCCATCAAAACCTCTTGTTTTTTTTTAGGCTAACATTAGAATATCACAGAGGTTCAGTCCACATCATTTAACAGAAAAAAAAAAAACAATTTAAAGAAATCCACAAAGCCTCCCATCTGTGTCCTTGGCTGTGGTGAGTTTTTTTGGTTTGGCAGTCACGTTTCTGTTCAGATGAAAGAGGAAGGCCAACTGACCCCGCCCACAGAGCCTCACCGTGGCCGACGCCCGCTACACACATGCGCAGCACCAGAAAGGAGGAGAGAGACAGCCAATCAGAGCAGGAAGACAGGTTGGGGTGGTGTGTGTGAATGTACATATAAGGGGCTGTGTGTGTGTGTGTGTGATATGTGAGGATATCGCAGAGGAGATTCATTACATACACAGCACGGGGAAAGTGAGAGACCAGGAGAAAGAGAGCGACACATGGGAAGCAGTCACAGTGAAGGCACCAAGGAATCAGAGAAAGGGGAGAGAGTGTGTGTGTGTGTGTGTGTGTGTGTGTGTGTGTGTGTGTGCTCAGTAGATGGGGGTCTCGTACTTGGTGCTGACAGTGTGTTTGGGCTCTTTGGGCTCCACAAGCCATGCAGGGTCATCTGCAGACTCCACCTACAACACACACAAACACACACAGATTGTTGTTACACAACTAAGATACAATTAATATTTCCCAAGCTCCGCCCATGCTGTTACTGTCACTAACTAGGCCAAGCTTCTGATAAATGAAGGCTGCTGTGGAACGTGTGTCCGTCCACCCGATGACACTGTGTTCCTGCACTGATTACACAAAGGTCACATGATATAACAGAGCTGCCATACTGATGTGCTCTTAAATAAGCCAGCTAATGTTACACCAAGGGGCTGTCATTAACTGAACACATTTTTTACATGACCTTAGTCGCACTAACGAGAATACCGGACAGACGAACAGCGAAAATTGCAGATAGCCAGAAAACGTGATGTGTTCCTGAACGTGAACGTGTAACTAACATCTCTGTATGACAAACAGGGAGGAACGAATTGAAGACAATCTATTTCAGACACTTGACTTTGCTGTGACCTTGACCCTGTTTGGATCAATTCCAACATCTAATCAGCTCATCTGCTCATCTGCTAGTTACAAAGATGATTCCATATAAATCCTACAAATAGTCAACTACTCGTGTTCTTGAGATATTGTGCTAACAAACCTCTCGGATGGACAGGCGGAAGGACAACCCAAAACTTAATGCCTTCACCATCTATTGACTACATCAATAGAAGGTCCTCACAAGGATATTAAGACAAACGTGTGTTTATTTTTGCACACGTGTATGTACTCACCCCTGGCTTTTGTGCCCCTGAACGCGGTTTAGGCACTGGTCTACTACTCTTGGTGTTGATCTCTGAGTCCGTCCCTCCTGCTAAACTTTGCTTCTGCTTCTGATTGGTCCTCTGAGCCTGCAGAGCGAGCTGATAGGCCACTTCAAACGCCTGTCCCAGAGTCAGGATGATCTCATAGGTCAGATTCTGTAATGGGAAGAACATGTCCACTGAGTCCTCTAAATCTGTGTGTTTACGACTATGTGCACGTGTGTGTGCGCGTGTGTCTTACCACATCCACCGTGCTGAAGACATGACAGTAATGGTGGTCGGTCTGCAGGTCTTTGGTGATGTAGGCGAATGTACACAAATCCTCTGGATCCTGAGCCGCACAAGAGATGTTCCTGATCTCATGTTCTGCTATGATATTCTACACAAACACACACACAATTACAATCACACAAATACAATCATTACAACAACATCCAGGCAGGACTGTCCTGACTGAGATACAATAACACAGGAGACAGAGAGAGAGGGAGAAAGGGGGGAGAGAGAGAGAGAGAGAGAGAGAGAGAGAGAGAGAGAGAGAAAGAGAGAGACACCTTATTAGCAGCGTCGATGAACTTGACTCCTTTATATGTGATGGAGAGGACGATGGTAGGAACCTTCCTCATCTGCTCTGTAGACCTCTACACGGAGAGAAAGACAAACATGTCAAGATATGGTGGCTCTGTAATGTCTAGGTGAACCAGTGCAGCAGAGTGTCTGCAGATATACAACAGATCAGACTGTTCCACCATCTGTCACCTCAAAGCCACATCCATCTGTCCCACCCAAGGACACGCCCATCTGTCCCACCCAAGGACACGCCCATCTGTCCCACCCAAAGACAACTGTATCTTTCAGCAGACCTTTCATAAATATTGTGGAGCGGTAGACACACTTACCCTCATCTTAGCGCAGGCATCCTGTGTGGACTCTGTTCCTCTCAGGTCCTTAATGAGCATGGAACCTAAATACTACATACACACAAACACACACAGTCGTCATACAGAGTGCAAAGTAACGCACTTCCCTACTACTAGACTCCATGACTTGTCATCAGTGTAACTCTGCTACAGTATGTTCTGATTGGTTAAAAGCAGTACAGTCTGTTCTGATTGGTAGAACAGCAAAAACAATAATTAAATAGTGTCAGGTGCTAGTCGCTAAAAAGTGACAGTTTACACTGCGATAGGAAAGACTTGTTGATGTCCGAATGAGACAGACAGACAGACGAATAGAATATTGTACATCCCTCCACCTGTCTGTCTGTCTGCCATGATCTATCTGAACAATCTGTCTCTGTGCATCTGTATGTCCATTTTGTCTCTCCATCTGTCTAACTTTCTGTCTGTGGACAGTCTGTCTGCCTGTCCATCTGACAATATGTCCATCTGCCTGTCTCTCTGACAGTCTGTATGTCTGCCTACCTGTCCTTCTCGTCACCTGTCTGTCCCTCTGTCTGTCCGTCTCAGTGTTAAACAGTAGGTGTGAATCATCAGGAGTGAAATGGCAGATAAGGGGTTGATATACTGTGTGTAATGTATTTATGTGTGTGTGTGCCATGTGTGTTGTGTGACGTACATTAGCCTCGTAGCCACAAGACTCGAATATGAGTTTCTCTGGTTTGTGATGCCAGTTCTGCACAGGAGCACAGGGAGCTGCCTGACTGGGGGGGCGCAGGGTCAACCTCGACTCGGCACGCTGATCCTCATACCTCTCCTGAGACACAGAGAAAGAGAGAAAGAGAAAGAGAGAGAGAGAGAGAGTTAAGTTCAGTAATAGCTTTAATTCATCAATCAGCCTGATGACTCTAAGAAGAGTGCACCTGAAATCACTGACATCAATGATGGTTATTTTGCATGTTTTATTCCATGTTCATTTTCCATACCTATTAGCCCCGCCCCTTTAAGAGCAAAGGCGTTTGGGATATCAATGACATCAAAACGGATGGATGAGATGGAGAGAGTTTCTTTTTCTTGGTAAGATATATGGGATGGAATGGGTCATGAAAAACTGTTCAAAACTGTTTGCATGTGTACAGAATGACACCTGATTAAACTGAATAAATGTGCTGTTCCAATAAGTGCGAGTTTAAGCGCTACTTAATCACAGATATGTGGGGAAAAATTCAGTCATAACAACAGGAACACTTCAGAATTACAACCTGGTGTAATTAATAAAGTAAACAATAAAATAACTAATTAATAAAGTAAACAGAATTAACTTTAAACAAATATTTTTACACACAAAGTTTGGCACTTTCCTATCGAAACAGGCAAACAGAATTTTCAGAAATTTGAATTCCAGCTGCAGGTTGATGTCACAATCAGTGTTGCAACAGCTGGCCAATCAGCAGCTTTGCTTAAACTCACAATCACTGGAACTGCGTAAACCAATCAGCATATGCTTGATGCACAATGTGCGTGAGCTATGGTTACCCATAAGTCCCTTCCTCGCACCTCTCCACATGCAGGAGAGAAAGTCAGTCTTGATGGTGCGTACCTGTGCTCTGGATTTGACTGACAGGTCATAGTCTGACTCCGCGCCCTTTGTCCTCCCAGAATCCCCTGCAGGATCCATCGAGCGATGTGTGTATGAGTCTTGGAGACCCAGAGCAGATGACGCCTGAGGCATCAGATCAGGACACTGACATCCACATACACACACACACACACACACACACACACACACACACACACACAAAAATACACAAAACAAAAAAGATATTAGTAATAATTAATCAGACAGTAGTACAAGAGATGTGTGGCGTGTGTGTGTGCATGTGTGTGTGTCTCACTCTGATCTGAGAGAGTCGAGGTGGTTTCACTGGTGGCTCATCATACAGTCGCTCAGTTAATGATGCGATAATTCGCTTCCTGTGACCCAACAAGGTGATCTTCAGCACCTACATACATACACACACACAATAAGCACTGTAAAAAAAAAAAATTATAAATTACGCACATATGTAATAACAGTTGTTTTGTTTTGTCCCCAGGGTGCTGTTTATAATACTGCTGCTATGCTACAGACACGCTAAACAGCGCTAACTGTGCTAGATGGAGTTATGCACAGTGGATATAAAAAGTCTACACACCCCTGTTAAAATTCCAGGTTTTTTATGATGTAAAAAAAAATGAAACCAAGATAAATCAAGTCAGATCTTTTCCATCTTTAATGTGATATAGCAACCAACAAAATTCAAGCAAAAAACAAATAGAAATGTTTTAGGAAAAAAAAGCGTTAGACCTGTTATACCCATTGTATATGTCTGTTATATGTCTTATATATAACATACATACGTTACCGTTAGTTTTGCTAAAGTGGCTAGCAAAATGTAGCATTATTATTTTCCATAATATTCAACGCAATTATTATTTTCCATAAAATTCAACAACAATAGGTTGAATTCTAATGAAACAATAAAGCCACATTCAAGATCCTAGACTAAGATCCAATGCTCTTGAAAGACTAGGACTAGCAACTTAAACAAAAACCGATAATGTGCAGACTGGCCAGGAACAGAGTCGTTAATTAGGGCCCATGAGCTCCGGGTGCTCCACTGAGCCTTTCTGTAGTCCGGGTGCCAGGTAGTAAACTAACTCACACAGCCTGTAGTACATGTTTTAGATGACCAATTTATGTCTTTACGTGCGTGTGCATGTTCAATAGTGTTAGGCCACAAGGCATGTGAAGACGACAAGTACACTATATGGCCAAAAGTTTGTGGACATCAGACCTTCACACCCATATGTGGTTTTTCCCCATAGCGTAGCCACAAGGTTTGAAGCACACAATTGTCTAGCATTTCTATGCTGTAGTGTTACAGTTTCCTTTACTGGAACTAAGAGACCCAAACCTGTTCCAGCAAGACAATGCCCCCTGTGCACAAAACAAGCTCCATGAAGACATGGTGTGTTAAGGTTGGAGTGGAAGAACTCAAGTGTCCTGCACAGAGCCCTGACCTCAACCCCACTGAACACCTTTGGGATGAACTGGAACACCGACTGCACCCCAGACCTCCTCACCCAAAATCAGTGCCTGATCTCACTAATGCTCTTGTGGCTGAATGAACACAAATCCCCACAGCCACGCTCCAAAATCTAGAGGAAAGCCTTCCCAGAAGAAGAAGGGAGGCTGTTATAGCAGCAAAGGGGGAATAAATCTGGAATGGGATGTTCAACAAGCACATATGGCTGTGATTGTTCAGGTGTCCACATACTTTTTGCAATAAAGTGCAGCCCAAGACCCAGGACCAGCTCAATAAAGGTTCTAATCAGGCCCAGCAAATGAATTTAGAATAAGTTTTCTGAATTAAAATCATCTTATGGACTGTAACTGAATTGAAAGGAAAAAAGAGCTGGTCTCTGTTATTCTACTAGGGGGCAGAATACTTATGCAATCACGTCATACACCCCCAAACTTCAAATATCAGGAAATGAAAGCTGAAATTCTGATCTATTGTCTCACATTCACCTTTTGATCTTAAACCCAAATGTCTTCAGTGTACAGCAAACACAAAAATTAGCCTTGTACATGTGTGTGTCTGTGTATGTGTATGTGTGTGCACTCACATTGACTATCTCGAGCTCCCACAGGTTCCTCACCGCCTCGAGTGTGTTGTATCCGCTTTGCAGGAAGCTGTGCAGATATTCACTCAGACCCAACGAGTCCAACCAAGAGGAAAGAGACACACTGCCCTCACAGCCTTTAACCTACACACACGCACACGCACACACACACACCACAGTCTCGGGTCGTAACAAACTCCATGTCATTTTATAACAAACCCCAAGTAGCTTGGTTTCCTCTGGGTTCTCCAGTTTCTTCCCACCTCTTGAAAACATGGCCCCTAGGTGTGAATGAGTGTGTGTATGGGTGTGTGTATGGTGCCCCGAGATATTACCGGAGAAGTTAAGCCCTGACTGTTGTCTCTCTGTAGCACCTCCATTTGTGTGCATTTGTGTGTCTCTGTGTGTGTGTGTGTGTGTGTGTGTGTGTGTGAGAGAGTGAGACCTTGGGCAGTGTGCGAGCAGCATTCAGCAGTTTCCTCCTGTGAGTCGCATCTGTGATCCCGATCTCCTTCAGATCCTGCTCCTCCATCACATTACTCCCCTATAAACACACACACACACACACACAAAATTAGAATTTCCTGTTTTGTTTTTCATGACTAATCAATTTACAAGTCTAAATTAATTCAGATTCCCACTGAAATCTTCTTCAACACTAATTAAAACACAGATATATCAGCAAAACAGCTCCCTAGGCCCCATGATTTTTAAAATAGAATATAAAATAAAACTATTGTTTCTGGGGCCCCCCTGTGGTGCAAAAAGAACAGATTAGTTACTAACGTAACTAACATCAGACGATCATGAATAAGTGTTGATCGTGAAGTGTTCGTATCTATCTGGGTTGGAAAAAAACGCAAAAAGAAAAAAGCAGAAGAAGAGAAATGGATCCATAACACTGGTAAGAAATTAATGCTAATTAAAGGTACATTAGGAAAGATTAGTCTTTCTTTTTTTCCCCCCCAAAACGGTTAGGTGCGTTCAACATTTGAACGATCTTTTTTCACTCCGTTAGCTCACGCAGCCATTCCCGCCCATTTTCACGAAACTCCGCCCTCAGGATCTTAAGTGACCTGTAGAGCGTCTATAAAATGACTGACAGAAGGCGTTAGTTTTCCAAACAGGTTTTCTCAGTGACTTTATAAACTTTTACTAAGGCCATGGCTTAATCCTTTTTTTTTTTTGTTGTTGTTGTTGTTTTACAAGACTTCCAAGTTATTTGTACACGTAAGTAAAGAAACTATCTATTGCATCTTTAATTATCAACTTTCTTGCTTCCATCTGTAATTAAAATAAAAAAATTAGTGGCTGACTAACTAGTATCTGGAGTAAGAGTGGGCTAACGTGTGTTAAGTTGCTAGCTCATTACTACTAGTTTTGACACCAGCAGCCTATTAACTCCTCCAAAATAATGAGGAATTAATTCTCTTCATTCTTGTATACAATACTACAAAATATCAAATAATATGAAATATAAAATATAAAATAGTGTGTGTGTGTGTGTGTGTTTCTCTCACCATGAATCTCAGATCGTCGAAGCCATTTAGCAGCAGTTTACTCTCGTACTGCGGCAGGCCTGCGCGCTCCAGCCAGTCACCCACTGACTGATCCGAAATCATCCCCACTCCTTGTGGAAAAAGCGAGAGGAGGCAAAAAATTAACCCCAGTGGCCCAAAGGATGAGACGAGGCACTGGCTTGAGAGTAAATCAAAATAATCGTGTTGTAATGCCTAAAAAAGTGGCCTAAGATAATCTTTTACCTCAATCTATAAATCTACAATTTGTTTCCATCTTCTCCTGCCATTCTAAATAGCTAGCTGGACAGCTAACTACTAACAAATGTGCAGTTAGTAGCTAGCCAGCTAGTTTCACAGTCAGCATCTGACGCGTCGCCCATGGGACACAGGGTGTCTGATATCGTTTGTACACTTTTCTGGCCACAACCTTCAGAATCCTGAAGGCTGCAATCTGACTGGCTCTCTGCACTTCAGTCAAACGTTTGTCTCTTTTTGTGAAAGTAGGCGGATCTTGGTAGTGTTTACTGCTGAAATGTACCAAAATCATTAGCGATTTCTCAAGGTCGATTAGCTAGGAGATGTAGTTCAGGTTCTGTAGCTAAAGGTCCTCTAGGTACTCTATCATTCTTTAATTTCATAATATGCTCAGGGCTTTGGAGCCATTTTGTGATATCCACAGCGATAGCCCTAGCGATGGAACCCCGCCCCCAAATCAGTGACTTTTGCACTTCAGTAACGAATTTGAACTAAACCTCACCCAAAAGAAGCTAGTCATTTAAAAATAAATAAATAAATAAATAAAAACATATTTGAGGAAGAAGTATTTCAGATATCTATCTGGAAATAGAGAAATAAACAAATCAGTTTCTAGTAGCTATTCTACAAAGTGCTTTGGCAAAATGATAACTAACTCTTTGTTAGTTAGCATTTGCATGAACGTCATTCAATATTCGTAACAATATTCAACATTCGTAAGAAGGCCCCATGGCTAAAAAATTATATACAGCACAAAGAGCAGAATCCACCCACAAAAATGTTCCAGTTTTTCCATGTGTGTATACCACCATGTTTACACAGTGCGAGATCACGTGCATGCTTTAGGCCACGCCCTTTTGGGTATTAATGATCTTGTTTACGTTGGATCTCACATGCATAGAAACAAAGCCATCATTCTCACATTCACACTAGCGGCAATATGATGGAACAAAGCAACTGGAAGCCACAGATTTTCAGTGAAAGTGAAGCAGGCGAGGCTGGAGGATGTGAGAAAGTAGAGCAAAAACATGGCTGCCCTTTGAGCACAGGGTTAAAATAAGACTCAATAAAAGATAAAGTTAGCAGGCTGTACCTGTTAAGCTGCTCTCCTGCTCTTTAGAGAAGTCGATCCCCGCTCCGATTAGCGTCATGATCTTCTCGATCTGAAACGGAGAGAACCAGACGACAGAAATAACAGCAAATCTGAGGCTTATTTAATAATGTGAGACTTAGCGCTGAGCAGACAAGACATGAGAGCGAGGATGTGAGCTGACTGGCAAATCAACACACTCATCATTAATGAGTACAGAATACATCTTCAGCCACTGAAATCCAGGAAATAAAAGCTGCCTGAGGAAAAAGCTGCTTGTATAATGAAATATTTCTCATAATCATTAATCTTTTCAATGGTATTAGCCACATGCTAAACCCCACATGCTAAAGCAACACAGCCAAACATGAGCAGCTACCCACATTCAGAGGAAAGTCATTTCAGCTTTAGAGAGAAACAGATAAGACAACAGATCCTCCCCCTAATGATCCAGAATGGTTTATTCCAGCTTTGGAGAGATAAAGAGACAGACTGACTGAAGGAGAGATAGTTAGGACAGCCATCCAGACAAAGTATAAGAGATCATTAGTAACATTCTCCCCTCTTTATAAATTCCAGCTAAAGGACAGACAGACAGACAGATAGACAGATAGATAAAAGGACAGAGACAGACAGATAGAAGTATAGTTAGATTGCTGATGGACTGATGGATGGATGGATGGATAGATAGATAGATAGATAGATAGATAGATGTGTAGTTAGTAGATTGATGGTAGAGACAGACAGATAGGCAGATAGATAGAAATGTAGTTAGTAGATTGATAGACAAACAGACAGAGATAGAAGTGTAGTTAGTAGATAGATAGATAGATAGATAGACAGACAGATAGATGTGTAGTTAGTAGATTGATAGACAGACAGACAGACAGACAGACATAGATAGATAGATAGATGTGTAGTTAGTAGATTGATAGACAGACAGAGGTGTATATAGATAGATAGATAGATGTGTAGTTAATAGATTGATAGACAGACGGATAGAGAGATAGGCAGATAAATAGATAGACAGACAGATGTACATTATCACATCCCCTTCACTCCTCTTTCCAGACGATGAAAGATTTATTAGGGCTCATTTGTAGTGCTCTGAGCTCCCAGCTCTCTCATGAAGGTCATCATGATGGAGGATGATGATAAATGTGTTTAACACTGAAGCTCACAGCTGAATCAGAAGAGATCTGAATCAATGTCCCTAACATCTGCATATCATCAGCACACATCATGATTATTTATAAGCAGCTTAGCCAACTGAAGGAAACAAGCTGGCTTTTAGAATCCACACAGGAAGTGATGAAACCAGGAAGTGATGTTCGTGTTTGATAATATTCAGAGCCAGGCCTGAATATTCACACCTACTGAGAACCATCTGCCCTTCACCCGTCCATGCTTCAAGCGACACGATCTGAATACAGAGGCTGGTAGAGAGAGACGGCAGTGCAGTGAGACAGGAGGGCAGTGAGACAGGAGGGCAGGGGAGGAGACAATAATCTTACGTTGTGTGAGGACGAGAGTCTCCGCCAATCGGACGAGTACCACCTCTGTCTCTGCTGGGACAAAATCAACTTTCACATAAACATAAAGGAAGGGAGGGAGAAAGCTAAAAGGTAAAAAAAAGAAGGAAGGAAGGAAGGAAGCCAAAAACTAAAAAAAAGTGAAAGGAAGGAATGAAGGAAGGAGAACAAACAGAAAAACAAAATGTAAAAAATGTAAAAAAGAAGACAAAGAGGGTATGGAACAAAAGAAAGACAGATGGAGGAAAGAAGAAAAAGAGAAAAGAAAGAAAGATGGGCACAGAATAAAGACTGAAAGAGATCAGGCAAGCAAAATTGAGAAAATGTTGAGTTAATAAAAATTAGAGAGCAAAGAGGAAGGAAGGGAAAGAGGGAAGCAATAAAGGAAGGAAAGAGGTCAAAGATGGAAGACTTGTGCTTTTCAGAGAGACAGAGAGAGGAGGAACTCTCTCCCAGTGTGACTGCTGAGGCCTCGCCAGGGTAATCACGCTCAAACAATCAGTAGGTCAAAGGTCAACAAAGAGTCACAGGTCAACAGCTGAAGAGTAGCCATGGTGTGTGTGAGTGTGTGTGTGTGTGTGTGTGTGTGTGTGTAAAAGAGAAAGACACTCCAGCAGACGTGGGCAGAAAATGAGTGTGTGCCAGGTTCTGGAAACAAAAGAGGCATCGAGAGGCATTTTATCCCCCTCTCTCGCTTTCTTTCTCACTTACACACACACACACACACACACACACACACAGAGGAATACAAAACAATGTCTACAAATTAAGTCAAACTATAGCATCTGTCTTTATCCAAACCACCATCATGGGCTGTGTCCCAAACCACATACTACTTTACTATAGAGAGTACCACCTGTAGTGCACAGTATTTAGAAAGTCATGCTAGCTTGCTAAGTCTGTAGCATCCAAAATAACCTTTCCCCTTTACCATGGCAAATAGCCAATGTGTGTGATTGTGTCCCAAATCACACATTACCCTACTAAATAGTACACCATCATAGATTACTGCACTATTTTGTGTTGGTAGTATGTTGTTTGAGACACAGCCTGGATTAAACCCAAATGTTATGCCCTAAACCATATGCTATCTTACTAAAGAGTACATCCACTGGAGTGCACACTACAGGTACTAAACAGTGCACACTACAGGTACTAAACAGTACACCATCTGACATGACAACTGATGTGTGTGGCTCCATCCCAAACCAAATACAACCCTCTAAACAGCCTCAGTCCTGACAGACTGGAATACACACTCCCTATATTGCAGACTCTTGGGCTGTATCCCAAAGTGCATATTATTATGCTAAATAATGTGTCAAAATACTAACCTGCCTAAGTGCACACTACATAAGTGAACAGTGCTAGTGAACTAACTAATCCTTTGGCATCCATCAACACGTTCCCAACCGGTCAGTGTGTGTGGCTCTGTCCCAAACTGCACACTACAGCACTAGATAGCATTTTGTCTCAGTGAAAGAGATACTCACAAATGCAGATCTGACGGCAGCCATTAGAAAGGTGTAGGGTGAGAGGGAACAGGAGAGTGGATGAGGGAACACACTCCTTCACCTCGAGCACTTGCACTCTGAATATCAGCCTCCGCATGTCCATGTGAGAGTGAGAGTGTGTGTGTGTGTGCGTGTGTGTGTGTCCTCCCTTTTTTCCCTAAACAAAAGTGCCGGATTAGCATAAGCAGGCTTTGTCTCTCTCTCACACACACACACACACACACACACACACATACACATACACACACACACACACATACACACACACACACACACACAGTGTATTGGTACACTGTCACTCAAAGCAAACCAGCCAGTCGTGACCAGGGAGAGAGACACACTGATAATGAGACACACTGACACAGAGCAAGAGACACAGAAACACACCTCCATCACTGAGTCTGAGGCCGAGGCCACACCTCCTTCACTGAGACTAATGGCACAGAGACCACACCTCCTTAGTTAAGATTGATGGCACAGAGGCCATGCCTTCTTCACACACAGAAGCCACACCTCCTTCATTGACACTGATGACATAGAGGCCACACCTCCTTCACTGAGACTGACGGGCATAGAGGCCACACCTCCTTCACTGAGACTGACGGGCACGGATCTGTGATGATCACTCAGACTGATTTGAGGTTACAACCGTGCTGTGGTATAAACACTTCTATAAAGAGAATACCAGGGGACGTGCTACAGCAGAGCTTGTGTTTATAAGGGCGAGGACTAAGTGCTCTAAGCTGATTTAGTACAGTCCTGGAGTCATCAACCATTTTATTTTCCATAAAATGACAAACTGTAAAATTAAACTAAAATGTACTCGTGACAAAAAGTTTATTTTTTCATGATATCCATAAGACACTTTCCACAATCACACCCTCTCCACACCCTGAACGGTTCTTCTTACCTCGTCCCACTCTGACGTGAACGACGGCGATTTCTCCATCCTCCTCTTGGCTGCGCTGCAGTTGGACACGGATTCGCTGCGGCCGCTCAGCCCCGCCTCCTCTTCAGTGGGCGGAGTCGACAGTAGGTCCGAGTCAGATTTGGACAGGCTGCGGGAGAGCTTCAGGTCTCCGGGACGGTTCCGGCTCGGCGAGTCGCGTGGCTCTTTGTTCACAGTAGCGTAGATAGCCTTGGGGTCTGGGTCTGTCCGGACGGTTGCCATGGAAACCGAGGGTGGGCACTTAGGGGCCGCGGGAT
This sequence comes from Pangasianodon gigas, assembly GCA_022758105.1. Classification (NCBI taxonomy): domain Eukaryota; kingdom Metazoa; phylum Chordata; class Actinopteri; order Siluriformes; family Pangasiidae; genus Pangasianodon; species Pangasianodon gigas. The sequence continues at coordinate 4,035,446 of CM040469.1, read as the reverse complement.
CGGAGGGCAACCGCGAAGGCTCCACTCCTTCCCGTGTGTCGACGACGGGCGAAGATCCGTGAAGAAGACCGGTGAACTGCTCGGGCACGGCTGAGCTCTCTGTTAGAGAGACGAGGAGGACAGACAGGTAGAGAGAGAGAGACAGAAAGAGGGAGAGACAGACAGAGAGAAAGAGACAGAAAGAGAAAGAGAGAGAAAGAAAGTTACAGAGTGTGATATCTACTCCAGCTAACAGGAATCCACCCACGTCCCTGTGGAACAGATCTGCTATTGTCTGCAGTTGGGAACATTTGAGAGTGAGACAGAGAGAGGGAAAAAGAGAAAAAGAGAGAGAGAGAGAGAGACAGACAGCTGGACACAGCTGACATTCTTCTAGTGTGAGACTTGTTCTTATGGAACCAACTCCTCTGTTTCTCTCAGAACCAACATCTGTCTATCTCACTTGCTATTCATCTGGCTCTCTTTTATATTAATCTCTCCATCTCTCTGTGTCGTTTTTTTCTAGTCAACTGTCTCTCTCTTTATTCCACTGTGTCTCTATTAATCTGTCTCTCTCTTTCTATTTATCTGTCTGTCTCTCTATTCAACTCTGTCTCTCTTTCTATTAATTTGTCTCTTTTTCTATTCATCTATCTATTCATGTCTGTCTCTCTCTCTCTGTTTGTTTCTCTTGCCATTCATTTGTCTGTCTCCCTTTCCATTAATGTCTGTCTCTCTACTAATCTGTCTCTTTCTGTTATTTGTCTGTATCTCTATCTATTAATCTGTTTCTCTTTTTATTAACCTGTGTCTCTCTTTCTATTCATCTGTCTGTATCTGTGTACTAATCTGTCTCTCTGTCTATGAATCTGTCTGTCCCTCTTTCTATTAGGCTGCCTGCCTCTGCCTTAATCTGCCTGTTCCTCTTTCAATTAATTTACTAATCTGTCACACTTTCTATTCATTTGTCTGTCTCTCTCTATTTATCTGTCTGTATTGCCCTCATTCTCTTTTGATAATCTCTGCACTATCATTCTCTTTCTATCCTTTTTTTTTCTGCTTGTTGCTCTGTCTCTCTTTCTGACTAAATCTGTCTGTCTGTCCCCACCCCCTTGCTCTATCTCTCTCTCACTCTGTCTCCCCCTCTTCTCTCCTTGGCTCTCTCGTTTTGTAGCTGTCTCTCTGTCACAGTGTATATATCCTATATTTATTGTCTCTTTCTCTCTTCAATAGTCTCTCTCTCTCTCTCTCTCTCTCTCTCTCTCTCTCTCTGTCAGTTGCTCTCATCCTCTTTCTTTTTCTAGTTCTTATTCTTTCCCTTCTAACAAGCTCGACAACTTTAAAATGCTAAAGATCACTGTCGACATGGCTCGCCACACAAACAAACAAACAAAAGCGCGCACACACACACACACACACACACACACACACACACACACACACACCTCTCTCATTTGAAATAACCCCAAACAGCTAACCCCTCTCCATTTTCTCTTTCCTTCTCTCACCTTAAGCGGAGCACCGTCCTCGAGGAGCCATTCTCCACGTTTAAAACTCCACACACACACACACACGTAACTCTAACTCAGCTCTGTACCTCAGACACACACCAGGCAGCCGGGCAGAGAGCCATAACACATGCTGAAGTGGTTGGAAGAGAAGAGAAGTGTGTGTGTGTGGGTGTGTGTGTGTATGTGTGAGTGCACGGGTGTGTGAGAAGGTCATGGTGTTTGGTAACAGGCAGTGATGTCACGGTCGACCTCTAACCTCTGTCCTTAAGGAACAGACTCGAGTTGTGTCCAACATAAGAATACAACATTACAGCGCACAACAACGGTCTACTGCGTCTCCGTCAACTGCTGTTCTGTTTAACGTTCTGAAGAGGAGGAGCTAGATGACATCATCAAAAATGCACCAACCAATTGCACGAAGCCATGGAAGGACCGGAAGACTCTCATTTATTCCCCACACTCATTTTTCCCCTTGCACCATATCTCGAGTCATGGCATTGCTCAAACACCTCGCAGTCGTGGGCTGCATCCCAAATTGCACTGCACACTAATATGTACAGTGCATACTGTTTAACATGTGAGGGCTAAACCTTTAGCATTCACAACAACACTACTTTCCTCATTACCATAGCAACAAGCTAAACTATGAAGGACATAACCTCTTCTCATACTAACTAGTTCGGAAGTATGTGATTTGGGCAACACTTCACACTTGCACACGTCACCCAGTTACTGGCTGTGTCCCAAATCACATACTTCTTTATTAACCGTACAGTTTAGGTTACCACAGATATGTAGGAGAACCATTTAGTCGTATTTCAAATGCTCGTGTGTGATTTGGGACGCAGCCATGGAGAGTCTGAGTGTGGGTAAGGAAAAAGTGTGTGGGTGTGTTTATAGTTATATGAAGTCATGCAGTTGGGGGTCCACCCAAACCCTTGTGAAGAACGAAAACACACACACACACCATGCTTATGTCATTATTCAGGGTTTTATTTGGCGTTCAGCTGCTCAATAAACTCTGCACACCCGTCTGATGTAATAATAATAAACAACACACGACTAGTACGCTCTTCCACTTCTGATTGGCTGGCTTGTGTAATGCCATTATGACATCATTAGCTGGCAGCTGATATTTATCATATAAAATGCTCAACTCACCCCTGAACACGTAATTTTAACCAGTTGAAATAATCTGTCAAATAATAATGAATTTAATGTTTTTTCAATCCCAAAGTCTACTGAACATCTGTACACATCTGTTAGTAATTAGAAATACTTCCATGTGCTTCTGCTATCACTAACATCCTAATATCACTAACTTTCGCTAATTTAACACATCAGCTGGCCAACTGATAGTAAACTATCACAGCTTGTGTGTCTTGATGTTGGAGTTCAGCATCAGAGTCTTGATTTTCTGACTGATTTGTTTAACAGCAGCCAAAATCTGTCAAAAATATATTTAACATTACCACAGCAATCTTTGTTCATCACTAACATCAGCTAGTTATCTAGCTAGCTAGTTTCTCAAGCATAACTCCGCCCCAAAAAAGAAATGGAAATATGTCTAAACGTCTCTTTGTTGTCTTCCTGTGGCGAGTGAGCATGCACAAAAGGAAACATTCCTCATCAGTAGCCATTTTAAATCTCTGTCCCGCTGCCCTCTTGCGGATTAGCCGTTTACGACTCTGGCAGGGCTCCAGAACATGCATAAGCAAAAGACTCGTGTCAGCTCGCGCACTTGCGGCCGTGTCTGCATTCTCACGTAGCGTATGTAGCAGGTCCTACATATCTCCAGCTATGCGAGGTAGATTTCACACGTTGCTGCTTTCAGAAATGTGTCATGGCAAAATTTATAACATGACACAAGCGCACGCTGCGTTCTGAGCGCTGCAGTTAAAGGGCGCTCTAGTCAACTCAGGGCATAGGCTAGTTTCTTCTCCTGTCATACCAGTCTACCAGTTTAATGAATCTATAGCAGAGCTGTTTCTTTCATATAAACATACTGTATACTCAATTCAATTTATTTTATTCGTATAGTGCTTTAACAATGGACATTGTGATATGTCTTCGGCTCTGCACTCCAATCCAACAGCAACTAAAAATGCTGGTGAGAAACTGCGTGTTTTGTTAGTTATGACGAAAAAAAAAAAAAAAAAACACAACGGAAGGACAAGAGACAACGGAAAAACAGGTTCGTGACAGATTTGTCCGAGCCAAGAAAAGGTGGACGGATGTCTGTAGCGATGCTGTCAGCGGCTATCCTGCTATTCTAGAAATACCTGGATGGGCCTTTGATTTTATAAAGCACTGTACTGCTGAGTTCAACATTCACGACTCGGTAATGTTACTGGAAACATTTCCAAGCGTTTTAAAGACTCTTTACCGCCCTCTTGAGTACTAAGTGCTGTTAACCCCACAGTAACACAAGAACATTTGGACATGTGTTGTCATTTGTGTTGACATAGATATGTAGGGTATGCTTCATCCGATTAATTTGGCGGATTAATTAGCAAGCATGGATGACATGTGCTTCATTAGCATATTAATGTATTATAATGTATTAATGCACTGTAACTAGCCAACATTAGAATGCATACATTATTACATTATTATTACATTAGCTACCATTTTTTAGCCTAGACAAATAGATTTCTGGGAAACCAATACACACACAACTTAAATAATTTACAGGAAAATGAGACTAGACGCAGAAACCTAAATAAACACACAGTTTATAGTTAAGTTCCCTAAGTAGTCAATAGCGTGCAGTTTTGGAAAAATAGTGCACACGCGACAGCATGTTATAAACACACAGATTTCAAGAAAGCATATAATCACAGGATGTGTCCCAAACCACATATTAGATAGTAGCCTTAAAAAAGTAGTGCAGGTGGTGTAAGCTAGCAAATCTACTGCAAAGTTTATTTGCTAACATATGGCTGTGTCTCAAACCACATACTAAATACTACATAGTGCACCCAGCACCAGAGCCTCCCATAGTTACAAAAGGCAGGCTACCATTGAAGTAGTGTAGAATGCGGTTAACGACACAGACAAAAACATGGAGAAATAACTTTATTTATAATTAAATTTAAAAAAAAAAAAGATAAATACATGAATATAACTATATACGTATGTATGTAATACACACCTGTAAACACACACTCCTGTTTCCTTTAGTCTCAGTCTGGAAAATGGCGAGGTCGCACTCTAACACACTGCTCAGACATTTGCATTTGGTTTACACCCTGCTGTGTGTGTGTGTGTGTGGCAGCTGCAGAGTGCTATTACAGCTGATACGGCATGTGCAGCCTGCCAGGCATTTGGGTTAGAAGGGTCATGAAGTGTGTGTGTGTGTGTGTGTTCGTGTGTGTGTGTTCGTGTGTGTGTGTGTGTGTGTGAATACAGTTGTTAGTTTTGTGACAGGAGGAGGTGGAAGGGTGTACTAATGTGTCCTGTGAGATTGAACCATTCAGATAAAGAGGACACACCTACTCTCTCTCACACACACACAAACACACACACACACACACACACACACACAAAGAGTGTGTAAAAGGCTCTGATTATTGTGATTATTGTTCACCATCACTGGTTTGTGTGTGTGCGTGTGTGCGTTTAAAAGCATATGGTTGTGTTTATAGTCATATGAAGTTGTACAGTCACTGGTCAGCCACTCGGCTGACACACACGCACACACGTGCACAAACACACGCACGTATGCATGCACACATGCACACACGACATACACGGACGCACACACACACACACAACACGCACACTTACCTCCAGATGGGAGAGTGCTGCCAGGAGGCTTCAGTGTGTGTGTGTTTGAGCCTGGAGGTCGAACGTCACCAGGTGTGGTGGTCTTCCGCTGCTTTAACATAAAGACAAGGAGTGATTACACACACACACACACACACACAGAGAAATTATATAATTGTAGCACATTTCCATTCCATTAAAAGAGAAAATAATGCTGCCTGCACCTACTACTAACCTAAACCCCTAAACCCCTAAACCCTACCACAACCCCTAAACCCTAAACCCTATCCATAACCCCTACACACTACTCCCAAACCCTACACCTTCCCTCTAACCCCCAACCCTTACTTTAACTCCAAACTGAACCTCACTGAACACACACACACACACACACACACACAGGTGTTACCTGAGGTAAGAAGTTGTTGGAAGACTTGGCAGAAGAATCCTTATCTAGGGAGGAAAAAATAACAACGTGCACAAACATCAAAATCTAGGAGTGAAAAACAAACACAGTACAAACGATCTCACAGAGAGAAACTCTGACTGGATGAAAGAAATAAATGAAGGAAGAAAAAAGGAAGTAGTAAGAAAGAAAGTATGGATGGACTGAACATAACCAGAGTGTGGAGTAGATCAGTAAAGCCAAAGCACAGAGAGAGTCACAGTTCAGGCAGGGTGTGTGTGTGTGTGTGTGTGTGTGTGTGTTTTACCCGTTTGTGTGTCAGAGGGGTGTTTGGTCCGTGCTGTGTGCAGCGTTTCATACGTATGATCCTCATCTTCTTCCACTCTCTCATCCAAACTACTGCTGGTGTAGACCGCCTACGGAGGGAAGGGTGGAGGGGGGAGAGACGTACACACACACACACACACACACAAACACACACAGAGTGAGAGAGACACATACACACAAAGAGTGAGAGTGAGTGAGTGAGTGAGAGAGAGACCCACACAGAGACACCCACACAAAGAAAGAGAGCAAGAGAGAGAGAAAGAGAGTGACACACACACACACAGAATGAGAGAGACACAGACAAACACACACAAAAAAAGAGAGAGAGAGAGAGAGTAAGAGACAGAGATAAAGGAAGCGAGAGAGAGAGACACACACAAACATACAAAGAGAGAGAGAGAGATACACAGAAAGAGAGAGAGAAAGAGACACAAAAAGAGAGAGTGAGTGAAAGAGTAAGAGACACACACAAAGAAAGAGAGAGAGAGAGAGAGAGAGAGAGACAAAGAGAGAGTGAGAAAGAGAAAGTAAGAGACACAAACAGAGAGAGAGAGAGAGAGAGAGAGAGAGACACAAAGAGAGAGTGAGAGAGAGTAAGAGACACACAAACGAGAGAGAGACAGAGAGAGAGACAGACAGAGAGAGTGTTAGACACACTGCGGCTCCAACAGGCAGATTAACCAACTAAACCAGGACTTCCATCTGCTAGTGGGCGTGTCTGACATGTTGATGGGTGTGGCTATCAAGTAAACAACATGGACCTCTACTGATCATGCCTTTAGGGAAGTAAACAATCTGACACGGTGTTTACATGAACACATAAACGCTGTCGAGTCTGCTTTACTTCAACACACCGTACATCAGCCGATACCTCCACCAGCTCAACTCACTAACCTCACGAAAGCTCGCCACCGCTCGCTAGCTAGCGTGATCAAGAACGAGCGCCACGTGATGTACATTTTGTAATAATGTCTGGTTATTAATAACACAACACAAAAATCAAACATATAATATTTATAAGTGAATGAAAAGTCTTCCTGCTCATCTGATATCTACAGTCACACAATATACTGTAGCAGAAAACTCATTTGCATAAAGCTGAGATCTGAAGAGAAGTCTTAATAAATGAAATTAAGATGAATCTTCAAACTTCCATTGATCAGCTTTGTTAAACCGGTGATGTTTCTAGCTGATATTAAAATAAAACAATCCTCATATTTCAGTTAATGGATTCATCGATTATAAAAATAAAAAACTGTTGGCAGCCACAGTTTGTCTCTCGGTCCATTTACATATCCATCCATTCCTTCAGTCTGTCTATCTGTCTACCTGCTTCTTCTTATATCATTTCATCCCACATCATTCTATCCGTTCTTCGAGCTGAAAGTCTGTCCATGACTGCGTGTGATTGGCTGGCACGTCTTGATGAGGACGTTAAGAACCCTGTTATTGTTTACCTCGGAACTGAGCTCTTCCTCGTGCGCTGCTCCTCCAGAGTGGGACGGAGGTGGAGGACGGTCTTTCACAAACGACTGTAACACACAGACACATACACACACACACACACACTTTTAATTAACTGTATATCAAGGATAACATTCCCTACATGTGTAGTACGTTAAACTCATGAGTGGCTTCTGCTCTAATTTACTGTAGTTCCTGAAACTCTGTAGCCTGGTTCACAATGCCACTTCTATTTCCTCAAAAACACACAACAAGATGAGACAAAAAGAGACCAACACATCAACAGGACACACCATCGTCTGTTTACCGTTCACTGGAGATTTCACAGAACGTACTGTGTCATAACCATGCATTAACCAACAGGAACCAGAGGCAGAACTTTCATATTTCAAGGAGTTTCCCAACACACAAAGTTTTTTATGATGGCTAACAAAATGTCCTTGTTGAAATAAATGGGATAATAGCAATGTGACATTTAGCACCCATCTGACCTCCTGACTCAGGATAAACACGGCATCCCTCAGTGTGTCTGTGTATTTACACGGCTGTGTTTATACAGTCTATCTACCTGTCTGTTTCTCTATCTATCGCTCCATTCGGATTGGATTAGTTTATTGGGGGGACACCTATAATAAGTTTGTTACATGTCGCATCCAGACAGCAATAAAATGACCACAGGAGGAGCGAGTTTCTAGTGGGTTGTATTTTCACCAAACCCGGATGTTTGCATGTCGTGGTCATTTGATCACGTTCCATTCACATCATCACAGAGGAGTACCCATAATACAGGAAATTACCCCAGGACCCCATGTAAATTTAACCCTGTCTGAATAGAAATATGCATCCAGCTGTCGAACAGTCTATATATTTATTAATCTATTAATTCACTTAGCTCTCTGTGTTTGTCTATCCATGTGTTTATGTACCTGTCTGTGTGAATGTGAAATGTTCTTTAGAGCTGTGTGATTATGTCTCCATCTAGTGGATGAGCCTGGAACTGCACAACCTGCTCACTTTCCACATTGCTAGATTTGAACCAAATACGACTTCTGTTCTTTAATAAACATATTCATTTTACTCACAGGGTATCAACCCACTGCCTAATTTCAACTATGCAAACTTACAAAAAATATTAATGAAAAGGCCTGTGGTACCATAATACGAGCAACATTTTAGTCATTATATTTTTATATACTGTTAACGAGACATGTCTCAGTGGCCTTATGGTCTGGCCGCAAGTGTGTGTGTCTTACCCTGCCCGCTTCACTCTCTGGTCTTCCTGAGTCTCGGTCTGACGACTTCCCGCTGGCCAAACTGTCCAACGAGTGACATGATGAGGCTTCAAACAGCGCTTCATACGGGCTCTCCTCACACACATCTATACACGCATCTATAGACACATACACAGTTCCACTCAGCATACATCAGTAACAGTGCTCTTTTTGTGTATAAACACTAGTAAAGGTATAAGATGCCGATTTTGACCCCTGACCTTGAACCCTTTTTAGGTTCTCCTGGGGAGGTGGCGCTGGAGGAGGTGGGAGATCAGGAGGCTGGCCACTCATATGAGCTACACACACACACACACACACACACACACACAAAATAAAAACATAATAATAAAATTAAAGATAAAGGAGGAGAACAACAAAATATCTAATTTAAGTAAACACTTGGTGTTGACATTTGGAACACAGCCGGTTAGATATTCAGACATGGATTAAGCTGCTAAAGCCATTAAAATATTCAGCAAATTTAAATAGAACCAATTATTATGGTTTTACACACACACACACACACACTCACCCTGGATGAGAGCAGCGATCTGACGGCTTTTCTGAGATGGCATTTCCTTCACAATGTCCAGAGCTGTGCGGTTCTTATTGTCCACAATGTTCACGTCAATACCTGAGACAGGTGAGAGTCGCATCAGGACCAGACGTCCATCCATCAGCTAAAATTCTCACTGCAAAGGTTCTAATTTCTACAAAGCTTAGCGGGAATGCTCCAGAATCGCCAGTAAGCAGGTTCTATGTTTTAATAGATCGGCATAAATGGAAAAAATAAATAAATAAAAGCATTTTATTGTGCAGGAGAGTTGTCGATTCCTAAGTGAGAAGGTTCTGGAAACCTCGACGCATGCACAACCCAAAAAACATCATGCTGTGTCTAGTGGCGGAGGCATAAAAATAAAAATATTTAAAAGACTGTATCAGACCTGCGAATCTTTATGTATTTTGCGTAGGAGCTCCACGTTTTACCATCGGAGTACGCTGAACCATAGTCCAAAACACGATAAAAGTGCTGTCTTCTTTCAGAATAAAAATAGCAGATTCGATGGCAGAGCCTTTTGACATTTGCGTACGTGTTTTTTAATATCTCTCCCTCTTTCTATCTCTCCCTAATATCTATCCCTCTTTCCCGTATTTCACACTTGTAATGTTTTGCACGACACAGCCACCACGCTTTCTGTCAAGGTAAATAACGAATGCTCTAGGTTCACAGAAAATGGTGAAAAAGGCAGGAAATTTTGACAGAAAAACAAAGTGTTAAATCTAACACTTTACCACTCATGTTAATTATAATCATAATTGGATAGAGATTAAAAACATTGTTTGAGCAGCAGATCAATAATCCTGGACTTCGCATTATTCTTCTTCGGGGCTGTCAAGTCTGCTGTACTTTTTTTTTTTCTATTTGTAGTTTATTTTTTTATTTTAATCTGCACTGTGAAAGCTTTATAACCTTCTGAATCTGGAATCTAAATGTTGTCTATTATTAGAGAAAATATGTAAGCCACTTGTCACTCTCTCACCAGCTACAGCACCCTAAGGTGTTGTTATTCAGGGCAATAGGGTGCTGTTTGAGGGCGGAGCCACACAGTGATTGGTTGCCAAGGTAACAGGGAAAAAAGTGCATATGTTAAATGTTTGGCTAAAACAGCAGTACAGGAGTAGCGAAGACTGTGGTGTGATGAAGAGATAATACGATGTGTTTGGAATAAATAACGATGCATTCACATCTCTCTATAACTGCGTGTGATTGGCTGTCACCTTTTGATGAAGTCTTCATTTGCCTCTACAAATGAATATGGTAAAGTGTTTTTTTTTCTTTCTTTTTTTTTTTTTTACCTGCACTGAGCAGCTTCTGTACCACCTCTGTCTTCCCAAAAAGAGCAGCTTCATGAAGGGCACTGCCTTTCTCCGTCTTTACACAAACACACACACACAAACACACACACACACACACACACACACAAATGAGTTGAGTGTAACCAGGACAGAAACACAGCAGCAGCCTGAGTATGTGGAGCATAAAGACATGTTAATGAGACACCACAGGGAGTGCAGAGAGACAACGAGATAGAACATTCCAGACCCGCCAGGGAGGTGCTCGACATCTTTCTTTCGACATTTCATTTCATATCAGTTAGCAGAGCTTACAAAAATAACTCATAACAGGTTAGGCCTGAAAATCTGCCATCTGGAGCTGTAAATATTGTTAAATGATACTGCTGGGAAGCAGTTGACTCTGAAGTAAGATCCATAGTAGTTTGTAGTTACAGTGGTATTGTGGGTGGGAACAGTGGTCTGACTGGTTATAGCTGTACTGAGGTTGAGGACTGCAGTCTGATTGGTTACAGTGGTATTGGGGTGGGAATGATGCTCTGATTTGTTACAGTGGTATACTGGGGGGGAACAGTGTTATGACTGGTTATAACTGTATTGAAGTTGAGGACTGCAGTCTGAATGGTTACAGAGGTATTGGGGGTGGGAACTGTGGTCTGAATGGTTACAGTGGTATTGGGGGTGGGAACTGTGGTCTGA